>JAWWES010000168.1:57464577-57573879 GCA_035583135.1 Lophotriccus pileatus
CACTTCTCCTTCCCCACACAGAGCTGGCTGAAATGAGGTGTGCAGGAGGAAGCAGACACATGGTGGGACATGGGAACCTTTCCAATCCCCCAAAGTCCCCCCAGCCTGCTGCCACAGGGCCCCTCTGTTGGTGTGGAAGGACACAGGGACCGGGTGGGGGGCAGATATTTCCCATTCCTCCCAGTCATGCATTATGCACCAGGCACCTGCATCCCAGTTCAGAACAAAACACGTCCACCTCTCCTAGATGCATATTCACTCCGTTCTGCCACAATGGGAACAAAAAGGAAGATATGTCGGTTTTGCATGTCTACATGAGCCATCTGCTTCTATTTTATTGATAAAAACCTGCAACAGCAGCTTTCACTGTAACAAAATAAGACTGTTTCCAAGGTGTGGATGGCTGTATGTGTGTGTGGGTAATTTCAGCCCAGAATTTTGCAGAAGCTGGGTTTAATGTTCTTTTTTTTCTCTTTTTCCCCAGTCAGATATCATCTAGACATTAGTATTCTTAACACAGCATATAATTAGCGAGAGGCAATATATTGTATGATCATGCACGTTAGCACTTAAATAGAATAAAAATGTTTCATTGTCAGCTGCATGAAAAGCTAAGAATAAACCCGTACCACTCTTCCTGTTGAATATCCAAACTTCTTTTCATCATACATTTCATCTTTTTGTCACAGTTTTGCACTCCAGATATCTCCTTCAATCATGTACCCAGCAAGTGAAACAACGGTCAAACCATCCTGGTGGCCTCACCAGACAATACCAGCTGTTTATTAACTAGATTGAAGGTACAATTTTCAGTGAAAATCTTTGAACTTTACAAAAGTGAAAAGAATATATGAATTTGTTTCTTATAAACTCCACAGTACGAACAGTTCTCCCTCTATAGATTCATTTATCATAAAAATAATTCAACAGTAAATGCAGGCTCTAGAAGCCTTGCTTTTGGAACAATAGAAATTAGGGACCTGGCATTTTTTATTAATTTTTCTGTATTGTTATTATTTAAAGTGATCAATTTATAGATAAATATTGTGTTTGCCCAGAGAATCTGTGGATGCTCATCCATGGAAATGTTCCAGGCTGGGTCAGAGGGGGCTTTGAGCAACCTGGTCTAGTGGAAGGTGCTCCTTCCCATGACAGGAGGTTGGAACTAGATGATCCTTAAGGTCCTTCCCAATCCAAACAATTCTGTGATTTTGTGAGACATTTTGTTTTTCTGGGAACTCATGGTAACATTTTCTTTTTAATGTGCGAAAGCTGGATACAAACATGCCAAGAGAAACAACCATGCAGCCTGTTGGTTCCTGTTGAAGCACTGCTGGATCATCTAGTGCTTTTATTGACCTGTAACTGGTGGGAGCATCTCTCTATACTGAGTAATGGTGGACGCTGGTATGAGGAATGCCAGCAGTGCTCACTATTTAACAGTAGGAATGGATGGTGTGTCCTCCTGTCATTTATATTTTTGGACGTGGCTGCACTGGTTGTCCAGAGGAGCTGTGGATGGAACTGTTCAAGTTGGACTGGGCTCTGAGCAGCCTGGTCTAGCAGAAGGTGTCACCACCCATGGCAGGGAGTTTGGAACAAGGGTGTTTTTAAGGTCCCTTCCAACCCAAACCATTCTGTGATTCTGTGACCTCAGTCTGGGAAAGGGGAGCTGAGATTTCTATTACTCCTGCTGCAGCCTCATCCAGAGGGCTGAATCACTCTGAATACCAACTGGCTCACTACGCACCCATGGGATGTATTTAGGAGATGACAGCAAAGAAAGGAAAAATCTTCATGGCAGATTATTCTACTAAACTTCAGGAGGGAAATGCAGTAAGAGGCTTAAAACACTGTCCTGTGGCAACACGTCCCAGGAGTCATATCTGTGTACTCACAAAGCTACTGAGAGGGAAATACTCCCAGTCACAGGGCACACAGAGGAAAGAGGAGATGGACACACACCTCAGTCTCTGCATCACCAATGTCCAGCTGTGACTGCAACAGCGAGACAACAAAAGCCTGCCAGAGGTGGTATATTGTTCCAATATAGAAAGAAGTCAATACACACTAAAAATAACTTATTATATACAATATATTTAAATCAACAGTCAAATATACACTGAGATGTGCTTCATGCAAATGCCTCGCGGCACTCTACCATAAAAAACATTTTTATATATACACATATAAATGTCACGCAGTATTTAAATGCTAAGTCTACCGAATGATTACTTCATTTACTCTTCTTGACAAACAAAACTCTCTGCTGGGAAAAAGTCAGTGAAGCTACAGCTGAGAATGCAGCCCAGCAACACACAAAACATGGCAGTGCCAGCAGAGGAATACAGGAGAGATGTGGTACCAGTTCAATTGGAAAACTTGTGCTTGAGGTGCCACGTAGTGACAGCAAGAGATCAGAGGATAGGTTTTATCCTGAGCACCATAAACATAAAATATTGCTACCAGGCACAGACCTGTGTTGGAGCAGACTTCTGTAGATATTAATGAGAGGATGTAAGACACAATGATGGAGGCAGCATGAAGGAAAAGCACCTGGAAAGTGTTAACAAGACACAGGAGGGATGAGGAAAGCTGGAAAAATTATATTATTTATTTCCTAGTTGCTAATGAAGACAGAAATTTGCAACGTTATCCTATGTTTGAGAAATGAAGGGAGAGGGAGGTACGTTGCACAATAAAATGTCTTCCCTGGAGGTCAGGACTCATTAATGGTTGTGGGGCTCAGGAAGAATCTAGCTATTGTCTGAATCCTGAACCCTTGTTCTTCACCCATGGCCAATATCAGCTTTCTGTCTGTTATTAATAAGGTCAGCCCACGCTAGGTATGATGGTACAGAGGACAGACTCCTCTGGAGTATCTGATGTTTATTTGATGTCACCCATTACAGCCGGAGGAAATGCAAGAGCCAGGAGGAAACATCCTCACTTCCTCGCACCTGCAGCTGCCCAAGCAGCTGTGAATTCTGCTAAACCACTTCTGGTAAGTAAAACCCAACAATTTGCTTTCCAGTTTTCTCAGTTTTCTACAGAGATGAGCGAGTAACAGGTCTAAATGGAGCTTCACAGCTCCCATCTGGCTTTCGTGTTTCTTCTTCAACTTTTTCCAACCCCAGCCTGCCTAATGTTCACTGGATGCAACACAGTAACCATGTTGGTTTTTGGTGAGATCATATAGACTACCACAGCCCATCTACATTGTTGCCAAGCAGCAGTCTTCCTTCTGCCTTATTGGTAGTGATAACTCGTAGGATTCAGGATTTTATGTTCCTGCGATGGGCAATACCCAAATCCCACATAGGTTCCCAAATTAGGATCAAAAAAAGTATCAACACTGGACTTCTTCTGCCTTCTACAAGCATTAGGTTTTCTCTACTCTGTGTATAAAACCTGTCTAGTGACAGAGCTTTGCTCAAGCTGTTCAGCCCTGCAGCAAGATCTCAAAATTCCCTCTCCCATGACAAGCTCAGGAGCAGAGGGGAGGGAAAAAATCTCACCTTCAGCCTTCTGTTTTGTGGGAGCAGCTCAGGGAGAGCCCAGCCTGCAGCTTTCCTCTTATCCTCTAATTTGTACAGATGGTTTTTGTGGAGAGGAGAGGGATTGTAATGCCAAAAGAGATGAATGGTATCTACCAAGTTCTTTATCCAGGCTACAGTATTGACCTATATCTGCTCCATAAAGGTGAAAAAACATGGATAGCTGTGTGGGTTGAGCAGGAACATCTTCCTGCTGCCAGCTGGCAAACAGCTTGAGGATTACAGCATGAGGCTTAATAGCCTTTGTCATTTGTAAGTGCAGATGCTAACCTTACTCCTATGACAGACTGATCTTCTTTGGATTCTGTGCCTGTTTGCTGTTCCAGAAAGATGACCTTGGGCTGCTGTGAGAGACAAAATATTTACACATTCATTTCTTAGGGCCCACAGTGTAGGCTGCAGGAAGACACAAGCTCACCCTACACTGAAAAAAAAAAAAGAAAAAAAAAGCTGTATGCCTTCAGCAGATCTGGAGCTCAGGAGTCAGACAGAGAAATTGGGTTTCAGCTCAGGCTTGATGCCACTGCAACCCAGCTGTGCTCTTTCTGGAGTAGAGAGTGAGCAGACTCTCAGCATAACTGCAGCATGAGCACACTGAGAGCCTCCCCTGCCTCCCTCCCTCCTCACCACCTTCCCACCACTGCTTGGGGTTTCATTTCTTGCATGACATCTTGTTAAATCTGCACCAGATCCCAAATAAACACCCAAAACCGCTATGGGGAATTATCCTGGATGTCTTTCCAAGCTTTAGGATCTGTCAGCTTCTGGCTGCTTGTATCACAGAAGCAGATGAGCTGAGAGCCAGCACTGCTTCCTGGGATAAGAGAACGTATTTGTTGGGGTAGCACATGCTGAAGGGGAAAACGTGCCTCATTCAAAGTGTGAGCTTTTCTACAAACCCTGGCTGATTTGTTTTTTCCCCTCAAACCTTAGCTGCAAACATCACAGTACATTTTAAATGGAAAGCGGATGTTCCTGCATACTAATTCCTTCAGGCTCTGTTGTCCTTTTAGAGAACACAATGCCCATGAGAAAAAGAAAGCAAATACAGAACAGGTTGTTTCTTCTGTCATTAACTTGGTCCACACTGAGGTGAATGGGCGTCACTACTTTGTAAATATTAAAGTTTCACAGCCCAACTAACAACCTTAAAAGTCCACAAGTGGATTAGAGAGAAGGGAGGCAAGGTCTTGATCGTGAGCATCACAACTTTAAGACGACCCCTCTAGGAGTCAGCTTCCCTCGAGCCCGGGGACAATGTGATGGAGAAGGCTGTATTCTCTGCTCAGCCTTTCCGCCCACCTTTCGTGCTGAAGGGCAGAAGGCAGCTGAGAGGCAGAGAGATGAAGTGCTGTGATCATACAGATTAAAGATGATGATAAATATGGGAGCGGAAAGCAGGCTCTGCAGGCACGCCAGCCCCAAGGTCATCGCCAGCTCCAACCGAAGGGGAAAGCGAACTGCCACCAGAGGAAACGCCTGCTCCTCTGCCAAGCTGCCACCTCCGGCTTTATGCTGGGAAAATGATCAATAGCAGCTGGCAGCCTTTGGTTCTGTGCATCCAGGAACTTCTAAAGGCATTCATGACTGAAGATCAGTCGACTCTGTAAAGCACCAAACAACTTCTCGGGATCTGCAGCCGCTAAAAATATATCTGAGTATTGTCCACGTACCCCAGGAGCCACAGAACCCACGTTACCTCCGGAGGGAAACACAGGCAAGGCAGAGGGACAGGAACGAGCAGGCCACAGCAGGGTCCAGCTAATTAAAGACACCGGCAAAAAGGAAACCCAAACAAATCAAAGGATGCAGAAGACCATCCAGATAGAGCCTTTGCAAATGGACACTTCAGTGAGCTGTCACTGCAGCTCAGTGGGCTAAAAGACGTACTCATTTCTGTGGGCATCAGCTGAAGATCACACTATGGGGAATATAAACATGGTGAGATCATTCTGTTCTGTTGTCGATACACATTAAAACCAGAAGATAAAATAACAGCAGAGCTTAGCAGGACAGGGGCGTGCTGGCTGGAGAGAGACCAAGGAAGGAACAGACTGCAACCAGCTGAATGAGGCTGTTCAAGATACAGAGCTGTATGCAGGGCACTTGCCCACAATATTCTGGGCCTATGCCAGTGCAGTTGGTTCCTTCCCACACAATGGTTCTGTGGGTTTTCAGGGTTTTTTTTTATTTTCCTATCCTGCTCCTTGAACTTCACATAGCCCTCCCATAGCTCCTCTCCCTGCTTGGAGCCCCGGAGAAGCAGAGAGGAAGCATCAGCACCCACATGGAGGAAGGCCACTGAAGCACAGGGCCCAGGGTACCAACCATCACCAGCTGTGAGCCAGGGGAGAGTCAAGCTTCCCAAGGAATGGAAAACTTTCTGCAAATTCAGTCTTGTCAGCCACTTCCAAAGGAAACAAGGGGTTAAAACACTGACTGAAAGGGCAGTGGTATTTACATAAGAAAGACCAGGAGCACAAGCCAAGCCTATATCAATATTAGCAATGACTAATTCAATCTGTCAATGGGAAGAATTAGAGGAGCTTTGGAATATGCCAGGGCTGCTGCAAATCCTTCATTTCACAGACAGTCAATACCAAAAAGAAAAATACACCATGAAAGCAATAAAAATCTCAAAATACAACTAGCAAGCACAAGCACCTCCAGCACCTTGTTCATCCCAAGATTCCAAAAATTCCTCCATTGCTTCATTAAGAACATAATGAATCCCACGAATGCACTGCTCAAGGCATGGATATGCCAACAGCTTTGGCAGTAGCTCCAAAACCCCAATGGTCCATTTGCTGCATCCCTTTTTACCCCCACTCCAAAATTTTCTTGTAAAACATAAGGCCAAAAGATTGCAGCAAGAATGCAGCAACCTGCTTCCCTTGGACAGCAAAGTTTTAACACATACTTAGATACTAACTTACTCTAAGTAAACTGTTTTCTCTTGTTTTCCTCTGACTCCCAATACTCTACACTGAAATTATGTATTGAAATTCAATTCTCATAATGCTGTATCTTTGGAAAAGATCTTACTGTGAAAACAGCATGGAAGTCCAAAACCAGTTTATTACATTGCTTTTTAAAATTATCTTTTTCAACAGTTTTTTTTTTTAATCATACTGTTATAAATCTGGGCTATCTCCAGTTCGCTGCTGAAACGTATTATCAACTTACACTTTTCCCTTAACTAGTCACGAAGCATAAGCAACACTTCACAGGTTCAAGAAGTTATGGAGAAAATCTCAGTAAATTTATTATATATTCACATTTCAGGTAATAAAATTAATTATAAACACTTGCATATACATGTCATGCAATTCAGGGGGGAAAAAAAGAAGCAGAGATTGGAAAACAACTGGAATCAGCAAATGCACCTTTTGAAATGGGCTGTTTCCTCTACTTCTTTTTTTTTCCCAGAAGAAAAGTGTGTGATAAAAAAGAAAAAAATCTATTCTGCTGGTTACCACTCCAGTGTTCAATTTTTTTTTTGCATTGGTAATACAGCAGCATTAACAGTGCAGTCAAAAATGTATTTGTTTGCTGAGCTGAATTTGGATTGTATCCTGTTTTGTGATAGAAAGCCCCAGTATTGCAAAGCAGATATGCCAGCTTATCTAGACAGGGGAGGAGAACCCTCCTGCATAGGATACCCAGCAGCCTCCCTGAAAAAATGATGCTTAGACAGGTGATAAGAATATACAAAAGCAGGGTCTGTAGAATAACTTGTATCACCTGTGCCAGAAGTCCTCCTACATGCAGATTATTCTGTCTGCCTCCTGAGGACAGACAGAGCCTGTGTGTGTGACACCAAGTGATAACCTGTGAGTGTCATAGCACTGCCCTCAGGGCCTGGCTGGCCTGGATGTGATGCAAACCAGCAGAGAGGCCCGATTTTGGTCAAAGAGCCAGTGACAAAATTTGCATTAGTTAGGTTTGCACAGCACCACTGAAGGAAGGACACGGCTGGGGTGCAGTAGGAGGAAGAATTTAGTGCCAGATCTCGGCAAACAACAAAACCAAAACACAAAGTGACTCAGTACAGACAAACCTTTTTGGCAAAATATTTCCTGTGTCTTGCTGTCATCAGCAGGAAGGGAGAAATGCCAGTCCTCTCCTAGAGAGCAGAGGGAATGGGAGATTGGGCAGCTGATAGCATCTGAAGATCTCAGCACCTCACTGCCTACATACCATCACTACACTTGAAGATGAACATCCTCCTTTGTGTCACACACACGGCACTGCAAAAACAACCACTTAGTCAAGCAGCAGACCGAGACACGTCCCCCATCCATCATCTCCACAGCTTCAACTTGCAGAGACAGGAAAAAAGAACAGAGTGGAAAAGGACAACATAGTCTGAAAAGTAACTATGTGAAAGTGTCATCACCTCATCCAGCAAGCCTGCTCCTTGCATTGCTTTCAGTGAGAGGCAGGAAGCACAACCCTTTTCTCCAGTGCTAGTTCAGCAGAGCCAACAACCCCTCTGGGGGGTCCCCTGGATCATATTCCTTGCCTGCAGGAGAGCTTGACCCCAAGATGAGGTGACATGCTCTGACATCCTCTATGGCTCAGCATGCCAAAACCAGTCCCCTGTCATATAGCACATTTGAAGAAGAGCCCTCAGCAAACTGAGTAGTGCTCAGCTGAATCACAGAGAAACCACAGATCTGAAGCCTTCCCCTGTAATTCCCACAGAAAGGCTTTTCCGAATGAACTTCTAAAAACCAAATTAACACATTGGCAAAACAGTGATGCAGAAAAGAGTGATTCAGGCACAAAGGTGGATGTGCAGCTTTTTGTGGTCTTTTTTTTGGTATTTGTGATGACAGAAGCCATAACTTCAAGTAAACATCTAAACATGCATTGTATAATGCAATATAAAACTGATGCTCATTATCTCTTGTGCAAACCTATGGCAATGCAGGCTAACAAGTGCACAGGGTGCCTAATTAAAAATATCAATAGTGTTAAGTCCTAATATCAAATGTTAGCACAGGAGAACAGTAGTAATGCCTAGGCACTTTAAAGTTGACAGAGAATTCAAGAGTGCTTTCTCATGCTGCCTGAAAAATATATCATCCAGTCTACAGTGGTATCAAATGCTTATTTCTAGGACTTAGAAACACAATAATAAAAGGAAGAGGATGTGATCTGCATGCAGGTTAGCCTTTCTCTGAGCTATCTGTGTGTGAAGAATATTTGCAAACTTCATTAACATAAATAAGGGGAGGGAGAGAAGAGAGAGTTTAACCCAGAAGAAAACAGCATCAGAATCAGTCTGTGATGATTAAGCCTATGGCAAAACCAGCAAGACAATGACCATGGAAAGGATTTTGTAGGTGTTCCCACTGCTTCTCACTAGGGTTAATTACTTGGATGTAGAAAACGTGGGACAACCTGGAAAGACAAGAACTAAACATGCTTCCCAGGCCTTGCCACATTTAATACCCATACCAAGCCAGGTTAAAGCACACATGCCCTGTCAGAGCACGGTGCTTGCCACGGGATAGCTGTTTTCTGCTGGCTGAGAACAAGGTAAGACAGCCCTTTGTCCCAGGATCTGCAGGTTGCCCTGGTAACCATTAGGACTCCAGCAGCATGTGCCACCTGCAGACCTGCGTCCCCTGCGATTCCTTCATCTCCTGCCAGTGGCTTTGCTCCTCCTCTCCGCTGCTGTTCTGACCCATGGAAATCCAGCCGATCATCTCCTTGCGCTTCATGCTGCGCCTGTTGTATATGGAGATCATCAGGGTGACGTCAGACAGCTGGAAGAGGGCAACCTGGAAGATGAAGGTTTCCTTGTAGACAGGGTTGGGCTGTCCTCGGCGGATGGAGGTCTTGCAGCGAGACATCTCCTGACCCACAGAGTTGCGCAGGCAGAGCTTTCCATAGGTATCTAGGACAGAATAGAAGAGGAAATAATATGCCTGGCACAGGTAACTGACTAAATTGAAGCCCCAAGTAGTCAAGAAACACCTAAACCCCGTCCAAGTAGAGCAGCTTTGTCTGCAGTGAATAACAGATGAGGGCTGGACAGCTCTCCTTGGTAAAATCCATGGGATGGGAAGCAGCAGATGAAAGCACCTCTTGGATTTTCTCATATTAAGCTGCGGAGAAAAGGAAACTGGTGTGTGTTTCAGCCCTACTCTCTTGGAAAGAGTAAGGTGCCTGGTATCCAGTCCTAACAAAACTGTCTAAGACTAACTTAAACTATGAGCATCTCTATGGATTATTCTCCACATCAAATGGTGTGTTTCCACCTTCCCTTCCTCTCCCTCACAATCAAGCTTCATTTGGTCTCTCTTATCCGGGTTTCCTTTGACTGCCCTTGTCTCTCCACCACTCTCTTTTGGAAGAATGCCTCTGTGACCTATTGTCTGAGATACCAAAAAAAAGGGTACTGAAAGAGAGGGAAAAGAAACCTGCATACATGGTGAAATGATTTGTCTCCCATGATAATTTCAAGTTTTTTCCAAATTCTCATATTACTTTTTTGGTGGGCTCAGGGTCACTACCTAAATCAATACAAGGAGTAAACATGCCTAGGAAGGAATGGTCCAATTTAGTGTTCCTGTAAATCTACTGCTTAAACTCTTGCTGCCTCCTGTATTAATTAGTTCACCTCTGTTATGTGCTTGCTAATATTGTGGTCTCAGAGCTCCCAGTGCTCCACAGACTCAGCTCAGTGTAAGTTTTCACCTTGCTCTTTATGTGACAGTGACAGATTGCTTGGCTAGACAAGTCCTCTGCTAACCCCTTCATAATCTGTGCCTGGTTCCTGCAAGTGAGTATTATTTCAGAGTGTGCTGAAGATAGGAAATAAATAACAAGCCTCGGTCTCTTGTCTGCAGCATTTCTATCCTCTTCTGTTCCCGTTTGATGTGCTATTTTACGCACTTATCTACTGAGCAACACAAGGTGTGAAATTACACTTCAGGTGTGAAAACACTTCTATGTCTCCAAAGCAGGGCTTTCCACTCCTCTCAAACTGTTCCACTGAAAAAAAAAAAGCTGTCAGGAGACTGACAATCGAGGAGCAAATTGTGAGCCTGCACAGCTGTACAACTATCAAGTTACTGCGGGGAAAGTTCAGCCCAGTCATTAGCTGGGGGTACCAGCTTGGCTCCCAGAGTAACACTGGCGATGAAGTAGATCTTGCCAACAAAGACCTACTTGTTACACAAAAAGGCAGAGCTTTGATTTAATTTCCTGACGGTATCTGGAAAGAAAAAAAAAAAAACAAACAAACAAAAAATGCTTTATTAAGAGGTGGAATAATTTCCACCTTAATATTGAGTGTGCTGAGGGACTGAAATCTGTAACAACTTCAGACCCATCAGAAACACAAAGCCCAAGAGAGGACTCTCTCTTCTACCTCAACTCAATGTGGAACCGTGCAAGATAACTACCAGACACAACTCTTGCAGTGTTTGCAGAGATGTCACTTTGTTTTGGACTGACAAACCACAACATGTACTGAAGCATTCCTCATGTGTTAGTCCTGGCTGCTGGTCTAGGCTGCAAGGAACTCCCTGGAAATAAAGATAAGTGAGGAGAAGGGGTTTTGTAGTTGGTGGGTTTTTTGTGTTTTTTTTTGTTTGGTTGGTTGGTTGGTTGTTTTGGGGTTTTTTTTTAATGTATTCATTCTCTTCTTCTGAGAAGGGGATTTCCAAATAGTAAAAGATCTCCACCAGGCTAATTTTTAAATACAAACAAGCAACTAACTAGTACAGTTCTCTGTTTGAACTTTAAAATTTTTCTTTTTTTCAAATTGAAAGCTCACATTATCACATAATTTTAGTGTATTTTCCAAAGCAATCCCATTTACAGGCAGAAAGGTGAAGGATCTCACTTCTGCTGACATGGAAGAGAGGTGAGTGTTGGGACCTAGGAATTCACGGAGATGAGACACCCTCTGTTTGCTCCTAGCCCAGTTCTTCCATTCTTCTCTGGATATGTCCTTGGTTTTCCCTCTGCCCTCTGAGAACTGCTTTGTTGAGGACATTTGATTGGGATCACAGTAGGAGATGGGAATAGGAAGGGCAGAGATGGGGCATGGAGCATCTTGCCCCTGGACCCCTTCACAGTTCCTGCCTATGCTGGGGCAGGGAACGGGCAGAATGGAGAAACTGTATGCAGCCAAGAACTGCTACCAACACCCTCTCTGCTATCCCATCTGAGCATGGCAATGTGCAACATAACCAACAGCTAATAAAGAACTTCTTTAGATTATCTTCCCGTGTTACTTGAGGGAAGGGTCACCCACACATGCCTGTATCTCTTCTAAGAAGACAGGGAGAGGACTGAGGTCTAGATTTTTACTCTTAGCATACCTTCACATCATCCTTCCTTCTGAGTTTCACCAGTACTGGTGGCTCAGGTGGGATTCATCACACCTAACTGCAGCACATTCGTTTGAACAGTCGCCAGAGGAGTCAACCAATTCATAATCAAAGAAGCATATGGCATAATTCAGCAGCCATCTAGTAGGCAGTGCTGCCATTATAGATGATTTAGGTTTTAACACTAAAGCAAGTGCCACAGCTTAAGAGCCCCATAGAATACTTTTTCAGGATATCCTGGTTAATTCTCGAGGCTGTGAATGGAGGAGTTTCTTACTTGGGTGTTACATCCCTGACTGAGGGAGGCCTCAGCTTTTGCAAGGGTGGGGTAATATAGCTGGCTTTGAAGAAAACTGAGCAGTACACCTCCAATGACTTAAAGTCAGAAAATGTGGTTTTTTCTTTAATACACATCAGATTTTCTACATACTTCTGCACCAAGACCCTGTCTGTACAGTACCAAGGTTGGTGGAGATTCTCCATGTATCATCAGGATCAGGCAGGGATGTGAAGGCTGGAAGAAGACTGTACTCAGGGTAGAAATAATATCAGGAGCCCTACTCATGCCCATGAAAGCACAAGCACAAACCCAGTGCAAGTGACAACTAAATCAGGCTGCTAATTCTCCTCAAATTTATTCCACTGAGTGTATTTTACCAGGCAAAAGAATCAAGATTGCCCGAACAGAAATAAAAGAGTAGGTGTGGATCATATATTTAGCATCTGAAATTTGCTTTGCAGAGTTGGTACATATGAGACTGAGCTGTTATTCTGCTCCACTAACTACATTTAAAGATTGTAGTTTGCCCTTTCTGCATTGCGCTCCTTGCAGCATCTTTTTAGGTGTCTCATCAGAAAACGTTTCCTAGTCCTCCTTGTGGTCTAGTCTGGTCCTCTGAGATGAAAAACTCATCCCTCCTGTTGACTTTGCCAAAGAAAATCCATCCCCAGATACACAGTGAAATTAGTGAAACTACAGCAAGGATGAACTTGACAATTTACTGAGGAATGTATGTGTAAGAGCATCTATTCATTACGAAGGCAAACATTTTCCATCTAATTACATGCTCAGATTCAGTAATGGCCTCATTATGGTGGTGTCTCAGCACTCTACACTCAGTGTGTTTATTTTCATGCCACCTCTGTCAAGCACAAAAGGAGAAGAGAGATTAGGGCTTGCATTCTTTAAAATGCCTAAGTGCTCACCTATTTGGGCACCTATCTCACTGACATGAAGAAAAGCAAGACTTCTTAATATCTGGAAGTGTCTGAGACTGCAGCTTGCCCACAGTTACACAAAAGTCTGTGAAGATTCAAGAACAAAGTCTAATTTTGCCAAGACCAATTTTAGCACTGCATCTACCAGGCTCTCCTTTCCACACAGGTTTTGGAACAGGAGTTCTTCCTTCAAATCTTTTTCACCCTAAACTCATCTTTCATCTCTGGTATGAGTAGATTGAACAATGTTCACATATACATAAAATATCAACACCTCTGCATTTAATACCAGAGTGAAAAGCAGTAAATTAAGGAATGCTGCAAGGAGCCAGACACATTTTGGGCTAGCACTGCATCAACTTACTCCAGAGGTCTGGGCAAATCTCTCCTTGTGCAGACTTCTCTCTCTCTTATCAACACTGCCCCAACCATTAAACACCTCTTGAGAGCTCATCTGCAAAGGCAATCACTTTATCCACGATTCTTCTAATGACCCATTTCTGTCATGATCCTTCTCAGGGAACTAACTGATAATGACAACTCAGGGGAATAATCAACTCTAATTTATGCATTCCCATTTTTGGAGCAGGGACCATAATGTGCATTCTGCTTTCATTTACCCTAAGCACTACCATTATTAATAAAGCTGACCTGTGAGCAAAAACACTGCAAACACAAAAGCATATAACCCCCTGCTTGAATTTATATTTAGAAAGGAAATAAACAACAGAAGACTCCTGACCCCTCACGTCTGTGGACTGCAGGGTACCCCACAGAGCCTCATGGACTTTCCCACCCGCGCTCCAGGCAAGCTAGCTCATTTCCAAAAGCAGCACAACCATGTCAGCACGCTGCAAGCCGGACTAATAACAGCCACAGCAGAATAAAGCCTTGGGCCTGGAGCTTAATTTCCCCCAGCTGGCAAGCCCACGCTCCCAGCCTACATAATAACCGGCAGCACCGTGCGGGGAAGCAGCCCCAGAGCTTGACTCTGTGCTACTCTGTACTGGCAGCTCCAGTCCAGATCTCAGTTTGAGACCCAGAAGACCATTAGTCCTGGCTTTACCTCCCCATTAAACCAGCAGTGGGGCAGAAATACCCTGAACGGGGCTCACTGCAGCTGCATCAATAGAAGAGCAGGGAGAAGAATTAGACCCAAGTTTTTGATCCCAACCTCACATCGTGAAAGTCTGGATTTTGGGCAGCTTGTGGCCTACTCTATAAATCATACAAGAGCTGAGAACTGCCTACTATGCTGCTGAGAAGCCAACTTTCCTTCCCCTGTTCCACCAAACCTCTGCTGCTCAGGACTCCTCTCCTGGGGCTTGCAGCTCTCACACACGGGAGAAGCTGGAATCTGGCAACCTTCACAACCTGTGAGTCATCGGAGAACAGACCAGCAGCGCCTTTAGTTTAAAATTCAGCAGAAAGGAAGGCACTGCTCCATGGAAGCACTTCTTGGCCTGAGGGGAGGGAATTGCCAGAGGCAGGGACATGCAAGAAGGGCAGATGAGGGTCCCCTGAAATCAAGGCCCAGGTCTTTCAGGAAAGAAAGCTGTTTCCAGAGCCGCCTTGGAGCTCAGTTCCTCTGTGATCCTCCTCTGCGATCCTCCTCTGCTGCCTCAACAGCCCGTGTCCACTCCATTTTACAGCACCAGCCCTCACCTGGGACACATGTTAGGCTACAGAGCCAGCTTGCCATCTGCCTGCACTCCCCAGCCCTGAGGAGGCGCAGCTTTATTTCGGGCTGACCCAGCTAAAAGAGGACAGAAACATCCCTCCAGATGCACAGGGTGACTCTCCTCTAACAAGGGCATTTCAAAACTGTCCACATTTATGCCTTGCTGCTGCCTCAGAGAGGAGATGGGAACTTTAAGAGAGAGCTTGTCAGGAGACATGGTTACACACCCCAGCAACAGCAGTGGTACAGGCATGATGTAAGGATGCTTAAGCCTGGCTTTTGTCACCCCCAGCAGCGGTGCCCACAGGCATGGCTTTATTACACAGCCTGTCATCAGATCTCCTGCAAGCACTGCTCCTTAAAGTCACTGCAGATTTGCACTAAACATTCAGCTCCAGCTGAAAGTTGGAATGAGGAGAGTTCTACTCTAGTAGCAACTGGCTTTTTTTTCTGCTTGTTTTAAGAGGGGAAAAAAATGCTTTTTTTCTTGTTGACAGATATGGGAGTGGGAGAGCATCACCATACATCCATTTGAAATACACTCCCTTGATACAGAAATATCTTTATTTTTATGCCCAGTAACACAGGTTATACTTTTCATAGACGTTTTAGAAATATAAAGCTATTGAAAACATTACTGGGTAACCATGTGCTATCCCTGGATGTCCAATTATCATAGCATATTCCCCAAAAAAAATCTCACAATTGCTCTTTGGAAGTCCATTGTTCTGACACTTGTCTCTCTAAGCCTAATCAGGTCTTACATGTGGTGGGAAGAGCTGTGCCCAGCCAGTCCATCCAGCCAACGGTACCCCAACATTACACACCTTAGTAAAGCTATAGAAATATGGTATGTGCTGGTTCCCTCCCAGATATGCTCCCAATATCCAGCAATTTGTGACTCAAGAACTTCCTCAGTCAGAGGATTGTATTTAGTGATCCTCTGTGGAACTTTGAGAACTTCTCTTGTGTTGCACAGAACTCAGGTAGTTTTCTACCATCCATGATTTTCTGTAGTGAGGAATTCAACAGCGTAGGTGAAGAGCTGTCTCCTCTTCAGAACCCACTACCTCCTCGCTTCCTTTGATGATCCTTTGGTTTTGTATCAGCAGAAGACAATGAATAAGTGTTGTCAATTCACTGTCTCAATGACACTTGTAGACCTCTGTGAAATCTTCCCCCATCTCCCTTTGTTGTAACGTCGTAGGAGGCACAGTCTATTCAGCTACAGCTCACTGGAAGCTGTTCCCATACCCCTGATTGTCTCCAATACTCCTCACCACTTCTTTTCAGTTCTACCATATTCTATTTAAACAGAGGGAGCCAGAACTGTACACAGTATTCATTAGACCACTGACTGTGTATTTACAATCAAATATCAATTTTTCATTTTGTCCACATTTGTTTTGGGTTTTTCTCACTGCTTTTGCTGATCCTTGAATTGACATTTTCCTAGAGCTATTTACTATAAGACTAATATTTCATTCCCAAGTGAAATATTGAGTCCATCCAGATTAAGTTTGAATTCCATGTGTGCCCCCATGCGATACTTTACATTCATCCACACTTCATCTTCCACCTCACTGCCCAGCTGCTCATTACTGAGACATCCTTCTGGGGCTACTTGCAGCAGGCCTCATCCTTCCCACACAGAACAAAACTTTCTCAGCTGTTCTTGCTGTAAGCTTATTGCAGGTGTTCAAGAATGGGCAACAAGAAGATGCAGAAGGAAAGGTGATTTTCTACAATCTCACTGTGACCTATAGGCAAGCAATTGGCAGCAAGAAGCTTCCCAGAAAATCCCAGCTCTGTTAACCAAGCTCTCTGGAGGACTGAATCCACCCCATCTTGCCCTGGCAAGATCCCCCTTCTATTACCAATGACATGGAAACACGAAACACAAAGCTTTAGGAGCTCAAGCAAGTTCCCTGTTCAGAGCAAGATATACAGGTTAAAAGTTAATCTTTTTATTCATCTTCTTGGTCTGATTTGGAGTAATTAAAGAAATTAACCTGTGCCTTAGTTCTCCAGGAATGTAACAGGGTTACTTCTCTCACAAATAATTTGATAAAAAAAAAATCCACTAATGGCTTTCAAGTACCCTGATACCAGAGCAACAAAGATCCTTATGTAAGGATCCTAATTGTTCTGTGGGAGCGTTTTCTGTATTTCTCTGATATTGTTACCTGTGGCTCAGGTAAATGTTTGTTTTCAGACAAGTCTTTACTTCAAGAAGAACTTTCTCCTGTTACAAATAGAAATCCTGATAGCTTGTTCTCTCCCTCCTGTCTTTTCCAGCATTGTATTTGTTTAATGGGGTTAATATGCTGTTGGTATAATAATGATCATGTACGGATGTAATTATAATGTGTGATTAATTCTGCAGCTGTTGAAAACCTTGGAGGACTTTTCTTAGGCAAGGGAATAACTTTACAATAGTTCTTCTCAAATCGCGTTACACACAGACATAAACCCCAAAAGACACGCAGAAGGGATAAGAAGGAAGGCTGGATTAGAGGAGAGAGAACTGCACCCAGCAGAGCAGCAGATGAAGGTTTAACATCACATGGGCAGACATCTCTGGTTTGTGTTTATACGCTGACTAGCTCAAATGATTCCTGTTCCATCACTATGATCCCGAGGTATTACTACCATGCACATAGTATGTAACTGGTTATGAATTTTTAAAGATATATCTGACAATGGTGTAGGCTTCTCTTGTTACATTTTTTTTATCATAAACACCCTTTAAACGAACAGGCTGTGTTTTGTTCTAAGAAGGTACAAAAAAACCACAGAACAAAATATGAACTCCTACAAAATGTTAGCACAGTTTAATGTTTTTTTTTTTGCAAGAACCAAATAGAATGAGGTGCACAGCACACAAGCTATTAGCACTAAAATACCAGGAGTGTCCACATCTGACAAAACTGTAGATGCTTTTCTGCATGAGGCTTTTTGGCACGCAGATAATTTACGGTCCAATGCTGCCGCCATACTCTTGAGTGCTCTTAAGTGCTCTGAGTTATAATGGATCTATTTATGTGATCAGGGATGGTAGGCTTAGGCCTATAACTCAGCATGTTCCTCAGAACAATACCTGGACACTTATTCTTGATCAAACTATTCTTAAATTGGACAAATGTGACCCAAAGGGAAGACACAGATTTAAGTTTTTGTAAGATGTCCAGCTGTTTTCTGACCCAGCTATTACTCATGTAAGCACCCATGATATTTGATATTTACCTGACTCAGTTTAAAGGTGAAGGAGATGATGTGTCCAGAAAAAGCTGAAACACGCACCATCATCCTTTTCTTCCCCAGAAAGCCAGCTGTTCCAGCCTCTGCAGTCTTTAACTCCTAAAATCACCAATGCCCCAGTCCAGTTCCTTCTCCTGCTCACAGTGAAATCCCTGTGCCAGGATGCCAAGGAGGAAGCATGCATGCTATAGGAGTACAGGTGGCAGAGAAGAGGATCAGGGTGGGCAAAAAACAGAACTGAGGATTTTGCTGTTGTGCAAGACTCCCCTGCCATTCCCCACAGCTGCAGCTGGCAGCAGCCAGTACTAAAGCCCCTGGGCTGCAACAGGACTACCTATGGGTCCTGTGGAGGGTTTGTGCTTGCAGGGCTAGGAATAAAGATGGATTGTGTCCATAGCCTTCTCCTGGGCTTACCATAAATGGCTGCCCTGAGGGCTTGGTATTTAAGTGCCCCAAAGCACTCTCATATCTGAAATTTCCATGATACTTTAAAGAAATCACTCCCTCTGAGCCTCAAGCAACAGAACCACAAATAGGACCTATTTAAGAAAACACAGGGGCTCTTTCCTCACCCTCCACAAAGCGGGATACCAGCTTTAGTTTTCACCTCTTGAAGGACTTATTGAGCATCTCATTCAGCCACCAGCATGTTTCAGACAGTAACGATCGGACCCCACAGCACTCTCCTGCAGTGCATGAGGAGTTATCAGTGAAATGCTGCTCCAGCATCTGAGACAAGTGCTGGTTTTCTTCTTTCTTTTTAATTTCCTTCAGTTTCTGCTTCACTGGGTTTTCCTTTTCTCACCACACTGCTGGGAACTTTAAAGGCACAGAACAATTCAGAAAGCAGAAGCAACAACGTGACTTGGAATAAAAGAAGCAGATTGTGACAGGTTCAGAATTTGCCTATAATCATTTATGGATCTTTGTGTTTCACCTAAAAGCTGATCTAACGCTGAGAGACACTGGTCTGACAATGCTAAAGTTCATTTGGATACAGAAAGGATATGAAAAAACAACTCAAGATCATCTTAACAGCAAATATGGAAGAACTGCTATGAAACAATGTAAGGACTGTTAGTTTGGCTGACAGAAGACTTTGGCCAGGTTATCAAACAGATTAAATTAGATTTATCTGAAGCCCCAGAAACATAGAAATGGAAAATTCAGTCAAAATTTAAAATAAAAAGTCCCTCAAGGAATGCCTCCTTTGCCCATATCCTACTTTTGTTCTTTTGTCATCAGCAAACACAAAATATTTCCCAGGTTTAAAGGTGCTGCCAACCAAACTACTGAACTCTTGTGCACCCACTGCCAAAAAACTGGATGAGACATCTGATCAAGGTAGATAAACTCTCCCATGCTGAAAGATAATGTGTGCACACACGGCTAATCTGCCAAACCCCCTCCCACCAGAGGCCCAGGACAGACACAGCTCCCCAGCACTCAGAGACACTGAGTTACAGAGCTGCTCATATATGAGCACCGGAAAATTTGCCTGCTAGAGCACATAGTAAGGTTCTTGCCTCAGTCTACCTGTCCTTTAAATTACTAAAAAAGGCCCCAGACTGAAACCTTTCAATAAAACATGTACATGTTAACAAGAACATGCCTTTAAGTAACTCACATAGAGACCTATGTTGCTACAGACAATAAAAGATGAGCTAGGACTACTCAGACTGAGGTCAGGTGTTTTACTGTTGCACAGGCTTGCCCTTAATTCTCAAGGGACTGACTGATGGCACAGGTTATTTCTGCAATATCCTCCAGTATAGTTTAGTAGAAACTTGAGTTTTCACATCCAAACACTGAAATATTACATAAATATTTTGCTAGATCCGGGCCAAAGAGCAGAGCATCTTGCAAAAGCAATCTTAGCATTTTGCAGCTACAGATTCTGTGTCAAATCCAGTGAAGGCAAGGAACTGTCAGAGGTTATTATCTTTGACAAGTAGGCAAACATCACGAAAAGCAAACACACCAACAGACAAACAAAAACCACACATTATTTCACATTGCCATTAGTTGCTGGTGTCAGACAGGAGGCAAAAGGATAACACAGGATGAATAAAATGCTGCCATTCAACCCTGAATGAGGCATCCCAGCAGTGAAGCAGGTAAGACCAGGTGCTATGGCTTCGTGACTCCATCTATATCATGGACAGCAGCACTATCCATCTCAAGGGCTAATCACAGCTCAGGTACTAACTAACTTCAGGCATTGGAATGGGCTGCCCAGGGAGGTGGTGGATTCTCCGTCCCTGGAAGTGTTTAAGAAGAGACTGGATGTAGCACTTAATGCCACATAGTCTAGTAACTGTGGTGGTAGTGGATCAAGGGTTGGACTTGATGATCTCAGAGGTCCTTTCCAACCCATCTGATTCTACGATTCTATGATTCTAAACCTACTTAAGGCAATTTCCATTATTTCCTGTAGGACTGGAGGAAAGGAACTCAACTACTGTGACCCTGTTGTGACAACTTTCCTATTTTCCTTCTGCAGAAGATTTTCTTGTGCAGCAGCAGAGAATTCACAGCAGGAGGATCCCCAAAGGGCCCAAAGCACCAGGTCACCCAGCATTGAGCAGCACAGCAAGGGGACTAAAAGTATAGCCCTGGGGAACACTTAACGGCACGAGGCAGGGCCCCTGTGGGTCACATGGTAACATATAAACACTTGGAAATTGCTTCTTTCTTTTCACGGATCTGCTTAGAATTACTCTGTGCTTTGGGTATAATGACACTTTTGCCTTAATCAGATGTCATAAAGGTATATGCAATAAAACAGACATCCAGGTATTACCATCCCATCAGCTTTGTCTTCATATGATTGCCTCCAATTACCCTGTAACATTTACCAACACACGCATCTGAAATAACAGCTTTTAATTTTCAATCAGGTGCTCTGCAAGGAGACCCGGCTCAGAATATCTCGAGGAAGAAAATAAAAAGCAAATTTTGACTCAATGGTGTTATTTAACAGCAGTGAGAGTACTTACCAGGTGGCCTATTAATCGCGAGGTTTCGGAAATGACTGCCTTTGATCATCTCCACTGACAGCCGCCCCGTAGTGGCATTGTATGACAATCCCACGAGCAGCTCTGGCACCCCTCCATGAGACAGGGACTGTGTTGAAGAAGCGCTATCACTGTGAGAGATTGCTGACAGACTAAGCTGAGAATCTGCACTCTGCAGGGAAAGAGCACCGAGAGAATCATCAGGACATTCGCCACCACCCTCCCCCAGTTTATATCTTCTAGCCTCGTTTGGTAAGATCTCTCTTCAGAAATTGCAATAACTAAGAATTAATTATGCCGGGGCACCAGGAGAATCAGAGCGTCACTTTTACAACAACACATCTCTGAACTTTCTCTTTAAAGATGAGGAACTCTGCACGATGTGTTATCACTCATGTAAATCAAAGCCTCTGAGATAACCAAACATCCGACTACATTAATGCTCAGTCAATCTCCTTGATAACGGCCTTTGGATGGAAAACAATTTGCAGTTTGGGGTTTTTTGGTCATGTACTGTGCATTTTCTTACTTTCCTTCCCTGCTACCACAATGCTCTCTCTATTCCCTCTTCAGCTGGAGTTTGATGTTTTATTCATTTTGTGTGCACAGCCTCTCACTGAGCTTTTTGTAGACAATGAATCATGGCAGAGCTCATCTACACAAATTGATTGGCATAGCCAGAGCTGGATACAACTGTGATGTGCATGGAAAATTAGGAAGCAGCACAGCCAGTTCCTCTTCCCGTGACCCACCTCTCCAATTCCATCTGTCATGTAAAGGAACATTACTAAGCATTTCTGGCAACATGGAAACTGCACCCTGTGGAGATACACAAGCTAGTAGCTAGGGCCAAATGAGGTAGCTCCTGCACTGGCAGTAGTACAGGTCCACCAACACAATGGTGGACAGGAACCACTGTCCTTGTTGAGATCAAGACATAATTAGCCCTGGTGGTTCCTGCATCAACCTGCTATTTCTGAATGGCACAGCATGTGATGATTCGTGTAGATGTAGCCCATCTACACGGTTTGGTGTCAGCTTGCTAGCTGAGCTGTTGTTAATAAAGCACGGCTTTGCATAGGGAGCAAAGCTTTCCCTTAGTGATAACTTCTTGAGTGACAGAGGACAGGTCCACCAGTCACACACTAACAGCTGAGTGAAAGACATCAAGTAAGGCTGGTCCCTGCTCACCAGACAAACTATTTTATGGATCCCATATGTCTTTCATCAAACTTACGCTCAGGTTACTCCTGGGCTCCAAGACCAGTGTCACCTTCACTTCCTCTTCCTGGCTGATGTTGCTCAGGTAGAACAACTGCTCTCCCATCATCTTCTCTCCAACCATCTTGTGCACCGCATAGAGGCGGAAGCGAACGGCGTGGCTGCTCAGCTCCTGTGGTTCCAGCTTACCAAAGGTAATTTTATCCTTGAAGACAGGGATGGGTCCTCTCTGAACGCTCGTTTTACCCCTCTGTCTCTTGCCTGGCATCAGAACTGTGTGCACTTGCCAGGTGTTCACGCCGCTGCGGTCTTTGTCTGGGATATCCCTGGCCTCCAAGACAGTAACCACCAGCTTTTGACTTGAGGGTTTGTAGTTGAAGATGACATCTAGATCACCACATTTGCAGATGGGCTCATGAGCACCATGATGAGCTGGTACACTGTTCGCTTCATTATGTTCCTGCAAAGAGGAGGAAGAAATAAACACCTCCACTGGAGTTCAACTGTCTCTGTGATCTCCACTCCATTTTTAAAAAACAATTGTTCTTCCTTGTGCCTACAAATGTAGGCAGTTGCTGTGCAAAATAAAGATCCCACTGTTCCTTGAAGGGGCAATGGTTGTTAATTGCCTGATTTTGTGTAATATTCCCCATACACTCTAGTAAGCAATAGCACTTGTTGAAACATTTCCAGCAAAAAGTTTCATCAATATTTAAATGTTTTGCAGGAGACAGTTAATTTGGAAAACAGTCCTCATAGGGAAAATCTTAATAAAGTGTGGGTTTTTTTGCATTTCATTCATGTCAATTTTGAAGCATTAACAAAATGTTTTGACTAACTTAACCTGTTACTTTGAACGTACACTGGAATTTTTTGTGAGGATGGATTTTTTTACACTACCAAAATCAAACAAACCTGCTAACTTTTTAGACATTTTGTTCTGCTAGAAATTAAAAAAAAATAAGCACTGTGGTTCAGTTTGATGGGAGAGGAAAACACTATTCAGAATTTCTTGCAAAATGAAAATTCCATTTCTAAATGCTACCCTAAATTTCAATACTTTTCCTACAGCTAAAGCAATGATAATGGAGAAAAACAGTCTGATTAAATACATAATGATTCTTTATACCCTTTTTAGATCTCCCAAGAGAAGCATCTGTTCCTTCTGTTCAGTTTGGATACTAATACATTCAGAATAAAAATTCAAAATAAACAATCACAACATGTGCAGACCAATCCACACACAATCTTTTACCTACTTTTAAAACAAAAACCATCTTGATAAAACAAGATAAAAACATGGATGCTCACCTCACCTTTTGCTGAGTGGGCGTGTGCCTTTCTGTTCAAAAGTGCTTTTTTATCTCAGAGCTAGAATGTGCTTCATGTGATAAAGGGGTTGCTATAGTGATCAATGATTTGTATTTAAACATGAGTATACACTGAACTAGGGAAAGATTTTCAGTTAATAGCCAGAAGGTGAATTAAGGCCTGTCACCAGCATCTGAGTCACCCTCCTCCTCAAACATTTATCTTCTTTTGCATTTCAAGTAACACTTCTTTTCAACACAGGACTCATATTGTTCAGAGAACAGATGATGGGCCTTGAGATGTCTGATGTAATTCCCTTCAGAAGTGTCTAGGGTGGTATGAGTCTCAAACAAAGCCTCGGATAAACATCAGAATTTGTGTTTACTTCCTGCCAATCGACTTTCCAAGTGCTCAGATTAATCTGCCATGACGTGCAAAGCTCCAGCTTTCCTTATTTTCAGAGGTGCTCAAGACTTGTGCACATGAATACAAAAGTTCAAGTGTGCAGACTGAGGCTGGAGACCTGCTGTCAGACACCTTGCAGAAGTAATGACAAAGGGAGAAAAAAACACCGCTTGGGCAACACACAAAATGACTTGGTTGGCCACAAAAACACCTTTCTGCATGAACAGCAGGCTGCAAAAAGCAAAAATGCAAGGTAGACCAGGTTGCCTGGAGAGAGCGTGGTGTTATGCAAATGTGAAGTGCTGCTGTGTAGCTGTCAAGTTATTTCTGTCTGGTTGATGAAATAATATTTAAGAAGGAAACGTAATGGGATTGTGCTTGACTCATATTTCCCTCCACATTTTCATCCCTCCGCTCTTTTATCTGTGCATTTGCTACTGAGGAGATGGAATCAAAGCACATTCAAGGGCTGCTGCTAAGGTGTGCTTGCAGCATAACTTTGGTTTTGTCCACATGCCCAAGCTGGAGAAGGGGGACTCCTGGGCATCGTCATAAACCCACAGGTACGAAGATCCAAGAGGCAATTTCCCATCCCAGCAGGGCTGAGTATCTTCACCTTCTGGCAGCGTGTCGGGAAGACTGAAGGTCAGAGGTCTGGTTTTTGACCGAACAGCTAGAAAGGATTTGGATTTCAGCAAATGTCAAATCGTGCTAGTGGAGCTGTGGTCACACCCACTGCAGAGAAAACTGCGTGACCTGGAGGCAGAGAGGGAAAGAGAAATGCCACACTCTGTGGCAGTAACCTTTCCATACTTTAGAGACCTTGCAGGGTGGCCCTTTCTGTGCTACCCAGGACTCACCCCTGTAGAGGTTTGCTACACACACAGCAATCTCCCTTTCGTGGAAGTCATTGACAGAACTCCCCTCGGCTCTCGAAGCTCAGCTAGGCTGTAAGTGCATTGTGAACATATTGATTATACAGACACTTAAATTGGAATACAAGGAATGATTGGGGTTTAGATACTTCATCTGAATTTCTTTCCCTCTGCCCAGTACAGTTGTTGTGAAGTCAAGCCAAGTATACTGATTGATACTGCATGTCTAACCTGGTCATTCAGTACAGCCAATATCCACTTCACTAAGCAAAATAAGTCCATTTCTGCCAGAGAAACCTGAAAGAGCAGCTAATTATGGATAAGGATTGAAACGGTACTTGTGGTTCCACTGCAGGGGCATAAAATTACCATTTCTGTCTCTAAAGAGAGGTCCTTTGAGTGGAGCATAATAGCACTTGGACATTTCTGGCATGTCAGAACATTTAGTTCCTGCAATAAAAAGTCTTTCATTAATGCACACAATACCTTCAGAGGAGAAGCTGCTTGTAGTAGATAAACTGGGTCTTGGGCATATCTGCCCCCTGATGCTAGAATCATTCTTTGCATTTTTAAAATGTAGATACCAGGAGCAAGACAAGAGATGTACTCCAAAGAAATGCAAGAGGACACTGGAGACACTGAGGCACTTGTGAACCACTGCAATGCACATCAAATCTGGGAAAGAAGTCAGCCTCAGACAGGCAGATAAACAGCAAAGAGAGGGCAGAGGTGCTGCCACACGGAATTCCCATGTGATGAGCAGTGTTTTGTTGGACTGGATTGCTCACCAAACCAAAATGCTGCTCCAAACACTCCTTAAAGGCTGGAGCATATGCACCAAGGAGCTGCCTTCCATCTTTTTAACTGGCTGCAGGCAGCCTGTTCCGAGGATAGGAACCTTTCCCTCAAAGCCTTGTTACTTGGAATGTTATGGAAGTATTAATTTCCACAGCTGAGAACATTCTCTTTTAACTCAGGCAGGTGTGACCTTTGTGCTGTTCTTTTAATATGTCTGATGCAGGCTGATGTTTTTTCAGAAATTTTATCCTGTGGTAAAATAATGAAAATCAACACATCAGGCAGAGAGATTAGGAAAGAAAAGGGGGATGCTAAGTAATCGGGTATTTACAGTGCCTTAAAATACAAAATGTTTTCTTGAGGCTTCAAAATAAAGGTGTAGAACTAAGGGAAAGCAGCCTTGGGTTCTCTCCTTCCCTAAACAGTTGCCTGGTATCAGTGGGGACCAGAGTGATTGTCAAGTCACAGGCCAACCCAACCAGCTATCTCCAGCTTTCCAGACGCTTCCCATTGTCTAAATCACGGAAAACACCTGGAACAAGAGGGACAGATCTGACCCAATGACCACATACCATGTCCTGAGACACACGCCCTGCACGTAGAGCCAGTGACAAAGCCCTGGGCCACCACAGAGTGCTCTTTGCTAAATGACAGTAAATGCTGTCAGGCAGCTAATGGCTCCCATTTCAGTTCAAGAGACTGCAGTCAGAAATCAAGCATTAAAAGAGCTTCTGTGAATTAGTGTTGGTAGCAAGAGGTAAAACACCAGAAAAAGGGGAAACACAAAGGGAGGGGTGTATGTTCACGCACACATGCACACAGGAGTACCATTATCGTGGGCCGTGCTGATCAATTTTTCACTTCATTTCTCCCCTAACACTTCTTGGCCCCCAGTATCCTCCAAAAGCTTGCACCATGTGTGATAAATGACAATTCACCGTACCTCAGGGCTCCAAGCCGATGAGCTGTCAGTAGCATCATTTGCTTCCGATCCCTGGTTGGCAGATGCCATCTCCGATTCCAAACGTCCTTCCGTGGCTGCCCGGATAACGCCATCCCCGATGCTGGGTTCCATCCTGGGCCCTTTATGTTGCCCAGTGCCCCTACTCCCAGTTGTTGTTCTTGAATCAACAGATACACGGTCATCTCCACGATAGGATAGGTTGTCTTGGTAACTCAGTTGGCTTAGCCCATCCAGATCTAACAATTTTCAGCAAGAAAATAATTTCAGAGGGATTAGAACAAATTCCTCCCCCTATAACTTTCAAAATGTGCCTTTCTCTCCTTTCTTTTCTTTTTTTTTTTCTTTTCTTTGTTTTTCTCTCATCTCAGTTTCTGAGTACTTCAACACTGAACCTATAAAATAACAAATCTTGATTAAATAAGCATTTCATGGAGGGGGGAGGGTGAAGTGAGAAACCAGTTGCCTTTACTTGACAAAGTTAACCACCAAATGCAATTATCAGTAGAGTATCTGGGATATTCAAGTGCCTTGGAGCTGCTTTGCAGTCCCAAAGCAATCTCTTCCATGAAAACACAGATCAGACAAACTACAGAAAAGCACAGCATAGGCCTGATGAACAGTTTTCTTCTATGCAGGAGGAGAAGGAGAAGAGAGGTATTGGCATTGTCCTCAAGGGCATGGTGCTGGTGAGGAAAGGACTTTCACAGAGATAACAGAGTGCCACCATGAACCTGTCACCCATCTGAGAGCTTTGGTAAGCATGACCAACCCCATGAGCCAAACAGGAATCTCCAAATCCCATGTCTAGGCAAAAATGCCCAAAGGACAACTGAGGGGAGATGTGTTCTCTATTTTCCTGCCTGCTTTTATTAGTTTTAATTCATCTGTTCCTACACACTTACTCCATGGGCTAAAGTGAGGCTCATTAATGAGAGCAAAATAATCTTCTCTGATTCACACCACAGATTCATTTCCTACTACCATTGATATCTCTATTTTGAACACAAGGAACTTTTTTCCACTTGAAAGCACCAATGAGAGCTCTCTGGATGGAGCAGCACAGATAATTACATGTCCAGGGACACAGATGGAAATAACATCATGATTTGGCCTGGGATGTGGTCTGCAAGCACTTTCAGAAAAAAAACAGGGACATTCCTTCTCCTAATGCATCTCATGATGGGCCTTGCTTTAGGAGCACAAAGAGCTATATTCTGCCTCCATCCCTTTCAAAGAGGCAAGGAGCAGTTACAGTGAAAGAAAACAAGTTGTGCTTCCAGACAGCTGATGACAGCAAGGAAAACAGAATTACTTCCTTTGCAGGCACAGCTATTTGGGGTTTAAGCTCACAGAAGGAGTTGAGGTTGGAAGGGACCTCTGGAGGTCGTCTTGTCCACTGCCCTGCTCAAGATGAGACACCTCCTTGTTTGTTCTTAAGAAGATCATTATTACAGAACAATCTTTTTCTTTCAAATTTGGTCTCCAATCTAAATCTTAAAAAAATAGTGCTAATTACTGTGTTTAATAGAAAACTATTAGTTTGCTTTTGTTTAGATAAATCAATGTTTTTATTCCCTGACAAATGAGACAGGGAACCTGGTGACAGCTGACATGGAGAAAGCTGAGGTACCCAACAACTTTTTTTTGTCTCAGTTTTCACTCTCAGTTGCTTGTCCCACAACTCTCAAGTCCCTGAACCTCAAGGCAGGGACTGGAGGAATGAAGTTCCACCTATCCCTGGAGAAGATCAGGTTTGAGACGTTCTGAGGGACCTGAACACACCCAAATCCATGGGACCTGATGAGATATATTCCAGGATCCTGAGGAATGGGCTCATGAAGTTGCAAAGCTGCTCTCCCTCATACTTGAGAAGTCACAGCAGTCAGGTGAAGCCCCTGGTGACCAGAGTAAGGCAAACTTCACACCCATCCTTTAAAAGGGCAGCAAGGAAGACCCTGGGAACTACCAAACTCTCAGTCTCACCTCCGTGCCCCGTAAGATCGTGGAACAGAAGATATGTCAAGGCATGTGGATGACAGGAATGTGACAAAAATGTGACAGGAACGTGACAGTCAGTATGGCTTCACAAAGGGCAAACATGCCTGACCAAACTGGTGGTTGCTGTGATGGAGTGACTGCATTGGTGGATAAAGGAAGAGCAACAGGTGTCATCTAATTTGACTTCTCTGAGGCTTTTGAGATTGTCCTACACAACATCCTTGTCTCTAAATTAGAGCCAGCTGCATTCTGGACTGCATCAAAAGCAGTGTGGCCAGCAGGTGGAGGAAGGGGATTCTGCCCCTCTACTTCACTCTCATGAGACCCAACCTGGAGTTCTGAGTCCAGCTCTGGGGTCCCCAACACAGGAAAAACATGGACCTGTTAGAGCAGGTCCATAGGAGGATCACAAAAATGATCAGGGGATCGGAGCACCTTTTGTATGAAGAAAGGCTGAGAGAGTTGGTATTGTTCAGCCTGGACAGTAGAAAGTATCAAAAAAACCTCATTGCTGCTCTTTAATATTTGAAAAGAACTTATAAGAAAGAAGGAGAAAGACTTTTTACCAGAGTCTGTAGTGACAGGAAAGGGGTTAATGGTTTTAACCTGAAAGAGGGTAGATTTAGACTGGATATAAGGAAGAAATTCTTTACTATGAGGTGGTGAGACCACTGGAAGAGGTTGCCCATAGAAGTTGTGGATGACCCAGCATTGGAAGTGTTTAAGGAAAGGCTGGATGGGACTTTGAGCAACCTGATCACAGCAGGGGGATTGGACTAAATGAACTTTAAAGGGCCCTTCCAACCTAAATCATTTTATGATTCTCTACACATCCCTCTGTCTAGAACAAAAAGCCCAAATCTTTCTGTAGAACGAATTCTACATTTGGCCTTAGCAGCAAATATGATGTTTTCAGTGCATACCTTCTCCACACACACACAGTCCAACAAGGGGAATGGGGATTATACTCAGGAAACATTTTCTGGAAGTGTACAGAAGTCATTGCCCCTCTCCTTGGCTGCCCTTTCAATTTAACAGCTCAGAAATTAGGAGAATAACTTCATCCCCTTTCTTCAACTATGAATGGCCTCACACTCTCCCTCCCAGTAAAATTCTCCCAGCACAGGCACTTCAACAGAGGAGTCTGAGAGCATCTCACAGCTTTGTAATTATCTCTTCTTCCTCATGGGAGATGGTCCTTCAGGAGAAAGAGGGATCCAAATTCATATCTCTCAAATTCCAGATGAGTGCTCTTCTCACTCCCTTCTGAAACGCAAAACCCATCTCTTCTCCTCCTCATCCTCCCATCTGGCAGACCTAGTCCTGAAACCAAAAAGCCTTCATTGTTTTGCCTCTGCCCTGAGCTGAAAGCCTTGAGTGAGGGTAGAAAGTAATTTGACTTTTTGCTTTTCTTCTCTATAAAGTCAGAAAACAGAAAGAAGTAAACATAAGAGCGTAAGCAAGAAATAAAAGAACAGAAATTCCACACATTTACTGAGACTGAATGGATACCAGCGCTCCTTAAGGCATTTAATTAGCAAGCCAATGCCTAATACACATTTTAAACAGTGGGTCATCCATCAAAGCACACACCACACAGCAGGCTTTCAGAATAAAATGCTTCTGTAGTAAGAAATTATCCTCACACAATTGTCTTGTGGGTTTGACTCCTGCTGGGATAATATCTAGATCAATAATAGAGGAATTTTCAAAAACTACATTAAAGCCATAAAAGTCTATTCGTAACAAGAGAACTCCAGAAATATATTAATAGAGCAAGCCATCTCCCTAAGACTCAGGCACAAAATGCAGAATGAATGTGTTAGGAAAGCAAATGCAGTATTCAGGGAAAGGAAGGGAAAAGGTGATTCACCAAAACCATTCAGGGAAGCAGTCTGGCTTTTTCTTTAAATTTAAAGTGATTTGGTAAGAGATAATCACATATAAATACCAGTGTTAGAGGGTCATTACAGGTAATAGCCCAACTATACAGGCTAGAACAACTACACCTCTCCAATTACATCCGTTCTAACATTATATTCACAAAATAAACGGTGAAAACAAAAGTTCTTCCAGTAAAGGAAAAGGTCAGAGCAGTAAAATGCCTGTAATTTACCTGAGAGATCTTTAAGGAAGAAAATGTCAACTGTCTTATGAATACCTGACATGAATAAACAGCACAGCATCAGGTATATAGGTTGAGACAGCATTATCTAACCATCTGAACTTTAATTAGCCAAGAGTCCCCACAGAGAATAGCAACCAATTCTAAGATTAAGGGCAGATAGTATTGTACATCAAAAGAGTGTGACTTTTCTTAAGAATCCTGTCCCCCAAACTTTCCCTGTTGTGTCATATGTGCCCAAAAGGAAGGAGGCAAGAGGAATAACTGGGGAACAGAAATTACCAATAAATCAGAAAAGTCTGTATTTAAGGTCAGAGAAGTGGCTGTGAAAAAAAATGATTTTTGTCAGATGAAAGAGCAAGCATCACCTCCTAATCAAGCTGTAACAGGAACTGGGATATCTCCAAAGACGGAGGGAAATATTGGCACATCAAACACCGAAAATCAGGCCGGAAAATACTGTGAAGTCCACCCTCATATTGGCAGGTAAATGTTCTGGCTACTCTACAGTATCTTTCTTTTTTTTAAATGACACAGAATCTCTCAGTTTTATGAAGCATTACAATGTGCCAAAGAAATGTCCTAAGAGGTCTCATCACTTCCTAAAACACACTGCCAGAGTTAAAATACAGAGCCTGGTAGATCTTACTAAGTTAACACCACATAGATCTTTGACCAGCAAGAAACACAGATGAAGGGTTTATGTGTCCCTGTTACCTGTGCTGACCGAGGCCATGTTTGCTCTGGGAAATCCTGTGCTTTCACACACAAACACATACACACACACAAAAAGTGTGTCTTTTCTTTATGATTTTCCAAAGTGAAAGAAAAACTCACGATGAAAGTTAAGAACTTGTTTAAATATGGTCCAGAGGAGGAAAGAATTTCCGTATGGATCTAGGTACTTCTGGACTTGAAATACTCCTAGCTACAAGCAGTGATTTTCAACCCTTCACTTCCTAAAAGACAGTAACAGCAGCAGAGATACAAATTAGTGGGACTGAGGCATATCTGTCCTCATACAGCAGCAATCCTCTTGCCTGGCCCTGCTACAACCCCAGTTCCAAATGCCTCTGCAGTACCCCTGCACCAGGTGCCCCCTTGCACTGAGACAAAACAAACCCAATGTAGGGAGACCAAGCAGTGCTCCTGCTCCTAGTTATTTTGAGATTAGCCACCATTAACATGCTAAAAAACTTCCTAGAAGAGCCTCGAAGGAGCAGAATCATTATCTAATTACAATAAATCTAAACAAAAATGGCTTGTAAATTTTAGGGGTTAAAGAGAAAAAGGATCTTAAATTTCAAGTGACATTATGCAATCAGGCCAAGATTGTTTAATTTACCACATGCTGGGTAATAGCCTGAGAAGACTCCATGTTTCCAGAACTAAAATAGGCTCTTTATTAACAGGGTGATTTGCAGAGAGGCCGTGGGCAGAGCTGGCATTCACGCCGTTCAGCTCCCCAGAGCATCCTCCAGACATTTCCTTCCTGTGGTGTGCACTCCTCTTTCCAAGATCTATTCAGGTTACTACAAAGATTTATTTTTTTTTTAACAGGTGAAAAGTTAAAGCCAAATGAGACCAAAGTGCAGACTGTCACGACACTGATAACAGACACAGAGGGTCAAGGAAAATCTCCTGTAAGAACATGACGTGAGAAGACTTTGCCGTATGTCAAGGCTGAGTGGGAGAGAAGCTATTCAGGGCCCTCCAAGATGCTCAACTTCGCTCTGTGCCTAAGTTTGTTATAGATTTCTGCTTCTGTAAGAAATTAAAACTACCAGCAATATGTGTAAAAGGTCTGTTAAGAGAACATGAGGAGAAGAGGAGTCTCGGGCAGAGCCTCAATATGCCATGATTCCAGCCTGGACTCAACGCTTTCCAAAGATCCCTCATCCCTCCAACCCAGACAGGTCAGAGAATCTGCTCATCTGGAACAGTGTTTGATACACCCTTGGGGCACAATGATGGCTTTACTCCCACAAATGTTTATGTTTTGTGACCATAGCACCAGCCAGGGATCAACATGGACTCTCACATGTATGAAGTTCTCAGACCAGCAACTGGAGGGCAGCAGGACTTGGGGTTATCTAGGATTTACCCAGTCCACTTCTCTCCCAAAGGAAGGTCTCATATCAGGAGCTATAGGTGTGTGCAATTATCACCCTACACCCACTAACAGCAGCTCTACATGCTCAGAAGCCTCTCTGGATTTGAGGGTGACTTGGCACCCTATAAACCACCTAGTTTATAGGAATAGTCTTGAGTTTTGTGAGGAAAGGGACAGAGTATCAAATTTCTCAGTGAAAGCAGGCTTCAACACCTGGTTTCATTGAGTTTCTGAACAGCTATTTAACCAGTATTAATATTGCCTCCAAAAAGATAAGTAAGAATAACCCTGCAACATGTTGTACCAGAGGAAGAGTTTAATGGAGAGACATATATTCAGATGATCACTCTAACTCAAGGGTGCATTAAAATCAAGCTATTATATTTCAAAATTAAAACATTCAATGGAAATAAAAACAAAGGGCACTTTCATGGCTCTTCCCTCTATTGAACTTCTCCAGATTTTAGAATGTGTTCAGGCCAATTTTCTAAATAGCTATGTTTTTAAATGCATTTCATCTCTGTTTGTATAAAAGAGTCATTACATTAGTCCACAGAAGACCATAAAACTCTTCCCTTCTGTGCAATAAATTTTTAGTTTCTGTCATTGCCTGACATTTGGCGTATGCACTGGCAAATTATACAGCATAATTCATGCACTGTTCACCTTGTGTTTGTAAAGTTGTTAGAAAAGAGACATTTAACTTCTGCTAAAAAGCTTTCTAAAGAAATGGTAGTACAGATCAAAAATAATTAGAACCAAGTCCTGCAGTCTTTACTCTGGTAAAATTTCCAGGAAAAATCCATGAAAATCCCTGTGGGTTAAGGAGACAGAATTCAATAACTATATACAATTAATGGGAAGATCTTCATGGACTTCAGCAAGTCTTTGATCCAGACTCTGCCCTCTAGGTATTTTAGCTGCAGGTAACCAATCAGGAAAACAAGTTTAGTACGAGAGAAAAGAAGAATCAGGACTTGTTCTCTGCAAGAAAAGAACCTCCCTGTGTTGAGGCTACAGATCTTAGACTCCAAGTTCTTCAGCCTTTTTCATTCAAACAATACCTTTGCATTCAGATACCTCTGTACTGTTCTTGTGGCTGGAGGGCAAGTGGCTGAACTTGGGTCTGTGCTCCACCCCTGCTGGTGTTGCTTTTTTGACATATTTGTGATTGAAAACTTTGTGAGTGTGATACAGAGATCTCAAACTGCTCAATCACCTCATCGTTGTTGCCTGAAGATGCTGTCTGTTCTTCATCCTCCCCATAACTGTTCACTGGGGGAAAAACACAACTAGGGCTTTAGACAGACTGCTGCCCTTGGCCAAGAAGCCAGAGGACATGGCAGACTTTTGGCTCTCAGGTGGACTTTCTGGGGAGAAAAAGGGGACCAAAGGCTTAGGGAAGTTTGAGGAATGAACCTGAGAAACACCTACTTCTTCAAACCTCTGGAAAGCCTGTGAGTGTCGTATTATACACATATTATTAGACCTCGCCCAACTCTGTATGTTAAACTATTTCTTTTTTTTTAATGAATGAAAACACACACAAACACAAAGACATGCCACACAGAAAACCACTTCATAAAATAATTGGCATGTGCAAAGACAAAGTAGCAAGCAAAGGACTCAAAAACTTTCCCACGCTTCCATTCCCCTGCAGCTCCTGCTGAGGTGGGGAGGGAAACTTCTTTCGTGCAGAAGCAGCAGCTCAGATGTAACCTGCTCAGGGTAGTACCACGAACACATAAATACAGCACGTGGCTAACAGGCACTGCCAGCTCCATCTGCCAGCAGCAGACGAGCTCGGGAGACCAATGTAAATTATAACCTTTAAAAGTGAAGATACGCGTTTGAGCACGTCCCTGTGATGCCCTTCCCCTCCTGCTGCCAACACGTGCTCTGCATAGGAGATGACTGTACCCTCATTAGTGTGTGAATACCCACCAGATGGGGGAAGGAGGGTTCAGTGCTTACTATATATACACTTGGCCTTGCTCTGTCAGGATGGAAACACAGAGGCATTTTGCTGATCTCCCTGCCAGCAGCATCAGGGACGTGCAACAGCAGGATGTTTTCACCCACCAGTGCGTGGAGAAGGGAGCAGTGGGGTGTTTGTTGAGTTTGTGGACGTGTGAGTGAACGAGCCAGCTGTCAAGTGTGGTCAGGCCACTGCTTGCTCTTGAGCATGGAGTGTGGGATATGGTTGCCAAGACCCACTTTGATAATCACCACGGCAAACCCCGGCAGCTGAACAAATGGGCACTGCAGGCTGGAGGGCACCTGTGTCAGGGACACTGCCTGGTTTGGGAGGGAAAGCACCTTCTTCCACCTCGAACCTCACATCAACCACACAGCTGCAGGTGGAGAAACTGCACCCTGATTTTTTACACACTGTGGAAGGTCTGTTAAAATTCTGCAGTATAAACTTAATGACAACTGCTGTCACAGCTCCATAAATTTTCCTGCTGCTGCACAGAGGACAGCACTCCCTGGGCAGAGAGGACAGAGCGAGGATGCTGGGAGCACCAAAGCCAACTGCTCCCACCACCAGCCCTGCACCACGCTGGGAGCAGCAGCACATCTGACCCTCTAGTCTGGTTTGCCAGTCTGACAATAAGCCTGCTGTTCCTTCCAGAAAATTGCCCTCAATTGGAAGAAAAAGCTAAGTGTTCCTATTCTGATAGAAAGGAAAAACGTTTTAGACGTTAGTTTGTAAATGGTCAGTGAACAGCTACCATGAAAAATTATTATTTTTTTGTAGGTTGCTAAAAATAAGCTTCTTTGAAATTTTCTTAAATGAAAGTTATTTCAAGGTGTAACAACCCTGTGGCCTAAATGTGCTATGATCTATTCAAATAATCAAAGCACATAAAACTGAACATTCCTTTTGAGTCAACTACCTGCATTTCACTACCTGCAGCTCACGCAAGCTCTACAAAAGTTATTTAAATGCACGGTAAAAGCAGTTAAGTTCTATTTATATGTGTATCTTTTGGGTGATTGAGATAAAAAAATAAAAATTATTCTAGTTTAAACTAAAGTCCATTTTTCACTTAAACAGCTTACCAAAAATCCTGAGTAAAATAACATCTTTACTAATTAAATCACATCTTTCACCATTTTCTAAAACAACTGTAACATTAAAATCCTGGGCCTATGGGCATGAGGCTGTATAGTTAAATAAATATGCTTTAACATAGTTTACAGTTTTGACTACTGTAGGAAATTTGGGAAAGGCCACATGGATACAGCACCCTTGGACTGCTCCTGTAAGGGCACTGACCCGATTGCAACACCCTGCAAGGCACAGCAGAGCCCTTTTCCTAAGAGTGACAGGTAGGGGTGAAGGGATGGAGTAGAGGAGCTTGGCCTAGTTTGACACATTACTGGCTGCTTGACTTTGACTTCAATTTGACCAATCCCCAAAGCATGACTGCTTCACTTGTTACGACAGTGGCTGCTGTTTCTCACAAACATTTGGAAGCATCCAGGCTGATTAAACAGTGGCACTGGGGAATCTGCAGCAAATCCTTGATACGTCTGCTCCTGATTCGGTGCCTGAGCAGCAGACAGCTCCGTGTCAACTTAATATCTCTGTATTAATAAAAGTAACTTTACCCAGGGGAGAGGAAAACGATCACCATTCAAATACACAAGTGTCCTGATTAGCAAAGGACAAGGGGGAAACATTTTCTATATCACCATGGAAACTTAAATAAAGGACCCGTAATTACAATCTAAAATTCTGGAAAGATAATGAATACATCTTGAGATCTGCAGATGTTGTGTAGCATATACATATTTCTAGCAACTTCAACTCAATTACTTCTATGCAGCATCTGTTTTACAAATCAACTTCCCACTGCTCATAAGGAGGCATGTGGGATTATTTTTTCTGTCCCCCAGAGGAGACAGTGGGGGAGGAAGGAGGGTGACCTCTTTTTCTGGCAAGGTATTTCAAACTACCACTATTTATTCAGAAATTTCAAACACCCAATCAGTTACAAAGTTAGCTTACAGGCATCCAAGTACACTAAGCTAAAATGCATGAAATAAATAATTCAAGATTTCTCTGCAGTGTTACCAAGTATAAAGAATAACTTATCATTTTCTCCAAGCTTACCCAAGGAAAAAAAATTACTGAATAAAGTACATAGTGTAGGTGTGAAGTATAGATGTACTGCATACATCCTGTGTGCCTGTGTGTTAAAGAAAACAAACAAACAAACAAAAAAAAACCCCAAACCAAAACCAAACCAACAAACAACAGTTATTTTGGCTGAACAATGAAAACTGTGCAAATGCCAAATTTCTGGTTTTCCTGTACGTTTAGTGCTGCCCTTGTGTGTCCACCTTGGTCTTAAAGGTTCTGATTCTGCTCTACGGAAGTCAGTGAGAGTTTCAGTGGGAGCATCACCAGGCCCTGAAGGAAACAGAAATACTACACCGAAGAAATGTATTTGATCATATAACCAGACAATATCAGTGCATCTATGCATAATGCATACACCCAGAGCATCCCAGGAGCACTCGTTGTCATGTTTTTTGCTATTAGAGAAACAGTCACATAGGCCTGGCCTTAAAATTTTCATTATCAGGATGACAGAGAGAAACAGTGATCTGCCACAGCTCCTGCCTCAGCAAAACCCAGAACTGCACACAGAAAGGAAAGGGCTTTCCTTCTGGAAAACTGGAAGGGTCTGCCGCAAACCAGGGATTTGTTAAAGCTTCTCAGAAAAAGAAGGAACATTTTGTAAAGGGAACACTCAGCGACACATGTGGAGTTGTTCCTACCAATTCCTATGCCCCAGCAACACGTGGAGTTGTTCCTACCAATTCCTATGCAACTACAGCTTTATAGTTGTTGTCAGTTGAGAGTCTTCTTTTCTTGCTCTTCCTGTCACAGCCACTTGAACCGGGAGTTCAAACTGAAGAACGAAGTAATGCAACTACCTGATTTACAGGCTTGATGAGGAGAGCACCCAATCCAAACCATTCCCCTAGAGTCCAAATTTATTTAAAATTTATGGAGTAGACCCATGTAGCCTCTACACATGCCATTATGGCGAAAGAGACTGAGCACAGTGACCAGGCACCACTGACTAAAACCCACTGGTCACTTACTGACAAGGAGAAGGCAGCCTTCAGATGGGCTTTCTCCTTGCACCCACCACTATGTGGGTTTGCCTCTTCCTGATAACAACTAGGGAACCATTTGGTGTCCAGTGTTACAGATGAGGTTTACCCCCTCTGCTGAGTGTCAAACTGACAGTGCTCTACTTTTTGTAACACTTCTTCATTTGCCTTCACCACATGACCAAACCAATTGGGAAGCTCCCTGAGGTGTTTGCATGGAATGCAGGCAGAAAGAATCACAGCTTGGAAGTCTTCAAACCAGGGGATATTTCCAGAAAAAATATAAAAAAAAAAAAAATGAGCAAAACAACAAAAAAGTCAGAGAGGAATCAGAAAGAAAACATTATTTGTCTCCAACTATCAAGCACCTCTACAGAGGAACAACACAGCAGTCAGACTAACACAGTCCAATTCTGTGCACTGCTGCGCAAAGAAATAGAGAACTGCCCACAGAAAACAGCATGACAACCAGCATATTTTCCTGTTCTTTTCTCCTACTCCCAAATTTGGATTTTAAAAAGAGGCACGTGGGATTCAGCTTCAAACTGATTCTCACCGTGCTGTCTAAGGTTCTTCCATGGCTACGGGAAATGGCAGCCAAGAGGCTGAACCAAAATCATCCCTGATATTCCCAATCTCCTGCTTTACATTTTACATGTGGAGTAAGTATGAGTCAGGCTTCATTTATGCTACTAGGTTCTATTAGCACAGGCCCAGGACTTGTGGAGAAGTGGAAGAAAGAAAGAGATTACACACTGTAGGAGATACCACTAAGCCAGGAAAACCCCTGGTGTGGATGCAGTTACATCCATGAGTCAGCCTACACCTCTTTGACAGCACAGGTTAGGTTGTTTGCAAAAAACATGCAGCTGCAGAGGTAGAAAAGCACCTTCTGTCAGCAGATGTCATGTCTACACTGGGGACACTGGAGGGCACAGGTGTAGCTGTGTGTGCACTGGGGTGTGGGGCTGCAAATGCTCATGGACTCGGAAACTAAGCCAACTGCTGCATGCCAGTGGCTGATGAAGTAGAAAACACTGTCCTGTATTTCCATCAACAATAAAAAAAGAAACCTTTCAGTTTTATCAGTATTATTTTTATGACAATTTTCCTGGTAGCTTTCGTACCACAACGGGTTGAATCTCTTCATGTTCCCCATCCATCACCTCTTCTATTTGTTTGCTTGGATTCTTATAGTGCAAGGGAGTCACTTTGTAAGCTTCCTCCACCACATTTAAGGAAGTTTCTCTGAATTGGCACTAGGTCACTTCATCTAGCAGGAATCAAACTGGCCAAGGAAAAGTTTAGGAAACCCAGGTCACCGAGTCTTGTTCCTCTGTAAAGCTGTTTCACTACTCCACACTCACAACCTGTGAGACTCAGCATATGCACACACCATTCATAGCACCCAGCCACCAGCTTCACACCCACAGGCCTTTGCTGGCTGATTAACAGGGTGGAAACGAACTCCCTCAAAAAGATAATGTTTGGATTTGCTACAGATAACAACTGCATTGAAACAAGGCAGATATTTATTTTCCCACTGATTTTTCTAATTGAAACTTTTGTTTGCTGCCAGAGGGCTGATTCACCACAGCCCCCCTTTAAAGCTGCTGTAAGACCTCTGATACCACAGCACTGCTGGGAAAATCACCAACTTTGGAGGCAGCAGTGGCTGAGGATTTGGTGCAACAAGACTCACGTGCCTTCGGGACCAAGGCAGTCATCCAAAAGGGGCAACCCTCTCCTCCCCTTCCCCTCTTCCCCTTGTTTCAGTTTTAGCAATCATGGGGCCAGCTCACCTGAGTTAAAAGTAATAGGGAAGGGGTTGGTAACTCTGGGCTGAAGGAACAGGCTGGTCCAGTTCACACAGTGCCTTGTTCATGGGGCCAGGTATGTCACTGTGTGGCAGGGGAAGGCCACTGTATCTCAGCTGCAGTTTGACATCAGTTACTGGCAATTGCAAAACTCAGGCCCAAGGGTTTTATAGCTACATTATTTATGGCAATAAGTCTAGACCCCAAAACTGACCCTGCAACACAGAGTTTCAGCAAACCTCAGTGCTCTCATTAATCCAAATTCAGGGCTTTCTCGCCAGCAGCACCACCACTCTCATACTATTTGCTGGAAAATACTCCCACACAGATTAGACAGCTTGAATCTCTCCCAGCCTGAGGAGAGAAATGCCTCCAAGTGCTCAGCTTGGGGTGAGGCAAATCCTCAGGCACAGTGCAATGAGTCTCTCCAGGGATGCTTTTTCTCACATGGGTACTGAGCTCTCTAGATAGGGGAGCACCTGCCTGGTCATTAGGGAACTTTCAGGTAGGGCAGTGATGCCATGAGACTTATTTTCATGTTCATTAAAAGGGATTTTCTACCGATTTTGCTATGGACTGATCTAAGATTCAATCAAAGTCATTCATGTTGGTCCACAAATAGGTACTGATGAAGCCTCCCTAAGTAAATCTGTGAAAACTGCATGAGAATCACACAAAGAGCATCTGCAGAGGTACAGCCCGACCACATCTTCCTCATTACCTGGAAGGCCCCCACAACCTAACAAGGACATCCACTGTCTTTAAAAACTGCCCAGTTTTGCCTCCATGACTGCAATCTCCCTGTTTTCTTTCATTGCAGTCTTTCCCCTGGGTTACTAAACCTATTTCAGGAGTCTATGAGGCCGCTGAAAATGATGGCTGCTACCACCAAGGTGAGGACCTCACCTTGTTGTGAGGTCCTCACAACAGCCAAAAATTATCTGGGCACAAGGAAGTCATATTCACCCTCCAATCTGGCAAGAGGTGGAGGTCAACACCACCTAACCTCCTGGCAAAGTGATCCTGTCTCACCTAAGCTTTTGTGTTGTTAAGCAATGCAAAGAGTTCAGGAGGAAACGGAGATGGATCATCCATGCTTCCCTAAGCATATGCAGGTCAAACTAGCAACAGCTGCAGTGCAAAAAAAAACCCCACATGCATCAAAAAAATAAATAATAATAATAAAAAAGACAACCAGTACTACTGTTTGTATCAGCACACAGAAATACTATGTCCCAGCTCTGCACAGAATGCTGCTAGTATGCCTGCACGTAACCTCCACCACAACACAATGAGATCATTCACACCTGCCTCGTCTGTAGTAGGAGATGGAAGGTGAGGAGGTAGGGTTTCTAAGAGAGAGGCAGCATTTCCCAGATGCTGCCAAGATGCTGTTTATTGGTAAATGAAGTCTCTTGAGTCCTAAACAACCTTCCCAGAGGAAGATAGAGTCGCAACTGCCATATGGGGAGTGGGAAGAGGATGTCACTTAGCAAGAGTGGATCAGAAAATACATGCACAAACACACACTCTCACACACACAATTTGTTCTGTAACTGCTCTGAACAGCAAAATCCATTTCATCCTCCCAAATACATCCTTCTCCATACAGCTTATGCAACCTTCTAGATGACAAGAGGAGATGACAAGTACTCCTGAACAGATCAACCCTTCTCATGCCCCCAGGGAGACAGGCAAGAGGAAGCGTTGTCCACCAAGCAAGGGACTTGGTGAAAGCCCATGCTACTGATCTACTGTGGACTGACAAAAGTACTGTGTCCAAAATCCCTGACTGAGGGTGAACAGCAATGCTGACAGACCCAAGACAGAGCTGGCAATGGTACCACCTTTGAAAATTTGTGGTTTGAACCACTCTTTGGCTTCGTTTCCCAGATGTAAAGCTGACACACTGCAACCCACCCTCCTTTCAGGGCTATTGTGTAGTCTCACCACCACTCACTTTTGGTGTCAGGGATGAAGATCCCTTATAATTTGAAACACTGAAGAGACAGAATTGCAAAGGAGTACTTTAAATATAAACAGGAACACTGCACCACCTTCACAAGGACAAAAGTCTGTGCACAAACACTTCGAGTGGTTCTGAATTTCCCAGAAAGAAGGCATTCAATGCAAACTCACGTCTGCACTTGATTTCATAAAGCTGCAGACTTGTACTGCATTCTTCAGAGATCAGATGCATGTCCCTAGCCACGTTTGTGCTTCGCCCCACTCAAGCTGCCAGGAGTATTTCCTGTGGAGGTTTTTTTTTGTCCACTGTCTGTCTTTGCTTTCCTTCACTCAGTCCTTGTGATGGTATTGATTCAGTGTAGCCTCTTTAAGTGTCCTGCTTGGAGTACAGGCACTGATTTTTATAGGGCTACATTCTGGCTAGAACACTGGCTGGCTCCGTATCCAGACAGGTGATAAAATTCATAAACACTTCACTTCTTTACATGGAGACTGGCCATCTACCTATTTTAGTCTCAAGTTCAAGCAGAAATTTAATTTATCACATAATCAGCATCTTTTTGTTGTGGGTATATTTTGCTATACGGGTTTATAGGACTAAATGAAAATTCACTTCTTGCCTAGAACTTCCTGCCCATATGAAGGGTCATTTACTGAGGTCAGGAGCGTTCACATACAGCAGAAAGAATAATTTCCTTTACTACAGCAATTACTGGCAAAAATCAATGACCCCTGTGAAGCTGGAGGCCAAGGTAAGTAAATGCAGTAGTGCTTTCTAGTTTTAAAAACTCCCAGGGCCTCAGAGGTGTGCCTGCCCTTGCACATGTGTTGAGGAGCACTATCCACCCATCTAGGCAACATTCCTATTAGGATGTCATACTTAGCATTCCAAGGGTGACAAAAACTATTTTAGTGCAACTAAAATGCTACCTTTGGCTAGCACTGAGATTGCCTAGTTGATGGGGGAAAATCTCCAAGGACTTCTTGCAGCTGAAGTGTCGTGCTCACCTATGTATTACACCAGTGTTTATGAACACGGCGTCAGACAGCTCGGGAGACTCTTCCATCACAGAACTTGCTATGCAAAAATAGTTCAGCTTTGATTCAGAAAACTCAGCTCTCCTGCTCTGCCTGTCCCCATGCCTTTTCAGGGCAGTGTCTGCTGAAACTTCTGACTTATTGGCCACTCTGACTCTTTCTTTGCCAAGGACATGGGCCCTGAGGAAGAAGTGGGCTAAAGCCGTTTCTTTCATGGCACAGTTAGTGCTGTTCTTCACCTTTCTTATGATTACTGTTTTTTTTCCCTATAGATTCATGCTGGGAAGCGGGTGGACTGGCCACGTCTGCCCCTCTACTTGCAGTGCACTACTTTTTTATGTGATTTATTGCTCTGCTGGGTGTTTTTTTTGTTTTGTTTTCAATTTTTTTGAAGCCAAATGTGCGATGATGGATTTGGCAGCCACGCTCTTGCCAGCCACCCCCAGTCAGCTGAGCAGCAGGATTTAAGCCACAGGGGGATGCAAGGGCTGCTCTCTCTCTGCTCTGCAATGTAAGACAGTTTCTCTACCAGAAACACTGAGGTCAGACAACAGACAAGGGTCTGCAAGAGCAAGTTCATCTGTATTTGCAAAATTCACAACTAAATCATTAGCGAGTGGTGGCAGGAATCTGTGGGCACTGCCTTCCCATCATTAACCTCTTAAAACAAACTCCTGGCATTGCAATATTTCCTAAATTACCTTCATTAATAAGCTGTGAATCAAAAGCACCCAAAGTGAAAAACTTTTCCTGCATCTGTTGGAAACCTTGCTACAACTTTACTAGTATCATTTAATTACAGATCAGGGCTCAGCAGCAGCCAACCCTGCACCCTGTGATTAGCATGCCTCACAGTGTCTGACAGAAGTTTTACTCAAGAACCCAAAAATTTCATTGCTCAAACACTTTATTAAATCCCTAAGACTAAAAATGGTTTTCAACAATGTGCATGCTGCTTTAGAGCCTAAGAAAATCTACTCTGGGAGTTAGGAAACATTTCCTAGGAGGCAAAAATGTGATCAAAAACATATTTGGTAAAAAGGAGAAGGGGTAATGATGGTTTTTAGCTACAGCATTATTTTATTTCATCTCAGAAGCATGCTGTCAGTTTAAGAGAAGGGAACATCTATTGGATTTTGTTTTGCATCTCTTTTAAGAGAAAATGATTCTCTTCTAGGGCTGTGGGTTTTTTTCCCCTAAACCCAATAAACTATATATTGGAATGACCTTGTAACAAGTTTTTGTGACTCTTTAATCACCAGTGGCTGCTAAATGAAGCATATCTATTTTCTCTGTTACATTACTATTGGCAACCAGGTCTTCAGTAAGTGCCCAGAAATATTTCCATGGTAACAAAAAGCATTCAGCGTTGCTACTGTTTTGTGCCAATTTAGCTTTAAAATATTCTATTGTGGAGAGAAATGTGGTACATTAAGTGAAATAAAGTCAAGATGCTATGTTCTGAAAAGAATATAAGGATAAACAAGAAATGTATTTTGCAGAAATGGGGGGGGACAACCAAATGAAAGGGAAAATCTTCAAAGCTCATTCTGATGCTACCAAATGGCTTTGCTGAATATCAGCAAGTCCATATACTTGCTTACATTGTCACTCAGGGTTAGGTAACAAAGCTAACAGAAATAAGGATACCTCAAATATCTTCTCTTGATCATTTTAATCCATGACTGAAATTTTAAGTTGCCAGGGTATTACAGTCTCTCTGCATGTCTAGGTTACCATCAGAAGAGTTCACACTCTTGATGTTAGAGAATGAATCTAAAGGAAAAAGAGGAAATAAAGAGTTGAAAAATAAAACACAAAGAGAATGCGTGTTTTGGAAGTGAAAGTTCACTTAGAAGAGCAAAACGAGTCCTTTCACATCAAAGAGTTTGTGGAAGGCATTTTCAAATCACAGTTCACCACTTTCTCTGCCATTATACAACTTAGTTCTGACAAAAAAAAAGCATCAGTTCCCAACCCTTTAACCCTCAAGCAGCCAACTTTATGACTATGAAGTCTTGAAACCACTGGATGGCCCTTTTTGCAGTGCATTGCAGAGATTAAAAGATTAAAGCCTATTTGAGAGCACTTGGAATGATGTTCCTTCTGGTGTGAAAAGCTATGCAACGCTCCCTAAAGTACTCAGTGTAGAAGCAGAGAGCTCAGGGAAGCAGCAAGGTAGGTGCTGGGGAGCTCTGTAAGGCCAGCCTTCCAGTCCACAATGGCTCCAGAGAGCTTACTGAGAAGGAAAGACAGTATGTATTTAGAAGGACTCCAACAGCCACTTTATCAGGACCTGCTCTCAGCTGGGAGAGAGGTCCAGGGTGACCCTCCCCTTTAGCTGCAGTGGTGGGTTACTCTGGCATCTGTCTGTCACTCTGAATCTCTCTCACCAGGAAACTTCTTCTGGTCCATCACACACTCCTAAGGACCCTCCTTCTCAGGTGTCCCTGCAGACCAGCCTGCAGGTGACAAGCAGCTCTGACAGTGACGGCAGCCCGTTCCTGGTTCCCATTTCTCTAAGAGTTCACCTCCTTTCCTCCATCCACTGTCAACAAGGGTGCAGTCCAGAGACAGGACAAAGATGTGGAGGCTACCATTGCAATGATGCATTTGGCACCTGGCTGAGCCCCAGGATTTGCTGTGAATTGCTCTAACAGCCCGCTTTGGGGGTGTACAGGCTCTGCAGGAGGAAGGTGTGCCCAGGAGAGCACTTGTCAAGAGGATCCATGGCCCCAGCATTGCCTGAAAGGACACTGTTTGCCCTGCTCCATGACTTGTGTGCACACACTAGGCACATAATCCAAGCACACACAGTAAATCCAGCCCTGCAGCAACATTGACTCGATGCCTATGAACAAACCCTGGGGCAGGATATCAGGCAGGTGATGTATAAAGATACCAGAAGGCAGAGGTTGGGCTCCAAGAGATACAGTTCTGAGGTGCTTAACCTGAGAACTGGCAATGGTTCATTTGGAATATTAAACAAGCAGTCCCAGTTTGGGAGACAGAATAACAAGACCAAAAGTTCTTTTTAATTATTTACTCCATGGCCATAAGGTTATGAGGAATAGTAATAAAGAAAAGAGCTAATTTTAACATTCATTAAAGAACACCATCAAGGTTTATACCCTCTCAGTCTGATATTCCTATTAAATTCAAAAACAAACAGGCTGATCTTCCATAGTCTGCACGGAAAAAGCTAAATATGTAAGACTTTCCTAGAAGCCAAGAGTGACGACAAGCTCTTGGTCATAATAAAACACACATTTGCAAGAGCATCTACTGCCTGCTAAAAAAAAAATAAAAAAATAAAAAAACCCCAGAGAATTTAGATATTTGAAGCCAAATTCTGAAAATTCTCAGTGAGTCAAGTTCTTCATCAGCTCCATATTGCAGACCCAGTCCCCCAAATCCCCTTTCCTCCCTTATCCCTATTCCTAGGATGTTTGCAAAGAGCAGCTTGATCCCAGCAAGACCCAAGGATTGTGCCAGGAGGATTGTAGCTTTCCTGTGTGTAGTCAGGGCATAAATCTCCATCAGACCTCTGTGACTCAGGAAACTTTCAGCATCACTAACGGTGATAGAGAGGGAGTACAAGTCACACGGCTGAAACTCAGCCCTGAACGCTATCGTCTGAAAAGCTGTTCCTGTCACTTAATGATCAGAAGTCATAGTCAGGCCTATTTTAAACTGAAAATATCAAACTCAGTTCTCCTTTCCATAATCTCCTGCCTGCTGTCCTCTTCAGTCTTATTTGAAAAGCCTGTGGGGGTGGTGGGAGGGGAGGAAAGCGATTTGGGAGCCTTTCATCCATAAAATCATGAGATATGTCTGGTTTTTTAGTGCAGCATTTCACAGCACATGGCACGGTAACATCTTGAGATTGCTGGCACAAAGAAACAAGGTTTGAGATTATATATATCTTTAATAGCAATGACGCAAAGGCAGATGGTTCTCAAAGCAAAAGCTTAAGGCTAAACATTCCCTTTGAAGGGTCCTTCTACAGAAACTAAACATGGGGGGAGCAAAACACTCCTTGCTGCAGTGACAGGGCCTGATTGCCTTCTATACACAGCCTTTCTCCCTGGAGATTCCCACTTACTTCAATGAAATTAGTCTCACGAATGAGAGAAGAATTGGAAAGGTTAGATTTTTCTTTGGGATCTGGGGAGTTTTATTTTAGCTGTGGGAAACAAAGACAACACAGAACATAATGAGCAGATTAGCAACTAAATCAAATCAATACCATGAAAAGAAAGGTTTGGATAATACTGTCAGGGTGCATGCTGGCTGCTTACCTGCAAAACTTGCCTTGTCATTATTACTTTTTAAGGAGCCACCCAAGCTGAGGTTGTGCTCATGACCTCCCATCCTCACAGAGGGCTCACCTTCTTCTTCAGCGATGGGAGGAAGCCGATCAAGTGGCTGGAGATCTTCACTTGTCCAGTAGGATCCATTGGCTGTCAAAGACCTCGTGTTTTCAACACACTGCTCTGGCAAGGTGCTGGTGTTTTTAACTCGTTTTTGCCTCTGTGGACCCAAATCAGAGCCATGAGGGAGGTTTTGTGAAGCAAGATCGAGACTCCCAATGTAACCATCTTCTCTAGGATACAAATATTCCTCATCCCAGAGGTCCAGGTCTTGTTCATCATCTGATTCCTCAGAATAATCCTCATAAACTCCTCCATTATTCTCCAAGTCCTGCCTCCTCTCTTCTTCTGACTTACGACCCACTCCACTCAAATTCAGCAGTGAAGCAGATATAGAGTCTCCTGCTTGTTGGAGAGCTTCATATATTTGAGACATCCAAGAAGACAGTGGCTGAAGGAAAGTCTGAGCAGCCTCAGAAGCCATGTTTAATACTATGCCAGTATCTGGTGATCAGTTGTTCAGCTTTGCCAGCATGTCACTTATAATTCAGGGAGCTACAGAATAAGCACCATAAGAGATTACTGTAAATTGCTTGTCCATCAACACCTGTCGACACACTATCTACGTAAGATGTCTAGAACTGAGAGGGAAAAATGGAAAAAGCACTTCTACCCATTGAGAATACCACTAGAAATCCAGAAATGATGGGCAAATTACACATATTCCTGCTGAGATCTCGAAGGCTTTTATTCAGTTGCTGAACCTTGTATAAAAATAAAAACATAGAACGCTGGAACACAAGTACCTTTTTGAAGTGCACACATTCTGGTTACAGCTGTCAAGAGACCTGGTAGAAAAAAAGTACAAAACAACCTGCAATCAAAAATCTCAAACAGTCTCTTAGCCCCAGCTTCTACCACATCCTTAGTATTTGCATGTCCATGTGAGAAAGTTGAAGGGAGGACAGTCTGGGGAGAATTATGTTTTGACCGAATAAAGTGACAGACCTAAAGGATACAGTACCAGCCCCTGGCAGAAAACTCTCTCAAATGCATTGCTCCAGAAAGTCTGTGAAAAAGCTCCCTCTGCCCACAGAGCAACACAACACAGAGTTGTTTTACCCTTCATAGAAATGGGGAAAAAAAAACCCCAACAAACCAAAACCAAAAAAAAGCAGAGGAGGTGGAATATTATAGGTATGAAATGACTGGGAACAGAAGCAAGTTAACAAAAGCACTGGTGTGTCATGTCCATACGATGTTTTCTCAAAATTCATCTAAACTCTAAATAAAAACATAACTTGCAGAAAGTTAACATGCCTCTTTGCCCGATATACATCTTCCCACATTATCACAAGACAGATATTCTTTTAGGAACTCTCAGAAGAAGGAGAAACCTACAAATAAGATGACGGGTTTAGGAAGAATGCATTAAACAGTTGCAGATTTTAGACTAAGAGACAACCAAAAAGAAGCTTCAGAAACTAACACCAGTGTCTTGCTGAATTCACAGGTTTACAAGCAATCAAATTATAAACAGGTAAATACAATGTAAGCTGTGAGAAAATAAGCTCAGCAGTAATGTGTATTACTTGTGAAATGCTCTCCAGAGAAATGGAGTGGGAATTCCAGTATTTTGGATTTCGAAATGGAGCAAGGACTAAGGAGAACCCACCTTGCTTGGTGAGCAGCTTTTTTAGAGATGAGATCAGTGACTTAAGAGGACTTTACCCTTTAAAACACCTGTGCCAAATAATTTTGTTCAGTGATGTTGACTTATGCTTCAAACATTTCCAACAGGTTTATTAGCAGATTGAGTGTGTGCTAAGAATTACAGTCCTTGCAAGGTCAGTGAATGAATGTAGGTTACTAAAGCCATTTTAAAAGCTGGTGGCTGTTACAAACTCTCTGTGCTCAGGGCACAGACTGTTCCAGGATCCGTCTGTCAGCCACCAGCCTCTGGCTCAGCCACTGGGACCCGGTACAGCTCCCTGCCACGCATTAAATCTCTGGCAAGGAACAGACAGTGTCATAGCCCAGCCTCCCAGGTGAGCTGTTCCCTTCACTGACTCTCCTCTTTCCAACCCTGCCCTTGGCAAAGCCTCTCTGCTTTGTTAAACTTGTTTTCTCATAGACCTAAAGAGATAACACGCTCCCAACAACACATTTTCAGCATAATGCAGATTTGCTAATGGTAAATCACAGCACCAGAGAAGCCACTGAGATGAGACTTCTTGTCACTACTTGGAATAGTGGGGCTCTCCCAGGCATGGAAGGAGATAAACTCAGATGGGTAAGTATTGGATACTAGATAAATCTTTAACCTGTCATTTATTTACAGGCAACAGAAAATCAGCCTCTGATTTCTGATGAAATCAGCCTCCATCTCAGCAGCAAGATTCATGACAGCAGTAGCCCTCAGAGGGATGCAGGTACCCAGGAGTGATAGCTAACCAATGCAGATAAAACATATGGGTGCTAAAATGAAGTGCTGATCTGTTTTAAAAATCAACAGAACATAGCCTTGTGATATTTGCATAGGGAATAATTAGCTCCTCTTGTTATTAGATTTCAGAGCTAACACCTAATTGGTCCAACAGAGCCACCCCACTTCTCCTGGATGCCATGGCTGACTGCACCATGCTCAGGCAAATGTCGTGGTCCTGCGCAAGAGACTCTGACACAGGCAGGTTTACATCACAACCATAAAGATGGAGGAAGTTTTCAAGGCAAGATTTTTCTTTAGTAAGGGAATTAATGCAGTGATTAACAGCCACCTGCAGGGCTTGTGTGGGGTCATCCAAAGTGGCAGATAAAACTTCAACATGAATTTTCATGCACCAGGTCGTTGCCTGGATCATGTTGCTGTAAGTAGTCTGGGGGAAAACACAATGCAAACACACTCAAATATTCACATCCACAATTCTACCTGAGACCTGGAAATTTGCCTGGATTAAAGCCAGAGAAGCACTACAAGTGCTTTGATTTCAGTTTATAGACAATGGATAGACACTGAACTACATTTCACCCAAAAATTCCTAACCATTTTCAGTAACACCTGCAACTCACCTGTGCAATTTGCCGTGCAGTACCTATACAATCCCTACAGGCAAAAGTAGTGCCTTTTCTAGGGTGCCTGACTCCATTTAGCCTTTGCTTGGCTTTTCCTCCTCTCTTTTCCCTCTTACTGAAGAGTCCACAGTCAGTGATACACAGAACAACTGGAGTTCAACTGAATTATAAATCATTTATTTTTGTTCTTGCAGCAGATGGATAAAATGTGTAACAAGCTGCAGACAAGTTTAGGCAGGCAACAATTTTACAAACTCAACAGAGGATCAAAGGGGGCTGAGCTGTGTCACAGGCTCGCTGTTTCCCAGGAGCTCTCTCCCTTAATTAGGAGACACTGCTCTAACAGGGTGTTTATGATATATTTCACAACATGGCCTTTTCAACATAACGGATTTTTGCTTTTGAATTCTCTCACAGTCTTGACTTGCATTAGAAGGGAAAAAAATGTAAAATAACTGAGAAAAACATAAAATGTGTGGGAAATAAAAATCCATTTCTTTTCAAAAGTATTCATCAAAAAAAAAAAAAGAGAGAAAAAAAGTTTAGCAAATTCACTTCAAGTTTCATCTTCTAAAACTAATCATAGGAATTTTCACACCAAATCACATGCCTAACTCAAAGTTGTTATGCTTTTTTTTCCCCTCCTGAAAAATCAGATAGCTAAAAGGATCAATGTTAAGCTTCTTACAGGAACCATCATAACCATTACTATAATCTATATTCCCTTGTCTTGATAGGATTGTTATTCCTGAGTAGCATTCCCACTGAGAGCTGCACTTACCCTATGGCTTAAAAAAAGAAGACAATGAGCAGAAATTCAAACACCACAACAATGCAGAGGTTTGTAATATTACCAAAGTGTCTTTCAGGCTTCTTGATATGTAGGTTCCTAAAAAGGTGCCATCAGATGTGCATTTCTTATCATTTCCCTTATTCAAACTGTTGCAGAGCATAGGCACAAACTTCCTTTGCTTGAGTCACTTTCTGTGTGGCCTCTGCAAAAGTTTTCTACCAAGCTCCTCCCTTGCAGGTAGTCTTACAGAGCACAGGCTGAAAGTAGTGTCCCAAAATATAATAACTGAACAGTTTTTAAGTGGGTTCTGTTATTTCTGAAACACCAGATGAGAAAGAAACACGCAAGCTCCCCTCTCTGCCTGGGAATGCACTATCCCCCTGTAGAGACACAGAAAGGTGAAACCAGATCCCAGCTTCCAGTGATCAGGAGACATCTTTATCACAGCACTTTTTTAGAACAATGTACTTCTTTTACCTCTACCAAGAAAACTGTACCAAGAAGCTTTTTTTTAACAGTTTGGGCAAGTTGCTGAATCCACTTGTCCACAACTGAAACTCTGAGCACTGTGCTGAGTCTCTGCTTTCAACAGCCACACTTACATGTGTCTACATTCCCAGCTCTTTTTGAGCTACTGAAAACTATTAATGAGCCTGATCTTGTTTTCAGACTAGAACCCAATTAGAACACATTTAAAATAGCAGAGGGGAGACTAGAAATGTACTCAGATGAAGGCAGACAGCAGCAACCCTGGGCCAAGAAATCCTCTGTCCTAGTTCTGGGAACAATCTGGACTCTTTGCTCCTCTTGTAGTTTCCAGAATTACATCTAACAAGATGCTAGCAAAGCCCTTCCACCCTCACAGTGAAGGATAACCAAACATTGCTATGATGAAAATGTATTTCCAGACAAAATTGTCACAATGCCAACCCCAGCCTGTGCCCTTGAATCTGTTCAGTTGATTGGAGCCTCTTGCAGAAGTATTATGAAGCAAGTTCACAGACAGTGCCAAGGGTCACATCAACTGTGAGCATCAGTGCTGACCAAACTTCCCTAAGGTAAAAACAAAACTGAAATACAGAACATCTTGATACCTTTTTGGCCTATGTGCTATAATAATGCTATTTATGAGGTTGAATTTAACACACACACACAAAAAAAAAATAAAGGTAAGACAGAGGCATTTTCCAAGTGATTATTTGCTCTGTAATAATAGTTTTCAGCTGGTGAATCAGAAACTCCAGGGCATTCAAGGAAAACCTAGTGGTTTATGCCAATAAATTAGAGACATCTCATTGGAAACATCCAAAGGCTACAAATCAACACGGCAATAAACCCACTGCTGCAACACACTGGTCCTGCAAGCCCCAAAAGGGGGAAGTGGAAACAAAGATGAGATCAGACAGACAGCAGGGTACCCGACTGCACGGGGTTCAGCCCACACAGAGGAAGCCTGCAGACCTATTTCTCACTTCCAAATCATCCCATGTCTTTGCAGGCAGTCCTCTAGTGATGCTGTGCCAAATTAGCTGTACAAATTGATACCCAAATGACAGAAGTGGTTTTGATCAGGATATTCAGCTCCATGGTGTCTCCTCTTTTCTTCCCATTCCTTTGTTCATGCTTTTCTTTTGTCAATAATAATGGCAACAATTACTGATCCTCACAATTTCAGTGGGACAGGGAGCAGAGGAAAGGGATAGAAGAAAAAAGGAATTATGCAAATGTGACATTAAACATTCAAAATTGTGGAGCCTTTTTCAAAAACTCCAGGTCTCTTCACCATACAATGTATACAATGATAAATTCAAGGGAAAAAAAGTGTTCCTGGGAGACCAACATCCAAATATTGTGGTCAGAAATTCCACCAACAGTGGTGCTGAGGAGCTGATGGTGATTTCCTATGTTGAACACTTCACACCTTTGGTTTTGCCCAGTCTGTAAGACCTCCTCAACTCAGAGGTGTGTTCATTTCATGTAAGTCCAGTGTGTCCAAGAAACAGAGAATCTGAGAATGCACAGATAGATACTGTTGACACCAAAATGTTAACACAAAACTTGATCAAATTTTCAGGAGATAGAAAATGGAAACACATTCCTTGACCATAATATTTGGACTGGATATATGGAAGAGCCAGAGTCTGACTTGGCACTGGTGTTAAGTCCAGAGTCACTCCACTGAACATCCTTCAAATCAAAATAAAGTCCTTTGTGTTTAAAGAGCCACTTGTCACCATAGGCACAAAAAACTAACAGCCCTGTGCCAAGTGGTAGTACATAAAGCAGGAAGGAATAACATTATTTATACTTCTCCAACTGAGGGTTGCAAAAAGGGCATAAAGAAATTCACAAACCGTTGGTGTATTAGAAAAGTGGTGTTAGTAGAGGCAACTGTGCTCCTTCAGGGTAAAGGAGTGAGAAACATCTGTAATTACTGGATTAGGGGAATGAAAGAGGAAACCTGCAGTCAGAAATTACAGCATGTTCTGTAATTGAGCTGCTGTCATTCATCGGCTTGCATGAAGACAGAAGAGCCAAAAGGAAATCACAAGTTCAAAAGGCTGGAGAAACGCCAATTTACACCACCACTCGAACCCACCCACCTGTGCTGTCAAGCTGTTCCACAGAGCAGACCCCGTGGACTGAGTCTCCTCCCCGCCTGAAGTCACACTACCCAGTCTGCAGCAAGTGAACAAGCCGGGGTCAATCAGAGCAATTACTCGCATGGAAATAAGCAGTGGGAGAGCATGTCTAGCTGTTTAACACAATGAAGATATTTTAGAAACATTTTGAGGAGTCACCCAGTTACTGTTACTCCTTCCCCCACGCACACACTCCACCCTTACAGAGCCTACGGGAATTGCTCTGTATGGACCACCATTGAGCAGTGCAGACAGAGCTGTCTGGGAACCAAAACTGCAGTGGATGATTCCTGGTTATCCATCCCTGTGTCTGTAGTTGCCATCTCCTTTCACTTCTACTAAGTCATCCACCAGTCCAGCTGGACATGTTGGGAGGCTGAGGGGTCACAGGGAAAACCAGACCTAGGTTCAAAGAATTTAAAGGAATTTGGAGCCATAGATCTGAGTAGGCAGTTGTCCCTACCAGTTTAGGAACTGCTCTCTCTGCTATCTCTTATCCTTCATTTAATTCAGGCTCTCTAACTTCTAGGGCAGGCATCAGTGGCAACAGTCACACTGTCCCATGTCCAGCCGCTCTTCATGTGTCCCTCTACAGGAGCAATTGAGAGAAAAAGCACTTTAGAAGAGTGGCTTCATTTGGGCACTGAGAAACTTTCCTTTCATAAGCTTCTCTCCACTCCTACCACTGTCTGATCAAGGAACTGAAGACCCTGGGTGAGCTACATGTCTCAGTTAGGTGATATGAATAACCCCAGGGTCATTTTCAACCCGCACTTGCCAAGGGTAGCGGAGCTACTGGGTACTCAGCATCAGACTTACAAAGACCAACCATAACTGTGTTTCTTAGAAGTACATTCCTGGGTTTTGCACAGCTTACCATTGTTTTGGAGGAGGCCAATGCACTGTGCATGCCAGACTGGTGCTGTCACGCTCACCCACATTATTTGTTCCTAAACATGAAGTTCTGCCTCTGCTCTCGTATGACAGTCCCATACACTGCATGTGACTGGTCCCCAGGGCAGTGCTGGCAATGAAGATCAGCACCCAGGCAGCACTGCTAACATTCCTGCCCTTGGTGAGTGTTATAGGTGTTGATGCTTTCCTTGCAGCCTCAGCTATGGGAGATGAGTGGTTTATATAAGAACTGCAGCTCCGTTTATTTATTTAAAGTGTGCTGCTAGCCCCAGAGGGCTGGAGCAGTGGTTGCACAGAACAGCTTGAGAACACGAACTGAAAGCACTCTTGAGGTTGCTAAAACAGATGGAAAAATGGAGAGAAATGTTCCTTCAAACCTCACGATGTTTATGCTGTTTTCACATACCAGGAGTACATCCTTAACATCACAAATGTTCAAGGCAAGGCATAGCTGGAATATTTTTATATAAAGCACAGTCAGGAAACTATGATTTCTTTCCCAGTCTCAGGTCACATCATTATAAAAAGATGATTGTACAGAACAAAAAGGGCCCTTTAGTTTTTCGAGTCACAGCACTGAAGCATATGGTAAGATATAGCTCTTTGCACAAGGGTTTGCCCAGTATTGTCACATGTTTCTGTGAAAATTATTGCATCTGTGAACTTTTGGAGCAAAGGGCTCCCCAACAGTATAAACACTGTATGTAAAAACATAATCACCACTTCTTGGTCATGAAATTCCCACTACAGAAAGGGATACCAAACCATCACGGCATCCAAAGGTCTCCCATGAGACCTCACTGATGTCTGTCAATCCCTTGCTCAAGGGAAGGTCTTCCTTCCCTGTGTGGAAAGACGATTCAAGAGAAAATTTCACATACGCACAGTCTCCCACTGCCAGAAAGATCACCAGCGCTGTGGGGAACCACTCCAGCTGACTCTAAAGTTGTGGTGTTTAATCTTTCCCTCACTAAGGAGTTCTGCACATGACCTACATCAAGGCTCTGCATTACTACAGACAGTCCAGGACTGCTTCATGCCATCCTCACTTCCTCCTGCACGTGCTTGGGCACAGCCAAGCAAGCTCGGTATGCTCTGTGCTACTCTCTCATGTCAGTTATGTTGTCACCAGCTTCTCTGCCAAGATTTACACCCTGCTCTGAGCTCCACTTCACAGTGACAAGTGCATCCTAAATGCTGGCTGTGTCCAGATGAGCTCCAGCCCTCCCAGTGAATGGACTCCTGCAGCTGAGTGAGAAGCAGTCAGGGCAGCACATCCCTGCTCAAGGGATGGACTCATCACTAATGTCAATGAACTAGTCAGGAATAGGATCCAAAAAAGCCTCAAGTACCAAAAATCTGCTATCCATGGTGCCCCAGTAATTAAGAGACTTTGTCCTGAAGTCTCTTGAAAGATTTTCAATGAAATCTTCATTTTCATAACAATCTTTTCCTTATCTTGTTCCTTTCATAAGGACATAAACCGTGCAATTAAAATTAAATTAGGAACAAATGAGCCAGATGTATCCTAGAGCCATGATGATGGAAACACCTATTTCATTCTGTTACTTGCCTCGTTCTGAGGCCAGGCTCTATACAGAAAAGCAAAAACAACAACAAAAAAAAGGCTTTGACATTTTACCATTTTACAGTACACTTTCTGAATGTCAGCCTGTGCACCTGCAAAGTGCAGATTAGATAGATTCGCTTCTGCTTCTCTACCAACTCTCCACCAACAGGTAACTCAAAGCTTAATTGTATCCAAGGACAAGAGAAGCAGCTCATGCACAGAACACATACACACCTTCTCAGGCCACAGCCTTCAGTTACCTCTGCTGTTGCAAGATGGGATTTATCCTACAGCAGAAGTTACATTCATGCCAGAAGGACCAAAATTCAAAACGCCTTCTTTCCTGTTTAAACAGTTGTGAAGCTGACAGTCACAGCAGATAGATATGTTCCAACCACTCTTAATTCCAGGTGTGGAGAATCAAAAAGCTTTCCCCAGTTTGAGAGCTCAGAACTGGGAAGAGCAACCATTAGCTGGGTACATGGTAAAGAACAGCAGAGTCCTTGAAATCAGGATTTCCTCATAAATACACAGCTCATCTGAAGAAGTGGAGAAGAGGAGAAGCGAGTAAGTTGCCAATAAGTTACATGTTACAAACCCTCCCATCCTGCTCCTTTCTACCCAGCAAAGCCAGATTCCGAATGTGAAGCAAACCTTTGCTTGTCAACACTGCTCTTGGGAGAGCTCCCTCACCAGGCAACTGCGGTGCTAGAAACAGCCTTCCCTGGCTTTCCAGCCCGAGCTCAGCCTCCAGGTTTCTGCATTCGCCATATGACACACTGTGTTAGCCCAGGGTTTAATATATTCTCTCATGCTGCTGTCCTTTAAAAGCACTGGCATTTCCTACACACATATTCCATATTGGCTTTACAAGTATCAAAACGCTACGGTGGAATTTAAACTAAATATAGAGATGATATTTTTAAATAACTCTTTGCTCCAACCCGCCGAGCTGATTTTATTTGAACAGAAAAAGCAGACTCCAACTTCAAGCTCCCATTGTAATTAATGATTACAACACGTTCCTCTGCCGTATCAGATTTAGCACCTCATTAATGTATGTGGTATTTTGCTAGTATGGCACAGCTGTAGTTAAAGTTGAATTAGTGTTTCCATTATAAACCCATGTTTTCAAAGGTTTATCACTCAGACACATGAGATTTAGTCTGAAATGAAAATTGCTATTGAGAGTGTCAGCTAGAAAGCAATTTCTTGTCCTTCAAAATCTGAAAGCAAAAAAAAAAAAATAAAAAAAAAAAGAAGAAAAAAGGAAAAAAGCAAGCCACCCTGTTTATTAATAATTCACATTTCAAAAAGTATTGCAAATACATGTTTACATGATAGCCTGTGACAGCTCCATAGAATGTCAACACCCACACGCTCCTAGGAGATGTGTCATCTTACAAGCCTAAATAAAAGCCACATTTTTACACCACTTGATGGGAGGCGAAGAGAAGGGGAAAAAGACTTAAAAATAATATTGACGAAGGAAACTTATTTAAAAAAAAAAAAAATCATATAGACTTTGTTTAGAAACACTGAAGTTAGGCCTTTCAGCGGAGAGGGGGGTAGGGGGGAATCATTTCAAGTGCCATTGGTACTTGTACCCTTTTGGGTAATGCATTTAGAAAGGCTTAGTCCCACTGAATTCCTATCACATCTGGCATCCAGGCCTTTGACATGTTCATAAATCCTGGAGTCTTAACGTATGACCAAATCATGCTCTTTGCCACAGCCATGCTGAGGCACAAGGCGAAATGTACAACAAAAAACCTTCCAGGGGCTCCATGCTTTGGGGCTGTGTCCTTCTCCAATAGCTTTAAGACTGAACCACTGAGAAGGAGAACTTTTAATTGGGAGGCTTCTGAGGCCTCTTCTTGGCTGATTGTTTCAGTGATTATACGCTTACGACCCGCAAATTTACAAAGAAACACATGAAGAAATTACCAAATTCCCAGTTACCATCATTACTAGAATGTTTCTGATGGCTGAGAAAAGCTAAAATGTTATTTTTGTAAACACAGTAAAATTCCCAGTTATTTTGACTCCAGGACTCATGGGTTTACCCGAGACATAATGTTTCCAGAAAACAACAAACACATGAAGGAGTGTGTAATAGCTACTACAAGAAAACCAGGACAGGCATACCCTTTGTGAGCAGAAAGGCACTGTCATTACTCAGAAATGCTCCCATTTTGCTCTTCACTAGATAAACAAAACACTCCCACAACAGACAGAGCAGGGAGTGTGCTTTTTTTTCCCCCCAGTGTTGCCTTCCATTTTTCAAGAGATTACTCCAGACAACAAGGATAACGGGAGCACAGTAGCGATTGTGTGTCCATATGATCCACTTTAGGAGGTTACTCTGGACTGTCCAGAATCCTGCTGTTTTCCACACAAACAACCCGAGAAACAGCAAATGGGTCTGTCTCTGTCCTCCCAGCGATCAGAGCCTCAAGAAGATTCTGTACATCAAAGGCAGTATAATGCTGTGATACTTACCAAGGCCTTCACAAGCTCTGGACTTCTCTTTGTAGTGTTTTCTTCGCCCTTGTTCCGGGCATGGGAGCCCACCTCTCTTTTCAAAGCAGAGCTTCTTGTTGATGGAGTGGAAGAGGACTGCAGGGAGGATAATGAAGGCTCCAACTGCAGACAAAAACCCAATGGCCCCAGGAGTAACTAAGAACAGAAAGCCAGAAAGAAAACATCAGCACAAGCGGGAAAAACTACCCAGAGGAAGATGTGGTTTAACCACAGCTGTATCCCTGGCTCTGCTTCCCCATCCCTCCACAAAAGAAATGGAAATTAAATCCAGCAGGACTTGGATTTGTGTGAAATACAGCATCTGCATTGTTTGAATCTATAGAGAACAACAACAGGGTATGTTACATATCAGACTTATTTCCAATTAAGGTCTTGATTTCTGTCACATGATGAACTCTAACACAGGAAAGACACTGACTTTAATAAAAACTTCTGTATGAATGCAGAATTCCACCAGCTTCAACAGAGATACTCTGCCTCTGTACTGCAACAAAGATGCAGCTGAGAAAGGGCAGTTGGCCATTAAATGTTTCTACATAGCTAGAGGCAGATTCTCAGGGGAGGCTGTAGGGAGGATTAGCTTGGGAAGGTGAAGGCCCCAACACCTCCTTTGCAATTTGTGTATTTTCTTTAAAACAATCAGATTACACATAATGGTAATCACTAACTTTATTACATTAAAACCAGGTTAATGTATAGCCCATGATCTTCATTCAGCTGTTACTTTACCCTTAAGTAAGAAGTATATTACCATACTACAAAATTACCATTATTTTCCACAAAAAAAAAAAAAAAACAAAAACAAAAACCAACAAACAAACAAAAAAAAAAAACCAGCCTCCAGCTCAGGTAATTCAGTTGAACTCCCTGAGTGTCAGATTCAGCCACAGGTAATGAGAAGAGCAGTTTTGCACTAGCTGGTGCCCTAGCCCTGCACACCAGCACCCCTATGTCAAACTGTAAAGAAGCAATCTGATTTCAATTTATCATGTTCTGCCTGTGCCACTGGGTCTGCAACAAACCACAGGCGCCAGCAGAAAGCTTTTAAAGGCATTTCACCTCTCTCACACATATCAAAATGCCAAAACAAGGGACAAACACTACATACATCATCTGATGTGGGTGGCAAGGGCACACGTGTCAAAAACTTTCAGTGCCATCTGCAAAAAGAAAAAAAAAATTGGCATGTTATTCTGATAATTACTTCACCAGGGAAGGGGTGAAGTTCAGCTGTTCAATTCAAGTCAGAGGCCCCATAAAAATGAAACATCAGCAGCATCAGTGGCTCACCAGGGATGCCTGTGATTACAAAGCTGCAGCTCAGATGAGATGAGCAGGATAAAAGGATGTAAACAGCGCCAGACCTGCCTGTGAAACATCCCACTGGGAATTTATAAGACTTGACTCAGCGAAAGACTTGGGCTAGAAGAGCTACACTGTCTCCAGTTACAGCCTTGATAGTGCACAGTAGGACGCCAATCTAGGGGATTTTAAAAAAAATAAATTAATACCAGCCAACATGTCTCAATTGGAAACAAAAATCACCAGTGCATAGCAGCGGCCCACAGGAAAAACGGATGAGTGGTTGGGACTGAACCCAGAGGAATATGTGTTACACAAACTCTGGAGGTGGCTCTGACCTTTCTCACTCCAGCCCAAGGGAAGAACAGAAATATGCGCTGAATTGCAGCAGCTTAAATGACAACAAGATCAAGTCTGCATTTCCACTGCTCTCTTCTGCATGGGCACAGACACTTCACAGAATCAAAGAGTGGTTTGGGGTGGAAGGGACCTTAAAGACCATCTCATTACAACCTCCTGCCGTGGGCAGGGACACCTTCCACTAGACCAGGTTGCTCAAAGTCCCATCCAACCTGGCCTTGAACACTTAACTGGCCATTACTTCTCTGATCTCCGTGTGCCTCACCAGCACTAAGCAGGGTCCATGAAGACAGTGGATCTCCTTGCCAGCACTGAAATTTGATTACACATCTCCCCTGGATAATTTGGCAGGCACACATCAGACCTATTTTCCCCTCACACATCAACCCAGGGAGCAGGGCTGGGGATGTGAGAGCGGCTGAGTGATTGCCTCTGGCTATTTTCAGCTGCTGAAGTCACCATCAAGTGGCTGATGGAGCCAAGTATAAATCAGAGGAGATGAGAGTAAATTAAAGGAGACATAACTCCAGAATATACAAGAAAGCCTGGCTGGGTCCCATCGCTGTCTTGTTCTATTCTTGAGCATAGCATATGTAGGAAGAAGGATTATTATGCTCTACCTTAGATATAAAACACAGAGGATCACCACATGTCTTATGAGTGCAGATGCTCACATGTGTGTGTCTGTGTTGTGAAGATGCAGGCAGAGACACAGCAAACTGCCAATCAGGTATTGAAGGCTCTGTGTGAGTGATTTCACTGCAGAGGGTGTGTGGTGATATGGAGGGGTGGCAAGGATGCCACTGTTATTATTTATTAAACCCTTCCATAGAAATCTCAGTGAGCCCAAGGAGAGACCAGGGTTTGCCTTCTCAGACAGAGCACATGGAAGCCACCTGTCTTCTTAAACACAAATTGTTCAACATGTGCTCTGAAATGCTACACAACTCCCAGCTACAGAAATCCTCAAAGTGCCCCTACCCCCAACAGACCTTCATGGTTCCTTGCAAAAACCCAGAGGAAAAAGCAGATCTTTGACTAGACCAGACATCCTGAAAGAAAGTTTGGAGACAAATTATCACCACCCATCTACCAGGTCTAAAGGAACTCAGTCTGGCACAACAGTGTTATTGCCTGTCTAATTCTTGTTTCGTGGTCAGCTACAGAGGAAAAAGAAGTTAGCAGCTCAGTTGTGCAGGACTTGGGACAAGCCTTCAGCCTTCCCCTGCTTTTTGGGGCAAAAATTTAAAAGGTATCTCCTGTCAGAGCTCAGGTAAGGGGCTGCATAGACCCTCACTGTACAGCAAAAACAATCAGCCTGCTACCAACAAGGGCTGGGATCCCTCACTCACCTCCCTTCAGCGCAGGCACCAAGCAAAGAGGAAAGGTGCCCCAGAAGGACCACAATGGCTCTGGCAAGAACTGACATTTCCTGCAGAGGTGGCTCCTGCAGCAAAACCATAGTACCCCTCTCCTGAAGATGGTCTGCGAGAAGGTGGCTGGGACTTTTGCAGCACGAGGCATTGGAGCTCGTACATCCTATCCCATGGCTTTATGCAGAAGTTTCCTTTCCTCTCACACACATTATCTGTGCCAGATACTAGAAGTTTGTTCCCCAGTGTCTCTGAAAGATGGCTGTGAGTTTGCACCTGAGCACTGTGTCATGTACATGGGTAGGAATGCTGAAGTCTGTGCACCTGGCTCCAGCTGGAAGCTCGTGTCCCTCCGAGAGGGGAGTCATGCTGGCTCTCTGCTCCTCCATCATCAAGAGGAAAACATTCTGCACCTGCACACAGTCCTGACCATTCTCAGCTCTCCTCTCAATCCTCAGCTGAAGGGCTTTCTCTGCAGAACTGAAATTCTAGGATAAGGCTACGCCTGGGAAATAACTGCAAATTTGATTTGGAGTAGGGCTCTGTCTTGGCTATGGATGTCTGGGCCTGAGAAGGTGTTGAGGAGGAAAAGCAGCAGAAATGCACACATGTAACACATGTCCCTTGTGTTACAGCATTGCTGGAGTGTGTCAGAGTTTCTTATACAGATAAAATGTCCGTCCTTACAGCAATGGATGACAGACTGTACCTGAGAGCATGAAAATGAGACATAGTAACATATTCAATTCTGGGTTCAAACCCTGGGCGTCCAAGTCCAGTGAAGGAGCCAGCCACCACATGCCTTGGGACATAACCAATCCATTCAGCCTGAACCCTCTCCCACTTATCCATTTTGAAGCTAAAAAATTAATGCCACAGACACCTTTGTGCAATGCCATAGAGGGTCCACACATTCTGCTGCTCCAGGTGAGAGCACAAGCCAAGAAACAGGTTTTTTTCCTGGCAAGTTGAGGGCACAGACTTCTTTGCATACACTGCTCAAGAACAAACTAGAGATGCAATGTCAAGGGCCTCAAGGCAGAAAAGAGATCAGAAATGGAAGTGAGGTCATCAGAAGAGATCTGACAAAGGACACTGAGAGCACAAGGCATTACAATGCTGTTCCTGCTCCAACCTCTCCAGATGGGTTTTTGGCTTGTAGCAGGTTTCACAGCACTTCTGCTACCAGACCTCGCCCCTTCAGACAGACCAGGATCAGAGGAATGAATGTAAGAAATGTCACAGTAGATTCACTTGGGGAACATGCAACTAGCAAGACCTTAATCCATTCTGCTGTGCAAGGGTTAAATTTTGCATTAAATCCTATTCCAGACAATAGCTTTTTAATTTCATTTGATACCAAACTTCCTGAAATATGAATATTTACTGGTACTTTTTAATTATGAAAAAAAACCCACAAAACAACAAAAAAACAGAAAAAAACCCCACCAAACCATAAATTGTCTGTTTTGCTGTCTGTGCTAATTACATTTCATTATATATTTGGAGTAAGCTATGATTTTCCTGCTGGTTCCCATGACATTTTTCATTATCAGCCACTAATTGTCTAGCATGCTCACTGCATTGTGAACCAAGTAGGCTGATGCGTAGGCAGAAGTTCTAGCAAAAGCTGCAAGGCAGTCCAAGTGTACGTTATTATTATTATTATTATTATTACTATTATGATGTATTAGAAATTTTCCACCTACTTGCATAACTACCCATCCTCATCCCTACCAGCAGTGTCACAGTGCAGCAAAGCCCAGGAGTCCATCTGTCACCATCCTTGAGCTTGGCCAGGCTCAGCAACTACTGAAGGAAAGTTATGAGAGATGAAATGGTGACAGCAGCCCCGCTGCAAGGACAAGTTCCCTGCTGGCTGCAAGGGAAGCACCAAGCAGGTTTCTCAGTCGCTTCCTCTACTCTGCGCCCAGAGCATGTGGGTATCAGAATCTTGTCACTTTGCCCACTCACAAGCTGAGGCCAAGGTTATAAAGGAAAACAGTGCCATGTGTGGGTTCCTAAAGCAATAGTATCGCTAATGGGATCTTTCTGAGAGAGCAAGATGGAATAAAAGGCAAAGATTTTCAGGAGCCATGGCCGACACTGTATCCATTATCACAAAACCTCTGACAAATCTGTGTCTGTGCAAGCTCAGAAAGTGCCACAAATGGTGAAGCGACTCCTTGCATGCAGCATTTCATAAACTCAGAGGGAACCTGTAGGTGCTGATTCCTAGCACAGCAAACTGCCAGAACAAGGAGCTCATGACCACTGCTCGTCTTTATCAGCCTCGGACAGGTGGCAATTCTATTCGTGTGCACCACACACACAATACACAAACACTCCAGAAATAAATGTGTGCTTTCACAGGATTGCAGCTCTCCCCTGATATCTATTTCAAAGGAGACAAAGCCCGACCCTTCCTAACAGCACTGTGAGGGAACAGTTGTGTAACTCCTCCTCTTCTCCTCAAGGTGATCCACAAATACATTATCAGAAACGCAATCAGACCACGTTCAGTGCCGCAGCAGAAGTGAAATTCCCATGCAAGGCAGGAGGATTTGTCCTGAAACGAGGCTTAGTTTCACACTCTTTATTTTTATGTGCTTATTTACAGATAGCAGGAATGAGGAGGTTCACCAGACCTTTTATATAAGGAATTTGAAGAACTGAAAGGCACTTATGACCTGACTATACCTCTATTTACTTTGACTGCAAATTTCGCCTGATCGAAGGGTGGAAGAATAGTCTCACTTGTATCTGTTGCTGATGTATTTATAGGTCATCTTGAGAGATTTAAGCTGCCCGTATGCACTATGACATAGGCATACATTTTCAAAGGTCTCAGAGACACTGCAGCAACTTTTTCTTCCTTTCTTCTACAACCCACAGAACCACAGCATCCAAAAACACCTTACAGGCTTCAATGCATTTATCCCCTCAGCAAAACAGAGGGGGAGGGAACTGCTAACAAAGCTGCTCCACAGAAGGGGAGCTGTGGCACAGACTCAACCCAAAATGGTGGAAGTTAGGCGCAAAATAACAATCAAGAAAAGTCACATCCATCTACACAGGCACTTCAGTGTTCAGAAATATCTCTCTTCTCACCCCAAAACTGCCACCTTCCTAGAGGTGGCACCATGGTAATAGTCATGTGACTAGAGGCATCTCTCCTCAGTCACACTGGGTCATCTGAAAGCATTTTTTTCCCTAAAAGCCTTAGGGATGCAATCCAGTAGAGCTGTTTGACACCTTAAGGCTACACTGAGTTCAAGGGAAGGCACATCAGACACACCAGGGCACTCAGAGTCAGTGGCATTCAGCAAGGGGTCTCACCTAAGAAATGGGGGGCCTGAGATAAATTATCCCTTAAACCCACATTTTCCTTTTCCCAGTACCATGTCCAAGGCGCACAACTAGAGGAGGGCACCCTCTACCCTTCAGGCTCAGCTTGACTCACTGTGCATCGTGTTTTGGGGGCCAGCAGTAGTAGGAGACTTAATTTTTCTCAACCTGCTCATTGAGGCTCCAGAAAGTCAGACTCGGACTCAAATTCTCAGGATGTAGTCTGGGCTTCACAGAGAACCTGCTACAGATAAATGATCGTGACACAAACACTGGGAGGGCAAACCTCAGAGCATCCAGCAGCAAATCTATGAGAGCCATAAGCCAACAACTGTGAGGGCCAGTTTCAAGAAGGCTTTCCCTGAGGCCAGATTTTCCACCTTACAAAGGCTGCTCTGTACTTTACTGTGTACAGCCCTGTGGCAGCACTGTTTTCTCAGCAGCAGAAATCCCATCCTGGCCTTGGGCAATGCTTTTGGTGACATTTGTAACCAAGCAGACACAGCTCTGTGAAATATTCTGCCTTCAACAAAAGGTATTTTCCAATTAGAGAAGGTGAGTTATTAGGTTTGCTGGATGCTTTTCAAACAAATGTGGGGCACTAGTTTAAGTCAGTAGCAAGGACATGGTGTTTGCAAACAATGACACCTAATGTCCTGCATCCAAAAGAGTCTGGCTCACTCCCCATCCCTCCATCTGTAAGCACACACACCACGAATGTGGATGGAACAAGGGAAGAGAAATGTGTCCTAATGGAGAGGGAACATTCACTCTGTCTAATGAAGGTCATTCTAAAGGGTGATCCAGAGGCTCATTATCAACATAAGTAATAACATTAGAAATGGCTGCAGTTCAGCACGGTATTCAAAATTCATTGAGGATAACAGAGCCAGGGAGACTGAGAATTTGAGCAGCACAGCACTTGAATTACCATTCATGAGCTGAAAGCTGGTCCCCTCCGTGTCAGGGCTGTGTAGATTTATTGGGGACAGCATGAGGAACCTCACACCCATCCAAGCCTTGGTCCTCCTGTACCAGCACTGGTTCCCTGCCAGGATTGTTCTGAGTGCTGGGCCCACTGCTGAGATAATCACAGTGAAACCTGCAGCCTCACAGCTGTTTCTGTCAGTCCTTCTCCAGAGCAGTGAAGAAAAATTAGAACTAGGCAGGAATTACTTTCCTGGTTCACAGTCTATGAAATACCCTTACACTTGAGTTTGCTATCATTTCTTCTCTGTCTCATTATTCACCCTAATCTCTGAGCTATGCTCAAATTCTCAATTTTGCACACTGGAGCTATTTTCTGTTGTAAAAACAGGTATCACACAAAGGTGACTAACTTGGAGGTCAAAGCTTTTACCTGTGACGTAGGAAAGTAAGAAAGAGGTTGTAATAATAGTGAAAAATACAATTTGAATTATATCAAAGAAGGATATTTAAAGAAAGAATCTAGTCCCTAAAAGCCAATCTCCTGTTGCTTTAAGGCTCTCATGTTAGAGATAAGACCCATACTTAAATGTAATTCTGAATCAAGCAGGACAGAGAGTTGAATTTCCCCTTTCATGTGCCCTTTGGCTTTGTGTCCAACCTTCAGAAAAACTACTGCAGTAGCAAGAAGCAGCTGGTTTTTCTCACTATCACCACGTTCTGCTCAGAGAGGAATTCCATCCTGAAAAAGGACACAACCTGGGGCTAGGAAAGTTTTTTTCAAGATTATCCATTTCTCAGAAAAAGTTATGGCTTAAACAGAGTTTAATTTTCCGACAAGAGCACATTTTCTCTGAAGATTCTCATCCTGCTCTTCCTATAGTAGATCATGTCCCAGGCTTGTTTTCAGTCACAGTACAACATAAAACTCATAATCTGATCTCCTTTTGTGATAGCTGACATTAACACTGCCTTACAGGTAGGAAGGGAAGACTAGGGCTGTCAGTCTGCCACCTTTCTTGAACACTGAAGTCATGTCTTTTTTTTTTTCCCTTTTCCTTAAAGACAACTTCTTTGTTGCCATGGTACCACTAATGCAGTATTTTGAGACAGGGAAAGAAGATAACTGTGCATCAGTACAGTGACACATCTATCAACTGCCATTCTCTCAGAAAGCGTAAATAAATAAGGATGCCAATCCAAACTTTTAAAGGCTCCCCCACCCATTTAAATTTTTCCCTCTCACAAATAACTCACTGTCTATAAAGTTCATGCCTTGGTTTTCTTACAGAGAAGGTCAAAATTTATCTCACAGCAGGCAGTGTCTAGAGTTATTTTTTTAATTCATTCTCTTCTGCCGGGGCTACATGACACCAGCTGAGGTGCACACTCACAAGAGAACAGCACCTGCATGTTCAGAAAATGCCAGCCTGGCTCCCCATGTTAAACCATGCAGTGACTGCTTTGCAGTTCTTGCTTGTACAGTGGTTTCTTCCTGAACTAACAAGGTACCCACTGCTGAGCACAACCCACATTCATCTCAACAGCAAGAGAAACAAAAAAGAGGCATTCCGATGGTGTCTCTCATGCAGCACCTTCAGCTCACCAGGTGTGATACCATTAGCTTTGCAGCCTTGGAGGTTTTCCTATCACTGCCAGAATTACTTAAAAAGAAGTCTTTACTAACTTAGCAAGTCAAGGCCTTGGACTCAGTACAATGTGCACACAAGAACATCAGATCGGGTCCCTTCCAAAATGTCAAAGAAGGCTCTGCACACCACTGGTGCAATTTGGTTATGCCAGTAAATTCAGGGAACAGTCACAGTGAGAGATGCCCGTGTCCCAGTACACTCCCTGGCTTTGGGTCCAGACCAGTGAACAGGCAACAACAGACACAATGGCTCTCAGCACAGTGGCAGTCACAGTGGTGACAGGATGAGATTTTTCAACCCCCAGAGGGTACAAAAGGGGGAATAATGTGAGGAAATGAAAACTTGTATAAGCTGAATTTACCAAGGCCTCTGCAACAGAGAAGGGAGCAAAGAGCAACAAGCAAAGCAGTGACAGAAGGTCAAACTGAAAGGATCTCTGGTATGAGTCAAGAATTAAACAGTGAACACAGAGTCCTCTAGCAAATAAAAGTAAGTATTTTACATTTGGGAGAGAGAGGAAAGGGGACAAAGAGGGAGGAGAATGGAGGATCTCAGCTTCTGTTTCTCTTATTTGGAGGGATAACAAAAAATAAGTTGTCTCCATTCAGCACTGAAGTGGTCTCACCTCTTCAAAGAGGAATCTAATTGGGATCTTTATGCTCTCATGTACTTATTTTTCTCATCCTCAAAACCTTGTTCTTAGTTTCACCAATCTGACCCAAGGCACAATGACTCACCACAGCAAAAGGCTGAACAGCAGTTCTGTTTTTTTGGTTTTTTTTCCAAAGACCTAAATAAACCCCGCTCCATCAATTGACCAAGGACGATGCAACAGCAAACCTCTCACTAAAGGCTGTGCGTTGCCTTGGCAACCTGTCTGATCTCCACTGCTCCAGGGACTGGAAATGTGCTGCCAACAGGAGATTTTAGCTAATCAAACCAAATCTCTTAATACTTAGGCGATTTCCCATCTGTGGAGAGCAGGCCACGTGCCCACGGAAAGCAGGGCACCCTCTGAACACAGCCCTGGCTCCTCCTTGACCTGCTACTTGTTGGCTCTTTCTGTCTCTGGAGAGGCATCTCCAGACAGGTTCTGAAGGAGAAGAGGGAGTGGCAAGAGGCCACAACGTGCTCGCTGTCTGCACAGCAGCTCACGCCTGCACTCAGCACATTCCTGGCAGGATGCAGAGAGGACAGGCAGCAGGACAATGGGCAGCAGGACACTAGGCAGCAGGACCCTCACAGGGGCCACACCCCAACCCCTGACCTTCCAAAGAATAATAAAGTTTCCGATATTGGCATCACACGCTCCCTACAGTCCTGCTGCTGCTTGTTTTGAGCCTTCTGAAGACACTCTGTCTGTCCCTTTTTTAGCTCCCATTAAACACATCCAGGTAACAGCAGTGGCAAACTGCTGATCAAAGAGAAAAAGTGGGACAAGTGTGTATCCCTCGACCTTCCTAGATCGGGGAGTGCTGTCAAACGGCAGTGCAGAACACCTGCTTTATTCTAGAACTTCTAACCAGCAATGCTATGAGGGCAGCTTTGGTGGCTAATTTTGCCTTGAAAACACAACCAGTAATTGATTTTTTAATTTTTTTAAAAATTTTTTTTAAGTAGAAGCCAGATCACCCTTTATACATTCCACTAAAGGTTTCCAGCCCCTGAAATTAAGCCCAACCACAAAGACAGACGATCAGTCTGGCATTTAGCAAACCAAGGAGCCATAAAAAGAGGCATGAACACCAGCAGGGAGAGAGTAATGTTCTACAGTCGTGCTGCTGCTGAGACAAGAAGTTCTGTGTGGTGGTGATGAGATTCACATCCATGAAAAGCCCACAGTTACCATCTAACAACCATCAGAGCTCCATCACCTAAAATGGTCATGGCTATGACCTTTCCATGCAATTGCCAAAGCAAATCAGGGTGTTTGAGCAGCAGACTCGATTCTGGCATTCAGGTTCTACTTTCCCTCCTGGACCATTCTTTACTGAGTCTCAGAGGATGCCAATCCACTGCTCTTCAAACCTAAAAGCCACAAGTCCTACACTGAGTTTTGTTCCACACAGGTGGTTTGCCGCCAGATTAACTCCTGGTATTGCCACAATTGATAAGAGGGATCCTTAGATATCTTTTGTCCTGGTACAAAGGATGTCTGCACAGGAGATGCTGCTCCACCACACAGCTTCCTGGGACCTGGGCCAGCCAGCAGCCTTAGGCTCCAGCTCTTGAGGAACAGGATGGAGGAACTGTTGGTATATAACAGGGAGCCCTGAAGCAGAAGGCTGCTGCTCATAAAGCAGGGTGTGGTTTCAAAGAATGGGAGTATTGTGGAAGATTTCTAGGCCTCTGGTATCGACCAAGTGACCCACGCCCTGGGAAAATATGTTCTGACAACAACCAAAGCCATTAAAACAAATGCTTGGGGGAAAAAAATGTCAGTGGTTTCTAGAGTCATGTATTTAACCAAGGGAAGAGCTTGGCAAGTACTGCCACTTCCTACCATGGTACTGTGAACATTTCTCTATCCACATTAGTGTAACAAACCAGCTAACCAGTCACTAGGGCTGCACAGAGAACAGCATGATCTGAAGTCATCATTCAGCTAACTCAGAGCTCTGTGAAGGGAAAAGCAGTGAAGTCCTGCAGGCACAAGGAAGAGGGAACCAGAGCTGGTTTTAAATGGCCAGGAGACCAGATGGCTACCTATGTATGCTTTCCCAGTTTATTTTTTCCTGTATCATGCCTTCTGCTATGCCAGGCACTCCTCAGTCTTCTCTAATCTCACTTCAGCCAGAAACCAAAAAGTTCAGCCTAATTGAATCAAAGATGAACCCTGGTACTTATGCCCAAAATATCTGCCTCTACAGGCCATGGAAAATCAAAAGCAGAGTGGTCACTGACCTAATGGGGAGCAGGAATGGTCAGAGAAAACAAATGTTGATGATGTAATCCACCCTCAATAATTCCTTTGTAAAAGCAACGTGCAGGGCAGGATCCCAGCACTACAAAACCTGCAAGAAGGGCCTTCTCCAGATGAAAGCGACCACAGCACTGCCTCAGAGGATTTATTTGCGTTAACAAGTTTCAAAGCTTCTACCCAGAGCTTCTTTCAAGCTGTGACGTCTGACTCTTCTCAGGGATAAATGGAGAGCCATGCCACTTCACAGCCAGAAGAAGAGAGGGGGGGAAGGCAGATAGAGGCGAGTGTTAGCCAAAACAGATGCAATGGAGGCAGACTAAAATAGATTCCATGTACTTCAAGGGCTTCTGCAGGGCTGATGCTCCAGCCCAGCCCACGTGAGCAAACATCCACACACACACTCTGCAAAACACTTGACATAAAGGACCACAAGAACAAAGTTCAGCATGTTCCTGGGATGTTTTCAGACACACTGAAGCCAAGCTATGAAGTCTATTTACTACTTTATTTTGATCCCTTCAGCTGTTTTCTCCCACAGCCATCGCACTATATTGAGTTCCTTTTTTTTTTTAAACCTACCTCAGTCACAAGTATGTGCAAGCACCTGTGGCTTCCCTTGCATAGTGATCAGATGTGCTCTCTGCTTAACAGGAATGCAAATACTTTGCACTTTTGTTACTCATTATGGATCCAGGATCATGGTCCTACTACTGCTTTACAATAAAATCTGATATTGTAGCAGGAAACAGAACAATGTAAAAGCAGAAAAGAGAAGGCTAACTCCTATTTCATTCCTCTCAATTTCCAAGATCTTTGTATTTCAAGAAAACCAAAGCAGCCTGCAAATCCAAGGAACAAGTGAGGGTCACACAGGATTTGCTTTTCAAACTGTAATTGTCACCAAAGTAACAAAGCAGCAAAGCTACCTTCTCACCAAGAAATAGCCCCAAAGCACTCCAAACATGAGACTTACCTAATCACACCTGCATAAAGCAGCAAAACGAGTCAAACCAGCAGTGAAATTTCCCAAGAACACTTTTCTCACAAACAACACATTTCAAAGCTTTCTTCCTGGGACAGGTTTGCGAAATCCTCGGACTCTGTGGTGTTCACACAAGCTGGGCAAAGCTGTAGAAAGACACAGTCCTGAGTTCGAAAAACAGGAGTGGTGCTGGTGCTCTTGCCCTTTTCTCTGCATGTACTTGTTGATTTAACATCCCAAGGAAGAAGGAACCCCGCTGGTTGGTAAACATGTGACAGCCACTGAAGGAATGCTAGCCAGGGAAACAAGATAAAGCTGCCTATGCCACTTCCAATGGTATTTATTTAAAAACTACTGCCTCACCTGTAGCTTTCCTACTGCTCTCACCTTAGGAGTGAGTGCTAGTCTTCATTCAAACAATTATCTTGCTGTCAAATTTGACCAAAAAAAAAATTTACAACTTCCTGATAAGTGAATGGCAAGTTATTTTCTCTCCAGTACAGATATATAATGTATTGCTCAGCTTAAATCCATAGTCTGGTCCTAAATATTTTGGATCCACTTTAGAGATGTACTTTTTCCATCAGATTCCCACAGATCTGCAGTGACAAAGTAAGGATCACAGCAGGCATTCAGTCTAAAACAAAGTATTTCGTCTCCAAGGAGCACCCTGCCCCTTGCAGTTTCCATCCCTCAGCCAGTTATTACTTCCCTGAACCTCTGCTTACCCTCCAGCCAGGCCCTGCTCCATCACTGCAGGTTCCCAGGCTGGAAGGGCAAAGCTGTGCCAGCAGCAGCTCTGTGCCTGCTGATGGGAGTTGTGTACACAGAGGTAACACCTGTTCTTAGAGCAAAAGGTGTAAGCACAGCGCTGATCCAAATGCATACCAGGTCATAGACCTTCTACACACCCATGAACAGCTGGAGATTTCATCTTGGAGACTGGCTCTTATCAAGTCACACTTCACTGCAAAAATGTCCCAAAAAAAAAAGATTTAGAGAATGGACTTCAAGTTTGTTTGGTTTTTTTTTCTTTTTTTAATTTATTTTAACCTTAATGTGTATTTTAAGGAAGGCTCTGTGATACTTACTGTGAGATCACATGCTCTTTCCACCATTCACACAAATGCTGCTTTGAATGTGTATTTTTGGATGAAGTTTTGAATCCCAGTAGAAGAAGGGCTGTTTTCCCTCAGCATTCAGGGCAAATCCATTCCCACTGTCTCTGCCTGCAAAAGATCTTTCTCCAGTGAAACTGAAGCTCTGCCCTGTAATTTATTAATTAGTGCAAAAAATTGTTTCCAGCTTCTAGAGCACCTAGTGTTCCTCAAAAACAATATGAAAAGGCTGTAAAATAAAAATCACACATCTGAAAACAACTACTCACAGTGCTCAAAACATGAGAAAGAATGGGGAAGGCGGACAGAAAATGGGAGGGAGTGCAGAGACCTGGCTGCTCACAGCCAAGAGAGCTTTGGCCCCACTGCCTGCAGCAATTTGTAAGCTGGTTCTCATCTGCTCTCGGCAGTATCTTGCCTCTCTAAGGCAAACTGCTCCCTGAGGCAATTTTCTGCAGGTGTTCCTAATGCAACTTTTCTCCCTCCAAAAAAAAAAGGTGTTCTGATGATCTTGTTTATAAAAGCTGCTCCCTGGCAGATCCCTGAAGAATAGTCCAGACTGGCATCTTCAAAATAAAAACTACTTAGAAAGAGCTCAAGGATGGAGGGGGTGGGGAGGGAAAGTCCTTATTGAGCAGACATCAAGCCCCTTGACTTACATGAGTCTTTGCCACAGCACAATCCCCATGGATCTGGACCTTGGAGAGGGTGTCTGGTTCCCTGGGCTGCGTGATGGCTGCAGGCAAAAGGCGTGAGATGGGCAGAGCCCTGGTGAAAGGCCACTGCTGGGGACACATGCCTTTCAGCAGGGCTCTTTCCAGACTCACAGCCTCTCCCCTGTCCCCGTGGTGCCAACATCAGGCACGGCTGAGTGGTCCTGCTGACGAGCCGTGCGAGGTCCCAGAGCAGGAGGCGTCGGCCGTGGAGCTGTGCTAAAAATATGCAAGAGCACACCATGGCATCAAGGGAAAGGCAAAGCCTGCTTGTGTCAGACCAGTCACTGAAACCAACTGATTGAGCAACTTCCATCCATCCATTGCCCAGGAGACTGTCTCATCTGCTAAGCCAGTGGGAAATTTCCCTGCTAATTTTGAAGGGAGCACCAATCCCTTGAAGATTTGCAGAGACCGGCTGCCAGGAATGGCACATACAATTGCACATACAATTAGTTCCAATGTCACACGACTGAAAATAGATGTCCAAATAGCAGCTCCAGAAGGGAGGTTGTGAAATGAGTTGCCAAAGAGAAAATAAGGTCTCGAGTTCAACACAGTTCATCCAGGAAACCCACCCAACGTCAAGCTGCTGCCACTGAGTTACTGTTGCACCTGAGAAGTTGCTTACTCTAAACTTCTTCCCAATGATTCTTCTGTTTTCCCCTTACTTTTGAACACTACCCTCTGAAACTTTCACCGTAGCTCCTAACAACCTCTCTGTGGAAACACAGAATTTACTTTCATTCAAATTTCTCCAGAATTCATCAGGACTGTCATATTTATGGAGGAAAATGGGAGTCCATACAAGTCATCCACTCTCATTCCCATGCACTCAGGTGCTTTACTCCATCTCCCACGTTAAGTTCTTACTCTAAACTTTACTCTTGGGTCCACCATTTACAAAGTTGCAATGGAAAAAAAGGAATCCAGAAATAATAGCACAATGATGTTAAGCCAATAAACTTTTCTCATTGCCAACTCAATGATGCCCTTTTTCTGATTGTTTTTTTCCAGAACTGTTGTGCTAAAAGAACTAGAGCACAATTGGCAGAAATTCAAACACATTTTCAGATGTAGTCAGTTTTTATTATTATTTGTCAACCACCAGCTAAGCTGTAGATGTATTCTGTTTATGTCCCGCTAAATGTCAAGCTGGTATTTTTAAAACCCAGACAACGTATCTCACATGAACCTTTACACCATTATTTTAAAGATCAAACATCCTTTCACCTGGGAGCCACAGCATGGCTGTTCCCCCAGCAACGGGACGTGCTTCCAGCTTGGCCAAGAAGCAAGATCCTTTTCAGTCATCTGCTGCCAAACTGGCGCCTGGTAAGCAACGCTCTTCTTCACAACTCCACCAGCAGCCCTTTGCCACAAAGCACCTCTGAGAGAACACTTCATAAACTGATTTCTAATTCTTCACTTTAAAAGTGCATCAGGTTCCCACCTCTCAGTCAGGGGGTGGGTGAAAGGGTATTTCAGCCAAGCTTCTTCACTGATCTGAATTTACCTTTTTAATTTAAAGCCACACTAAGTCTTCTCTGCCTTCACATGCTGCACATCTTCCTCCCCAGACACTGAGCCAAACCAAGACAGGAGTTGTTCAGACCCACTCTGCCCTCATTTGAATCACAAACCCTCTTATCACGTGGCAAGAGAAAGGGACAAATGAGATTTTGCAAACCCTGGGACGAGGAGGGAGCCAGAGGACATCCCAAGACCTCAGAGGGTTCCTGAGAGCTCCAGTCCTGCCACCAGCTGTCCCTCTTTCCCTCACAGCCCCTTACTCATCCCCATACCCTGTGTCTCCTCATGCCTTCCTGGGGAGCGAAGGACAGACAGGGATCCTGGCAATGTGAGTGCCCTGGATCTGGATGTGAGATCAGCCCCAGCACAGCCATCATGCCAAGGAAAAGAGGCTTTACACTGGTGTGGCTGATTTCATTCCCTTGCAGAGCAGCAGCCGTGGGATATCTGCCACGACACTCCCCCAGTATTCAGCATACACCACTCTCATGGCAGCTCCTTGCAAAACAATTATCTCTGCACACAGCATTTGCTGGAGGTAAACTTGGCTGAACAAAGCCATTAAAGTGCAGAGAAGGCAGGATAGCAATAAAACTGCACACAGGCAGCAACGGCTCACGCTTTCACTTTGCTCACTACACTAAGCCTTTCTCAACATTCTTTAGACTTGCAAAAACAAACACATCTCCCACTTCTTGGGCTTAAAGTCAAATTATTCTTCCCCCCCTCTGCCCCAAGCCCTATTCAAGAAAAATATAAGACAAAAGAGAAACAATCAGGTCGTTGAGTCAAGAGCCCCAAAACTGGAAAAGCTTATGAAAAGACTTCAGTGCAGTCTTACCAAGGTGTGAATATATGGGTGAAACATCTCTGGCACATCTTGCTGAACTCACACAGTGACTCCCAGTACTCCACTCCTCTGGGCTAACAGAGTTCAGCAGCAGGCTACACTGGAAGGAATGTGCCCGTGCCAGAAAAGCATGAAGTCAGAAATATTTACACCACACATCTCTGCCTGAGTCATGTTCACCTGCTGTTTGCTGACAGGTAGAGATGACAAGGTCCCCAGCTCATGAGCAGGAAACTGTCTTAGCAGAAGCAGCGTTTCAATTAAACACATGTTGGACTCCACAGCATTTCCTTTCAAAATTTTCTGTGAGGGAGCAGAGACCAAATGCCTTGTTCATCTGAAAACACACTTGAAAACTAACTGAAATGAAACCGTGAGCCATTAGCCACAAACAAGGTAAGCTGAGCCTATAGTCCAAAATACCAACAAAATCCATGTGCCCACTAAGCTTGTAGTAGAGGAATCTGACCTGGTTTGCTGAAGTGTGCAAAGAGAAAAGTTGTATCTGTAGATTATTAAGTAAGCAGTAATTTAATCAAACCATTTTCCCTGTGGCTATTACAGTATGTGCTGCTTGATGGCCCAGCTTGCTGCAGTCTTTTGTTCCTGAACACTTCACAGATGGGTTTTTGCATCCAATTCTAACTTCCACCCCAAGCTTGAACCCCGGGGCTCACTTATTCCATTCAAGCAGTTTCTCACCAATTTAATAGCATCCAAAGTGACTCTGAGAGGTCCAGCTCACAGGAATCTGCAGAATTTTCAAGGGAAACACAGTATCTCTGCTGCAACCTACATTTATTCTGCTGGGGCAGTGATGGTGGGAAGAAGGAGAGGCTGGAGCAACACTGTTCATTGAGATGCCCAGCAGTTACAAGCCAGCAGGCAAATCAACATCTAAAAGCAAAGCAAGCAGACAGGCCAACTCAAACTCCACATGAGGTGAATTTCCAAAGGGTGGTTCAAGTCTACTGAGATACGCAAAAGTCAGTGACAAGGATTTTCTCTTTCTAGTTAAAGCTGAGTGATTTTTTATGTATGAAAAAAAAAATAGTCCAGCATTGAAAGAGTCTGTTGCCAGAAATACAACCAAAACCATTGCAATTGCAGATGAGGTGAAGGGAGGCTGGAAATCCCCAGAAAGAAAAAAGGCAGATTTTTATCAGAAATCAAGAAAGAAATTATCAGTGTTCTTCAACTTGCAACTGAGTCCACAAAGTACTTTGGAAACACCAGATTAAATAGAGAACTTGTGGGTTACACAAGTCCAGCTTGCAAGCAAGAGTATGGACAAGAGCAGCCTGAAATCTCCAAAAATGCAAGCAGAGTCACAGGCAATGACTGCCCAGGGAAGGAACCAAAGCACAAGTACCAAGGCAGCACACAGGCTATGTAGCTGGACAAACAAGAAAGACCTGGAATACAGGCAAAAGCAAACACTCCACCATGGAAAATGATAAGAGAGGTAGAGGGGGAAATACTCACCCTAACAGATATTTTGAGAGAGATGAGGGAGACAGAACCAGATAACCCAGGAAGAAAAAATAAAACAAGAACCAGCAACCAGCAACACGTGCACCAACTGAGAACACTGCCAAATAAGAGGAAAATGCCTTCAGAGTGACTTTAGCTAATTAAAACACTTGTCATGTACAAACAATACAGTCCAATCCCAGAGACACTGATAAGCAGCAGTATCAGACTGAAGGAAAGGGACCAGCTGCTTCCAATGCACAGTGAAACCATTTGGAGATGCATGAGCAGGCGGCCAATAAGGAGCCAATAAGGAGCCCCAAACACCAGGAATGTTATCAGAAAGCCTTCAGAGTACTTGACAGGGCACAAGCACTGTCATCTGTCCATGCTCAGCACACATGAATGACAGCTAGGGATCTGCCTGGAGCATACCCTGGAGCAGAGGGGAAAGGAGGATGCCAAGGCTGTGCTGCCAACCCAGCCCAGCTCCAGCTGTGCTCGGAAACAAGACAGAAAGAGGGAGGAAGTGAGTACTTTAACAATGGATATCACAAAATTGTCCTCCAAAGCTTTCAGGAGCTCCGAAGAGAAGCTCAAATGCTTTGGGGAATACTCATGTCCCAGAACACGCAAGGAATCCTCACTTAAAACAGGTCAACTGTGTTTCCAGAGCAAGTGCAACTCCACTTAAATGTAATATAATTATTTAACAGCACTGTAAAGAAAATAAAACAGTGAAAAGATAGCTATGAGACAGTGAAGGAAAATGTACAGGGGGTGGATTCACCATCAGTAAAGGCTCGGTTGTACGGGTAGTTCAGCTCAGGATTTGACTTGAGGGCAAAAAAAAAATTGTGCTTTCAGTGTTAACAACATGCTTTAAGTCATAAAAGTGGCAAAAAGGACACAAAAGTCATTAAGAGAAAGTCAAGGAAACACAAGTCATTAAGAGAAAGCAGGCAACTTCAACCATACAGGCACCACAGCAGAGGTGAGTGTGTCTGGGCTCCACATGTCAGTCATCTGTGGGATGCATTGGAAAAAGTCAGCAGAGGCTCAGGTTTGTGAGAAGATGAACAAAAGCAAGTTGGAGCATATTAAGAGACAGCCTACACAACTGCCCACAGCAATTTAGTTTATTTAATTAAGTGCATTAACACTGGTAAATTAGAGATTTGAACATTTGTTACCAGAAGGGGAACAAATGTGATTTTCTGGAGCATCATAGTTAAACTCAACAGCAACAAAACAAGAAAAGTACAGTTTGCTTACCCCTTTCCTGCAGAAAAATGAGGCCAGCATGAGGCTCAGTGCACCACACAGGAGTTCATAAATAGGCTGGAGAAAAATTAAAAAAAAATAACCCCTCATGTCATTCTTGATGAGGATGTCACCAGTGGGTGGCTGCCCTTGGGACAGTTCCATAGCCTCCAATTCTATCCCTTCACTGCCCTTTGTTTCTGTCCCAGCACAGACTGCACTAACTTAAATGAGTTTGGGCAAAGAGTGTCTGTAGACATTTCTTCTGCTTTAATTTCATCTTATTTTACAGTGCATCTTCAATTTAAAGCTCCTAATGGATGACAGTTAACATCACTGAATGGTTACTGCAGCTTGGGAAACGCAGACCTTAAAAGTCAAGTTCTACATTTCAGCAGTGTCAAACATTAACTTCAGAAGATATCTAGATTAAAATTAAGAGTTTTGAAAAAACCTACTTTTAAGCCCTAAGGAGTAAGTTTAGACTCTACTGCTTAGCCAACTGGTTTTCAAGGTATTTAAGAGATACAGGGAGAGATGACAAATCCAGCTAAATTTTAATACTGTGGTCAAAATACTGAGTATGATTAGTTAAAGCACCTGCAGAACTTAGTTTTTTAATTCCCAATTAAGGTAGCTAAGTAAAGCAACTTCTATTATGTTTCAGAGCTTACAATAATTAAAGTTTACAGTAAATCCACAGAGTTCAGTAGAACTGACTGGCCATAAATCTCAGAGCATAAAACTGGCTTGCAGAGGTAGCATGTAAGTGATTCCCAGTCTTTTTGCAAGGTGCCAGCCATTGAGAGAGCTGATTAGTCAGTCTTTGATTAATTGCCTGCTACATAAGAGCCAGGGTCAATCTACTCAATTAGGTGAAGGTCTGCTGGAGATCAGAGATGTAAATCAAAACCTGCAGCAAAAGCTTCAGCACAAGATGAGAACGTGCCAGCAGCTTTTATTCTCTGCAAGGACCCCTCTCCCACAAGCAGCCTGTTCTCCAATCACAGCTGTTACATGGATCATAGAATCACAGAATGGTTTGGGTTGGAAATAACCTTAAAGACCATCCAGTTCCAACCCTCCTGCCATGGGTAGGGATGCCTTCCACTCGACCAGATTCCTCAAAGCCCCATCCAAACTGACCTTGAACAGTTCCAGGGATGGGGCATCCACAGCTTCTCTGGGGCAACCTGTGCCAGGGCCTTACCACCCTCACAGTCAATAATTCATTCTTAACATTTAATCTAAACCTTCTTTCAGTTTGAAGCCATTCCCTCCTTTTCCCATCACTACGTGCATGGCTGCACCCACCTCCAAACAGGCAAGCCTTGTGCTGGTGTGGGATAGGAGGCACTCACGTAAGGAGGCACAGCAAAATAAGGCCCAATGGAAGACAAAACCCAGTGGGAAGCTGTAACTCCCAGAATATGAGAAGTAGGAGAACATCAGAGCAAGCGAGGTCAGTGGGGAAATGGTGCAAAGTGTAAAAAAACCGCAGATTAAGATCAGTTAAAAACCTACCAGATTGTGATACTGTCCTCGGGGTTACAGGAGACTGGGTATGCAGACAGAAAAGAGGAATGATTTGAAACTACAGTCATACCACACAGACTGGGAAACTATCTTGACAGGGTGCTGAAAACACTGTATTTTTAGACATTATAAATATCTAGTTAAAAACCTGTAATAGAAAAGCAGCTCATCCCCAGCGACACACAAGAATGGCTATTCTTCGACACCCTACAGAAGGAAAAAAAAAGCCCACAGAAATCTAAGCCATAAACTTGGCTTTGAAAAAGGAGAACTACGTAAAAAATCAGTGTAGTGGTGTAAAGAAATAGCTGGAAAGGCAGAAACACTTTCAGGAGACCATGTACAGGTACTATAGGAAAGCAACAGGATACTTATATCTTTAATTCAAAATATTTTAAAAGGACCAAAAAAAATCAATTGTTGTTGTTTGGGGTTGAATGGCAGATTAAGGCAATTGCTGGCAGTAAAGCCGAAAAGGGGGAAGAAAGAACATCCTTCAGAATGTGAATATCATGTTCAGAGGAGGAAAAGAAAAACAGATCATGAACTTCTGGTAAGTTCAGTGTGGAATCATAGGAGGGCAGACCTAAAAACAACTGTGGTAAGCAACTTCCTAATGGCATAAAAATTTAATGAAAACTCCTTTTCAAGTATTGCAGAAATAGGACACCTTCCTGAGGGCTGGTAGGGTCATTGGTGATGAAGGTGTACAAGGAACAGTCATGATGATAAGCCCACAGTAGGAAAGCCAAATTTTGTACCAGTGTTACCTGCAGAGAAGTTGAAGGATGTAATTCAGGACTCTTTTCACCCAGAAAAGGGATCTCTGTGACTGTCCAAATGGTTCTTGAAAATAGGTCAGTGTTCAGGAACAAGGCAAATGAAGCATCATGAAAACTAGTGAGTAAGACCGAAAAACCAGTATTGCCATTACAGATCCATCCTGCACCCCCTTTCTTCACTACTGTGTAGAAATCTTAGAAGATTATAATAGCACCACCCTGAGACAGGCAGCTTGGGTAATGAATGGTCTACAGGGGCTTCTAGTCAGGGAAAAATCCCAACTTTGTGAGACAGAGAAAGAGGCAGTTATGGGATCAGGGCAGGGATCGGAGGGGTAATAAAACAATTAGTGGCATGGAGGTGGCAAATAAGGAATGAATGGTAACTGCACCTTTCTAGAAAACAACTAGGGGGCAACAAAATGAGCAGGTATCAGGTACAAATCACAGTGCACAGGAATAATGTTTCATGCAACACAAGGCTATGAAACTCACTGCTGCAGGATGTTTCAGGGCCTGAAAACAGGTATTTCAAAAACCAAACACATAAATGGAGTATGAGTTCATCACAGGTTACCAAATGTAACCTCTGGGTTAGAAAGTCCCCAGACGGTTGATTGTCAGAAACTGGGGATACATATCCAAATTCTGTTCTAAAATATTCTCCCCAGGTACCAGCCAGCATTGGGGATCTTTGCTTTGACACAGCACAACCACCCTTCTGGCACCACACCACAGACTGCTTTTTTTTGTTTATGTTTTTAAATTATTTTTAAATTTAAAAATAGTCTGGACCCATAAGATTGCAAGCTGTTAACAAAGTATGAAAAATTAACTTCTTGGTTGGCAGCTTTCACTCAGTAAATCAAACAAAGAACCTGCTCCAGTAATTTTACCTGTCAAATAAACCTTTCTGATCATTTGCTCCAGGCTCAGGGGCAGGAATGGTATCTGAAAGCTAAATCCCACTGCTAATCACCCAGCAACTAACAGCATACCATGCCAGCCCAACTGGTGTGCTGTGTACACACCAGTCAATACCAGTCCACTGGTCCTGCAACTCAGTTGTTTGAAACTATGGATATTGCATAATCCCAGCTCACCCCTAAACAAGGGCGAGGCATTAATTTGGAGCATTACCTTTATTCATGTTTGGTTTACCTGAGGTGCTCTCAGCTTATGCCAAGCAGCACAGGGAAAGGTCACCACGCTGGAAATTAATCCTCTACCAGGAGGGCAGAGTCCTGCTCTGGGCTCCTCAGTACAGGGGAGACATGGAGCTCCTGGAGCAGGTCCAGTGGTGGACTATGAAGATGATTAAGGAACTGGACCATCTCTCTTCTGAGGAAAGGCTGAGAGAGTTGGGCCTGTTCAATCTCGAGAAGATACAGCTGAGAAGGGACCTCATCAATGTACACAAATGTCTTTAGGGTGGGTGTCAAAAGGGTGGATCCAGGCTCTTCTTGGTGATGCCAAGCAACAGAACTAGAGGGAACAGGCAGAAACTGGTGCACAGGAACTTCCACCCAAATATGAGGAAGAACTTGTTTACTGTGCAGGTGTCCATGCACTGGAACAGGCTGCCCAGAGAGCTTGTGGAGTCTCCCTCACTGGAGATATTCTAAAACCAATTGGACACAATCCTGGGCCATGTGCTCTGGAATGACCCTGCTTGAGCAGGGAAGTTGGACCAGATGACCCACTGTGGTCCCTTCCAACCTTACCCATCCTGTGACTCCATGATTCCGTTTACCAGGATACCAGAATCCTCTCCTCCAGCCTGGAGCCTCCTCCACCACAAAGATAAACACGCAAAAGTGGTAGTTCTCTTCGCCGGGTAATGTTGTTACAGCAATGGCAAAACAATATCCTTCTTTAAGCCTTCAGCATGTGTATGCAAGCAGTGGGATACTCAAGAGGCACAGAGAGTTCCATGGATGGATTCTGCTGCCTGCAGGACAGATCTGGGAACCAGCACACAGAGCACCAGCCCAGCTCTGCCCCACTGGCTGTTGCTTTCCCAGATGGGAAAACAAACCAGAGAAGCCCTAGTCCATCTTTAATGATCCTTGTAGGACTCTTCCAACTCTATGATATTCTATGATTCTATCTGAAGCAGAAACCTGCCCAGAAATAACCATTACATTTTGGAGGAAGGGAGATTGAAAAACATCCGATTACTTTTTGAATTAAAAACACAGCCCTGAGAGGAAGTCTCCACATCAGCCTAGATTCCCTTGACCTTTCTGGCAGCTTTTATACAGCCAAGTAGGGCAAAAATGAGATGGGGAGAGGGAGCAGAGATGGAAGGAAAAAGAGAGAAGGTAAATTGGAAAAGGAAAAAGCAATTGGCAATGTGTTCCCCCCTCAAGTGGGTGACAACAGTTCAGTTTCCAACTTTGAAATGAGAATTTCTCACAGAAAAATGACAGTATCTTTTTATTTATCTTTTTCTTTGCTGCTGCCAAGCTTGGCTGCCAGCAAAATAAGTTTTGAATAAAAATGTTTTGACCAGCTTTGCCTGAAACACTCAATTAGTGGTGAAGGGCAGAGCAGTAATGGGAGGGGAAAGAAAAGAGGTCAGCAGCTGGGCAGCAAACAAAGCCAGGCTGACAGAGAAGCTGGCAGCACCCGGTCCACCAAGCATCTGACAAATCTATGTTCCAGCTAACAAATCCAGCCCTTTTTCTCAAGCAAAGCTTATCCTTTGAAGGATGTCCTGTACCATCTTCTCCAGAGAGCCCCACCAGGCTGCCTAGATCCCTTGGACCCTGCCATGCCCTGCCAAGGTCTGCAGGGCCTCTCAGGTGCCTGGATCTAGCAACAGGGATGGCCAGCACTGAAAATAAACCCAGAGGCTCCTAAGGAACCAGTCAGCATAATGACAGTCACCAGGCTGGGTTAATATGACTCCAGCTGGGTTTCACGCACTGGAGTAACTGCTGAGATATAGCTGGTAGGTCAGTCTCCTTTCAGTACTCAAATTCACACTCTTCCTTTCCTTTTCTCTCTTTTATTATATAGTACATCTCTCTGGCATCTCTAACTTAATGCTCTCTGTGTTGGCTGGCTGACAGGTCTCAAAAAAAGCACATCTTTCCACTTCCAGTACAATTCTGTTTAATCTTGTATAAAGAAGGTGTTTCACTTAAGTAACTTTTTCTACCCCTCATTTGCTGGAGGAAAAAGAAGTTCAAAAGAAGAATGTCAGAAATGTTTCAACCTAAGAGGGAGCAATTTGCATGCAAATCAGATTTTTCAGGTGCCACAAAAGCTGTGGGGGCTCTGCCAATCTGGAGAGAAGGAATAAAAAGAACGATGAATTTGACACAAACACTATGAAGTGTCGAAACCTCAACTTTTGGTTTCCTCACTAAGGCAAAGAGTCCTGGAAAGAGAGGCTCTTCTGTAGTACTTGCATATTTATTTTCATTCTCATTGACACTACCATTATAAGACAAAAAACCTATTTCTTCTTTTATTTATACGCCCTCTCAAAGCTCCTGGCGTGCAAGAGCTAGAAACGCAGTCAACATGTGAGTAGGTGCAGCTGGATGTAAACCCAAGTGGGAAGCGGTTTCCTTACAGAACTTGATGAGAAAATGAGTTATACAATCAATAAAGTATCACCAGACTACAGAGAAAGAGAGAATCACATGATGCACTAAACAGCACCCAGACATTACCACCAATAACTCACAGCACTATGGGAGTTAGCAGGGACACAACAGGGATGCTGAAACTGCTGAACACAGAGGAGCCTCAGGAAAGGCAGCAATCTGCCACCAGCACTTCAGCTCAGCCAGTTCCTCCCAACAATGCTTCTCCCAACAGTTAGCATTTGTTATGCACACAGAAAACTCTTTATGCTCCAGAGCTGTCACTCCTTGTTGTAAGCAGGGTTATTTGTACCTCTCTGAGAAAGACCTTTCGGAGACTGATTCCCACAGATATTTATGCTTTTCTGGCATCACTGAAGAGATCCTTTTGGGAATCTGAAAGCACTAAGCCCAGTGACAGGGGGTACCACAGTACTCCACACTCAGGACCACTGCAACACACCCCAGAGCAGCAATGTAGTCCTAGAATCATAGATTGGGTTTGGTTGGAAGGGAATTTAAAGATCATGTAGTTGCACCCTCTCTGCCATTAGACCAGGTTACTCACAGCCCCATCCAGCCTGGTTTGAACACTTACAGGGCTGGGGAGTCCACAAGTCCTCTGGAAAATCTGTGCCAGTGCCTCACCACCCATATAGTAAAGAATTGCTTCCTAATATTTAATCTAAACCTGCTCTCCTTCTGTTAAAATCCATTCCCCTTTGTCCTATCACACCATGCCCTTGTGAAAGTCCCTCTCCAACTTTCTTGTATCCCCTTTGGGTACTCGAAGACACTCTAAGGTCTCCCCAGAGCCTTTTCTTCTCCAGACTGAACAGCTCCAACTGTCTCAGCCTGTTTTCATAGGAGAGGTGTTCCAGCCCTGTGATCAACTTTGTGGCCTCCTCGGGACTTCTCCCAACAGGTCGACATCTTTCTTGTATTGGGGACCATTCAGACTTGATCCATAGCACTGCCATACACAGACTGTCAACATTTTTACTAACTCCTCAACACCAAATTGACCAGTTTTATCTTATACTTGAAAACACAGAGAGAGCAACTGAAGAAAACATCCTCCCATTGCCTTCTAGTGAATTCTGCACAACACACCTGCCATACCAGAAGACAGCCTCCAGCCACCAGGTTAACAAACAAGCCACAGCTGCCATTTACTAACACAGACACACACCTGGTCTTGGAAAACCACTGAGCACAAGTTTTGCAAATGTTCACTTTTCCACGTTCTACCTCTACGGTCCTGGTATCCCGGTGTGATTTACCACCACTGCTCTCGCTCTTACAGAAGTGTTACACCCTTTCTAAAATAAACCAGGGCTGTGTGAGGGATCTAAAGCAGCAAAATGCATCAGAGCAATTAGTGGTTCTGCTGCTTTTATGGCTCTGATTGGAATGCTGATCTCCAGTGAGAAAACACGGTGGCTCTGCATACGGGCTCCATCTGCCGGCACGCCGCTCTCCTGGCTCTGCTCAGCACATAGTAAACTGAAACAAAACCTACACAGCCATCAATTACATTTTTCTTCCCTCAGCCTATGAATTTCAATAAATACACCATCTGTTCATCTTCTGTGTGGGAGTTCAGTCATCTTCTTGGCAGCAATATTATTCTAGAGCAATTACCTGTGTCTTTATCACCTATCATTGTGCTTCATCATCTTTTCATCATGTGTAAAAACCAACCACTTTATTACTACAATTTCTGTAGGCAGCCCGGTCCTGTTAGTTACCATGGAGATGATCTGTCAAAAGAAGTCTACATTTAAAGAAGTAAAAGCTGTGAAAAGGAGGAGGAGAGAAACACAAAGAGCCTGAAATGAACTTGTTTCTCTAAGTCAGAGTTTAAACACAAAAGGCACATCTCAGGTAGCAACACCGAGATGCCACTAACAACCTAGTTAGGAATCCATCAACCTGCCAATACAGACGATGAGTCAACGGCTCACAAGCATTACAATATGCTCAGAGGTCAGAGACTTGGCTTTAATCCCTCAGCTGAGCCTCATGACCTGCTCTTAGGAAGGCCAATTCCTTATTACGATAAACCAAAAATTAAAAGACGGGGAGAGAGGACAGGCTGGAATGACAGGCAGGCAGCAACGGCAATTTCCTCTGCCTAGCAGTGACTGGCAAGACTGAATCTTACTTCATCTGCACTACAGTTTATATCCATTCTGGAAAACCTCTTTGAATTTTCCTCTTTCTTCCCCAACTTCACTCTGGTTTTGCTCCACTTCCTCTCACTCCTTCCATGGATTCCTGCTTAGCTCTGCTCTTTTGCTTCTTCCCTCACAAGCTGCACATTGCTTTCTTCTTTCCATAAACCATACCCACACTTGCAGCTGTTCCACCTCTCTCTTCCCAGATTCCAATATATTTCAAAAGCAGCTGTCAGTGCCAACTATTTACAGATGCTTGCTCCCTCACCCACCCACATACACGCCCTGCCCTCACTTCATGAAATCCTGTTTTTCCCTTTGAATTTTTTCATCTCCTCCAGCCTTCCAGCTTCCATCCTTCCAAGTTGTAATTGCTCTCTCGTGTTGCTGCAGGAAAAATATTAGCAAAGTACAAAGGACTTGCTGATGCTCTGTGTTTCTAGGATGCGTCATTAGCAGCCTTGAGCTGAGACACACCGGGCTGCAAACTGCTTTGGCTCAATTCATCCTTGTATCCCTGGAAGAAATAAGCAATCTCAGAGCTATCCAATTTGTTTAATATCAAGTACACATGCATGGAGTTTTAATGATGTGGATTGTCATTCTGAATTGCGAGAGTACAAAAAGTGATGACCATCTATTATTCACTGTGTTCACAGCTACCTTCCATGGTTGAATTATCACAATCTTGCAAATCATAGAAAGATACTTAGGGAGGGAAGAAACATTTTTGAGAAGTTCTCCAGACTTAAAAGCACTTTAATTTCTGTCTGTCCTCCTTGAGACTTAATTTTTGTACGTTCTAAGTGCCAGTACTTCCGATGGATTCCTACCTGCAGAAAACTTTCTACGTTAAATAGCTAACCAGCCTCAAATTTAGGTACTGCAAAATAGGAGGGGTGATTACTATAAAGCATTAAGAAAGAAAGAAGAGAGAATGATGAAAATTTAAAAAATAGAAATAGAAAAACCCAAGGATATATCAGGAATACACTGCCAGAATTCAAAGCAGAAATCTCATGGACAAAATCAAAAATATCAAATCTGAAACAATCAGCACGTGCTGACAAAATATGAACTAAACAAAAAAAAGAAACAACAACCACACTCTGATCTCATATCTGATCTCCCTTGAAAGTTTATTATGGAGAAAAAGTTCTTCACAACTGTCCCTTTAGCAGAAGTGCTGTTGAAGAGAGGCTAAAACAGAATCAGACATTGCAACAGCTTCAGTTTCTGAGGAAATGGCACCCACGCACCCTTCTTTATCTCTAAAGATGTGGGCCTCGTGTTTCCTCTCTCTCTTTAGATATGTTTTGCAGTCAGGTTGAGCCACCAGCTTCCATATGGTGCTTTACCTTCTACAAGACAGGTCCAGGGAAAGTCACATTCCCGCTCTTTAGCATGGTGGGTTTCTGCACAGATTGGATGGAGATGGAGAAGTGCCCAGGCTAAAAAATGGTTTCCAACATCCCGGGCCAACTTGAGCCGTCACTTGGTAGGCATGCTGTAGAAACTTCTGTTTCTGCTAACCTCATTTCCTCCAGACAGGCTCAGCTGACTCCCTGCACAGGATCTCTGTGCCCTTCCAAGGCAGATGCCCTCAACCAGCAGCATCTGTGCTGCCTCTGCCCTTGGCAGGTGCTGGCAGGCAACCGGGACAGACGCCGGTTCCGCTTCCTCCCCCGCTTTCCCGACAGGAAAAGTGCAAAGGCAGCCAGGAGAGCTGTCCCCACAGGGAATGCTGCCTGCCCTGCCTGCTGCTGCTGGAGCTGCTCTGCCTGGGGCAGCGACTCACACAGCCCACCGCTCAGGCGTGGACGGCAAAGTCCTCATCCATCACTCCTGTTCCCTCAAACCCTCAGCAGCCTTGCAAAAATTATTATTTCTGCTTATTCTTTTACTTGAACAGATGTTCCCAGTCAGCGCTGTGTGCTTGCACAGTGATTCTCCCTCTCTGGGGCTCTTACAAGGGCATGCAGGAGAGGGAGAAGGGAAAGCACTACCGTGCCTGTGGTTTGCCCCAGCCTTGCAAAAGACTTGAGGAGTGAGCAGCAGATGATGACAGACAGGCAAGAATAAAAATGGAACATAGGGTAAAAAAGAATTTCTTCCTCTCTTCCCATTAAATCAAATACAAACAAGTTAACCCAATGCACACACCCCTCCATAAAATGGCCAAAACATCCTCCAGAAATGGGCCTTCCAGCTCCCTTGTCAGGGCAGAAAAGGAGGAACTAGTATGTCCCCTCTTGCTCCACTCCACAGAGACAAAACCACATTTTCCCAGTGGCATCCAGGAGCTGCTACAGCAGTGCAACACTAGATTACTGGTCAGATGAGGCAGGAATTGCTCCCAGGCCAGGATGGCACAAAACAGGCAGGCTTGCCAAGGGGACACGGTGGCACCTACAGCAACCCCAATAACACCAGCAGGCTCTGTACATGCCCAGAGCAGACTGCAACAGCCTGGAGCACTGCAGAGCCCACACCACTCCTGCTGCCAAGGATCTGTACGTGCACACTGGGCAGAAGGCATCTGCTCATCCCTCAGTAACATCACAACTACATCTTTCCTAATAGTCAAAATGACCTTTCAGCTGCAGACACAGCCATCACCTTCCCAGTCTTGAGCTGGCTGAGATAAGAGTAGAAAGAACATGGGGTTTGGCTGCCTTTGGATGACACCTGCAACCCATCAGTGCCATGGTCATGTATGATCATCCCTTGGCCTGATAATTAACATGTGGACTCGGCACAGATATTCGTGAGCTGGACTGGCATTTGGCAATCCAGGTGTAAAACAAGCAGTGGCTAAACAGGGCAGGCTGGGATAACTCCTGGCATGGCAGATGCCCATCCAGAACAAGGTCATTATTGCCTGATTTTACCTCACCAGTGGCAACCCCATCGTTGGACCACCTAAACTCTGCTTCAAACTGTCATAAATTTATTCCACCCAGTGATCCAACATCACTCTTTGCCAAACCACAAGGTAGCAATGGGAAAGGCACAGGAAGAGAAGCAGCACTAAGGAAGGAGAGAAATAGATTTAATCACTTAACAAAAGGCATTATCAATGCTTTGTTCAAAATTGCTTTTTGTCCTTGCACTTTCATGGTTTTGGAGGTATAAGCAAGTCAACACAACTAATCCAGTCATCCTGTCTGCAGGGGTAATCCAGAAACCAGAGCTCCACAACAATACAGGCAGCCCTAGGTAGGAGTCAGGTAGCCAAAAGGGTCCCCTACAGGCATAGAGGAGGCAGCATTGTCACTGACAGATTCACTTCATTTACCAGGAGTTCTGTGATAAATGAATGCAAATACTTCAATAAACTCGATTTTGCTAAAATGATAACCACGGGTGAGGGTGTTACACGGAGTCCCCTTACAGCACCTTCCTCTGCCTCTGTGCAGGGGAGCTTGCAGGCACAAATGGGGAAGGGGTAGAGCTCAGACCACTCACCAGCACTGGTGGTGGGGACAGAAACCAGGAGCTAATTTGCCAGTCTGAAGGATTAGATTAATGAAGAGGTGTCATTAACACCTTTCACTCTTTCCTGGAACTCTGCATAAAGCCTTAGACAAAGCAATCTGTGATCAAAGCAGTGTTAATTATTTCAGTTCACAGCATGTTTCTATCCTCGGTTCAGCAGTAGATTTGACTTGTTCCTTAAAAACTTCAGCACTCCTAGCCTCACCCTAGGGCAGCAGTTTACTGGCAGTGCTGGCTAGTTACAGTCAGCACCACCCACACCAGTCTGCCTGGCAGAGGAGCTGGGCTGGACTGGATTCAAAGGCAGCCATGGCTGAGGAGATGGTGAGACAGAAATCGTCAATTCTGACAACAGCCAGGTGGAAAAGCAGGAGCTCATGCAGAGATTTTGGGGAAAAAAGGTCAGAAGATCTCAGGTGACCACATCCCCTGTTGTTGTCATGTCACTTCAGGAACACACATGCTTTTTAAATTTTCTGTATATGTTCCTGATTTATTGGCTGTTCCACAGGTTTTTTGCAGCTTTTTCCTTAAACAGCAATTAAAGCAGGCAGCCAAAGTCAAACTAGGCCTGTGCACTGAAGAGGTAGAAAGTCCTGAGCAAACAGTTTTCCCTTCCTCGTTTTAGGTTTGAGGAAGAAAGTGACACTAGATCTAGCTGACATTTTTCCTTGGGTCTGCAGGTAGCTGCATGCAATCATAGTGCAAATTCTTAAAAATACCACTGACAATTCCCTTCAGGTGGTTTCCTGCCCTTGTTGCTTCCAGATATTTCAAGAACAGAGTAAACCCCTATGCTGTCTTTTGTTAATATTGAGGCACAATGCCAGTATAATATTTCAGGGACATCCTCTTTGTGCTCCTCACATAAATGCAAGCACACAGCATCTGACTTTCAGCTAAACAGGCCAGCAATCCATTTGCATATTTCATTGCATGGCCTTCTGCACCGGGCAAATCTGGAATTCTTCATCCTAAATTTGCCATTTTTTCTTCTACTTTAAAGCCCAAACTCGAGTTGAGATTCTCAGAGAAGGGGCTGCAAGCCTTCAGGAAGCTCAGAGCATTTATCCTCTCCAGGGAACAGCTCATCACGCAAGTTGCTGCCAGCAATGAAAGGCATTTAGGATTTTCCTGATTAATACAAGAATACCGTATAATACTCCCATCAAAAACCATTGCAATTGTGTCTTATTCTCCAGCCCTAGAGGAATCAAACTCACTCATATGAAAAAAAGGAAGATATGAGAGGATCACCATAAAAAAACAGATAATCCTCAAGATGATTGTACTTGCAATAGAATTGGGAAACTCTTGTGTTGAGTGAAAACATTAGTCTTGGGGCAGTACTGGGAATCAAACACTCTTCGAGGCAAAAGCCTTCAACTGCAGCAGAGCTCTAACAAACAAGGGAACCCTGGCCTGATGTGGAACAATCTCTGCAAGAGAGGATCAAGAGATTGCCATGCTGTCTGTCTGCTTCACGCGTGGCACCGCATCGGTGATGCAGCAGAGAGTTCAGCTGCCTTCGAGCCACTTTGCACAAGTGGTGGAGGCAGTCTTGTCCTGGCAGAAATGCCCAGCCAAGTCTTCTTGCCAAGGATTAGTTTGCAGGACAGCACAGAAAAGCCTGTAAGCTTCTCTGGAATCCTGCCCTTTACTCCATAAAGAGTCTCCCACAACTGCAGTGCCACTGACAGCCGAGGGACAGCCAGTGCCATGTCCAGCTGACACCGCTTAATACGGCACTTGTTACAACGCTTAAATTGCAGCAAGAAAACCTGTCAGGAGTGAGTTAGATACTGAACATGCGGATGTGGGGCAAGGGAACGGACCTGTGGCCCCATCCAGCTTTATTTTCTATGATTATCTGTGCTCCTCAAGCACTCATAGGTCAAGACACCCTCCTAATGCTTAGTGTACAAAGCCAGCCAAAATAGGATTTGGTTCCCATTTTGCTCAAGCTAGAGAGTTTTCTCACAAAACAATGATGTCCCTGCATAGCCTGGGGTCCTAAACATCTGGACAAATAAGACTGACAAATAACCACAACTAAACAACAAAAAAGAGAGTAACTCTACAAAAAGAGAGTCATTATTAAAATACATTAGGCAGAGAAACACAGGCTCTATTAAATTTATTGCTCGGTTTCAGGACTTGGGAAGAGTCTCTTCATTTCCTGTACCTCTTGAGTATTTACCATGTCCCCTATGAGATAAGTCTCCCAGAGTCATTTTAATGTCATGTTCTAAGCACTTCAGCGCTGTAGATCATCGATTTTTATCTCCTTCTCCCAATCAATGCAAAGATATTTATGCTGAACACATAAAAGCACTTGACACTATAGAGAAACCAATTACACCCTGCAAGACGTTTGCTTTTGGTCGTTGACATCATGGAATTATCCATTACACTTTGCACATGCCTGCCATTTACAGGAAAGCAGTGTGACCTTGCCTGCCTGAAGTTTGCATCTCTGCATCCTGGCAAAGCAACGTGGTGGGAGCTTGCAGCAGAGACACCCATCCCTTGGCTGGGGGTGGGACCTGACCTGCAAGTTGTGAAAGCTGGGAGAAATCATGAGAGGAGAAGCAGCTCTCATGCCAGTCCTGCTTCTGTGCTCCTACCAGACACTGCTTGCTGTCACAGACAAGGTGCTGGATAGACAGATCTTACTTTTAAATACTCCAGTCATGCTTCCCCTTGGAGCCCCAGGGACAGACTGGAAAACTTCATTATCTCTCTGTGTCTGCCAGTGTTTCAAGGATGGGTCCTACATCACCTTCTGCCAGTGTGCCAGGCTGGTGCTTCTGTCTCTTCCCACTCCCACACACCAGGCTAGCAATGACTACATTAAACTGCAGGGCAGGCACACACTGAACTACCTGCAAGCTCCTGTTATAGCAATTGTCTAGACCACACCACGATCCCCTGTGGCTCCCATACTCCATGCTCCTGGCAGACAGGTTCAGGGGATGAGCCAGGAGCCAGCCCTTTCTTGGCAAAAATCTTGGCAAAACTGCAACAGACTTGTCAAGTCTCTGAACGATTTACGTTCCTGACGCCTACCAGTCCCTGTCTTGCACTTTCTACTTGTAGCAACAGCAATTCACACCGTCCCAGCAGAGCACAGAGGAGTCTGTGCTCCCTGGAAAAGGACCCACCACCAAAGGACCTCCCAGGAAGTGCAGTCTTCCCAGCCTCAGCAACATCAGCATCACATTCTCTCCCTCTCTCCCTCCTGTGTCACCAGCTCAGCAGTGAAAAGGAGTTTTCCTGCCATGCTACGACTGGCACATGGATGTGCTTCTCTGCCACATGACTTGATGCTTGCTTCCTCACAAATAAGGGAGAAAAGAGTTTCACTCAGCACTAAAATAGGCAACATTATTTGAGGAACAAATGTGTTGACCAAAACCACACAGGAAACTGCTGCACCTTCCCTAGCACTGCTGTCAGCTCTGCTTTTCCATTTCAGGTGTTTGTCCAGATTTTATCTGCAGCTGCCACATCCCTGTAGCCCCAGCAGCTGAGGAGCAGTCCTCACAAGTAGCTCAAGGGAACTGCATTTCATTTTAAAACCTTGGTAAGATCTTGCAGTGTAGAACCTAATTCCAGTGAAGTCGGGGAGCTGTGATGGTTACATCAGACCCAGACTGTAAGCCATGAGCACACCTTTAATAAGAGTATACAAAGAGAAAGAATATTAAACTCCAAATGGTCATCATCCTCTCTGCTGGTTGCAAGAGCAAGAATTACAAAAGCAGTGACACCAGCAGAAGCTTTAGGGCCCAGAGTCATCATCTTTGATTCTCTAAGTTCCCAACTGACCCAGCTGAGTGAAGCAGAACTATCTCTCATTACCAGAACAATTAACTTTTTTGTGTGCCCAGGCACTGCTTATACTGAATCTATTTTAAGATTCGGAACTTTTCCTTAGAGGGTGTTGGGGTTTTTATCCCTTGTTGTCAAAACAGGCAAAATTCAGCAAAGTTCATTGGATCACCCCCATTAACAGGAGGCCAAATCACACGGGGGAAAAGAGGAAATAAAAAACATCACTGTGTTTAAAAATTGACAACCATACTTTGACTCTCAAATTCTAGGAAAAAAAATCTCTCCCCTCTGTTATTAGTCCACTTCTGAACACCTGGAGCATCAGGCAGTCAAAGGAACTGTGTGAGAACACCAAGCAGTGTCTACAGAAAAGAGGCCCCTTATTTTAAAGAGGTTGTCAGAGCGTGCACACAAGAGAAATGCTAAAGACAAGAACTTGCAGCATATCAGTTCAATGACATTAAGCCCTTTGGCTATCTCTCTTCTTCAAAAATCAAAGCAGCCTTAAGTAATAAGAGTATGAAATTAAGCTGATTTCATACTCTTTAATCTAAATCAAGTAAGACAGCACACATGGCTCAGTTTTAAACCATATAGGAAATAAAAGGGCTCATTCAGAAGCCGACTATGTAGACAGGGATTTGGCATCATTCTGTTAATCCACTTTACAGTGATACCTTATTTAATTAGGAAACACAAAGGGAAATTAATCGGTACAAACATAAATTAACAGTAATCTCTACAACAGTAATACCCATGCAACATTCATCAGGCAGCAGCTGATCTGATCCACAAGGTCTGGTACCAATAAGTCTCTTACTTGACAGTGCTACATTTTGGTGTCTGAAAACCAGGGTGGTCTGACAGGCAGTTTGTTCAATTCACCTGGACAAACACCACCACCAGCAGCCCTGAAAAATGCTCCACACTTCCTGGGGGGGGATGAATCAATTCATCAGTTCAAACGCTGCACACCTGCCCTTCACATCAGGAGCTGGGGGCCTGAGACACCTCATCACACGGTGGCTGGAACCAAGGCTTCTGCTCCAGCCGCTCTCTGTTGACACTGCATGGTCCTTTGAAGGCCAGAGGAGCAGGAGAGCCCCCTTAAATAGTCTGTGATCCCTCCATTACATCAGCCCCCTTTTGCAACAAGATGCTTCCAGCCTTAAGCCACCAGTAGCTTCCAAAAACTGGAGAGGGGGCAAGTGGGTATTGCTGCAACAAGAGAAAGAAGTCATGGCAGAAGTGTGATATTTAAAGGCTCAAATAATTATTTTTTTAAGGCAGAGCTTAAGAAATAAAGAAAGCAGATAGAAGTGAGAGAGGAAACACTGCCTTATTTTAAAAACAATTATTATTATGGAAGTATGTATAACAATTTTCCTTCTGTCAGGTTGAAATGAGAGCATGTTGCATCTTATTTTTCCACCTCAGTTATGTAAAGTGCTGTCTTTGTTATGCCCAGCTCTCCTTTCCCATCATCATCTCTAATTTGCACAGATGAACAAGATGTACTTACTTAGAAAACAAACAAATACGTGTTTCAAAAGTATGAGTTGTTAAATGCTGAGCCCACATACAGAACTTTGCATGCACCCAGAGCAACTATTTGGGGTAATGTCTTTCCTGCTGCGAAAGGCAGTCAATTTTAATTTGGAAGAAGCATTGCTACTGTGAAAGTTAATAGAATTCTATCATGCACTGACTTACAGAGGGATGTTGGTAGCACAGTCCTTGCTCAAGCACCTCTCTGTTGGATTTCAGCACTGATTCCTCAATGCCCATCACTGAAGGTGATGTCAGTGAAGGCAATGTGAACGAGCTCCTGACTGTGCACTCCCCCACTATGTGCACCTTCCTCTGGAAAGGCAGTGAAGACAAGGCCACAACTGATGGCTGTAAACAGCAGATGTTACTTTATGTGCCTGTTGTTTGCTTCAGAGCCCTCAGGGGAAGAGGGTCGTGCAGACCAAACATCCCCTTCAGAACAGCCTTGGAGATAAGTGAGTGCATGTGTGCACATACACACGTGCACCTTTCCAAAGAGAAGTGGGGGCACCTGAGTGCAATTCCTCAGCTTTCCTCACAGAGGCTCTGCAGATCTGGGGTTGGGTTCACTTTACAGAGACGTGTAAGGTTACGCACTGGAGACTTGAACTGTCTCACAAAGCTAAAACCCACACTGAATGCTCATTAGATAATCAGCCAGCTGCACACAAGCTATTTATTGGGTAGCAAGGAGCTATCGACCCCTCCTGACAGCACAGGCAGCCTCCAGGTTGTGGCTCGACATCCTGAAGAGCAGGTTGACACACTGAATCACCACCCTGTCACTCTGAATGCAGCCCTGCAACATTATCAGCAGACGTGTGTGTATGGCACATCTGAGCTCCCACCTAAAATTAATTCAAGACCTTCCAGCACAGGGAAATTTTGCTTCCAGCTGTGCTCTGCTGACACAATGATTTATTGATTTATCTCTCTACAAGGGAAACAGGAGCACCTCCAGTCAGAGGATATGTTACATTATAAGAGTGTCCTGGAAGAGGGTAAAAACAATGTGAAAACGAGTAGTTCTTTTGTGGGCTCTGCAAGATGCACAGGAAGGATGAGTTTTTTGGGGTTTTTTGTTTCCTTAAATAATACACAAATATTATAAAAATTTTTTTCAAGATATTAAAACCTTTTCAACACAAGTACAGGCAGTCTAATTCCCAAAGCTCCTCTGAAAAGAAGGCTGAGTTTTCTTTGTACAAAAAGTTTTCATCGATCAAAACTTGTTGTGAAATAACAGAAAACTTCCACTTAATTCTTTATTATTTTTAACTATTTTAAGCAATCATCCTGCAGGGTAAGATCTCTGTGAAAGAGCCCTGAAGGCACTCCCATCACAGGGATGCTGCACTGCCCTCTAGAGCCTCTCTCACTTTCTCATTCCAGCATCCAGACACAAATTCTTACAATACTGGCCATAAAGACATCAGAGAGCACAGTGCTGTCTACCAGATATGATGCACGGCCAATAATTAAGACAAAGAGTTCAAATTCAGACTCTTCAAGTGGTTGTTGTGTTACTTTGACAGTATCTCACCTAACCACACCACTATTTATAAAGGCATACCTATGAAATAAGGTATTGCATTTTAGGAAGGACTTTCAACAGCAGTGTCTCTATCTTCTACAGAAATAAAGATGCTAGTAAAGAGAAAAACAAATATTGTACTTTTCTCTTACTTGCTCCTTTCCCAAAAGCCACTATTCCTGTAACACAGACCACAGGATGAAGAATCTGCCTGGCTCCTTTCAAGGTGGAAAATTGCTGCACTTGGATCTGCTGCATTCAAACTTCATGTAGTGCTGGAGAAAAATGGATATTGCTCCTATGAGTGATTTGCTTTGATTTTAAATTGGTTTTAGTTTCTTTCTCTCAAATTCACAATGAAAGATCCTCCAACACAGCTCACTACCATACATGCATATCCACCTTCATGCGGCTAAGCAGTGTCATTCTTCCACAAGGAGGGGACAGAACACACCTTAGCCCTAAAATATCAAAACTACAGTGTATTCCATCAGTGTTATGTTCCAACTACCATGTGGACACATTTGCATTGCCCTTGTAGCCCAGGAGGTGGAGTGATACAGTTCATCCCTGTGCACTGGGATTGGTGGATCCTTCTACACCTCTTGCTTCACCCCTATTAGTTATGCACCCAAGCAGCCCGTGTACTGTGCCAACAGGTGACATCTACCTAGCTGTTTGGAAACACACAGTTTTGCTCACAAAAAAGGGGATGAAATAAGGACAGAACCTGCTTTGTTTGATTTGTCACTGCCCACATCAAACTGCTGTGGGAAATGATTCATTTCACATACGTAACAGATCCGCGCCTGGAGGTGCACACACACAAAGTACCCTTGGAAGAACACAGAGACATGGCTGAGCCAACCTCCTGCTGTCCATTAGCAACTGGCCTGCTGACCCACTCAGCATCATGGAAGCAATAGTGAGATCAGGTCTGGAGAAGAAGGTCTCAGCTTCGTGATCCACATGGGGAAAGCAGAGCAGGAATAAGGAGCTCTGGGGAAAAAGAAATAAAAGAAAAGAACGACTGCCCGGTTGCTAAAAGACATGCTGAGAATTACAAAAGCAGGGCTGTCAGGACCCTCTCAAAAAGCTTTGAATTTATTATTCAGTCTTACACAGCCATGGGAAATGAAGCATCTCTGGACACTGCCCAGACCAACTGCTGGATGACAGTGGGAACATCAAGAACTGCTCTTTGTGCATCCCACTTCTAGTCACAGAAGATAAGGGAACAGAACATGGCTCTTAAGAGTTTTTCTGGCTACATGCCAGTGCCTGGAAGAGAACTGAGGTCTCAAGGAGACATCATGATCCCTTAGACTGCAGCAAATATCATGAGCAAGTAAGGAAGTTGGGGTTTTAGGGTTAGTCTCTGAAGATTGTCTATTTTCCCAAGCTCCACATCATCTCTGCTGTACTCTGTCCCCCAAGGTTTGAGTTTGCATGGAGATTACAGCACATTAAACTCACTCCATGGCCTAACTAAAGCACCTTGTGTGACAACTGGGCCTGCTCAGAGGATCTTATATCACCTTTTCTATTAAAGCCAGAAAATCTGAATTGTCTGCTAAAAGGCACATTATCCGGGATGTCACAAACACAACCCTGAAGTCTTTAGCTTAGCAAAGCTCAGTGTAACCAAGCCTCTGCTCCATCTCATAACATGACACAGGAACTTCCCAAAGGCAAACTTACTCTCTGCCTCTCTCCTTCAGACTGGATGCCCATGACTGCCTTTAGCTGTTTTGGATTTGAACGTGGCATGTTCATCTGAAGCCTCTCGGGTGGAAGCAGGAAGGAGTTTACAGTTTAGTAATGGTGACAAACAAACACGTCACTGTCAGGAGCAAGACGTGAATGGACAAACATGTCCTGGTGTTCTAAATGCTTCCCAGTCCTTCTGCCAGTGTTAATGTTCTTTTGGCTTGTCCATCTTCACCCACACTCTCTTTCCTGCAACTCTGTCCCCAGAGACATCTGGATGCGCCCAATTTTGTATCTCCAGCAGCAGCTCCTTGGAGCTACAGGCACTCAGCTGGCACGTGGATGTCACAGGAAGGGTGAACCTCAGCTCAAAGTGCAAGTTTTATGCCTGCATATGTCTTGAGTACAGATTTCCTATTTGTGTTGTTCTAAAAACGTGGGGGATTTTTGTTTTCTGCTTTTGGTTTGTTGGTTTTTTGTTTTCTTTTTTTTGTTTTGTTTTTTTACAAAGGGTTGTGTTTCCTACACTAATTCAGTAGTGTCCCCTCCTGTTTCATTACTCCTTAGACAATGGTTTTGGGAACTCCTGAGCAAATTGGAAACACTGAGATACTGTTACCTCTATCCAAGATGAAGTTGGAAAGCTTTTAAGTTGGCCAAATGTACATCACATTGAATCACACTCAATTAACCTAATCAAGCATTCCTCTAATCAAAACATACATTTATGAGCTGGCAGTTTCTGACTCAACCACAATTCATTCAATCTTCAGGGAAAAAATCATTAGAAAAACCATCTGTTCTTTTTAAATAGACAAGCTATTTTTACGTTCATGATGAGCTCAAGTAATTATAAAACAAGTGGAGTGGGTTTCAATAGAAAAATAAAGGGAGAGGGTGAGACAACTGCTACCTTGGGATTATCGTGGTACAAACACGTTGCAAGCCATGTAAAGTTTAGGCCTTAAGCTCCTTACCCTATGATGAATCGTGTAACCAATTGTCACCTGATTAGCTGAAGTTACACAGTAAATGCTGCAGGGAGACCCTGGGGTGAGGTTTGGTGAATCAGTGTTTACATACTAGAATTGAACACCAACAGAATCCCAAAGTTAAAGTTCTCAGAAAAGGGTTGATTCTCAAAGGAAATCAGTGTCAAAGTCCCACGCACCTGCTATTTTTAGATGCCAAATTCAAGACTGTGTTCCTCAAAATCATCAGTCAGTTGACACCTAATCCTAGGGGATCTGACATTTTTTGCATTAAAAATTCCCCGGGCACCCACCTGCTCAGAGAAACCATGACAGCATTAACCAAAACAGCAGAACTCTTTCATACCTAATCCTTCCCATAATCCACAGCACAGAAACTTCTGCCTACGTTTCCTGATGAGCTCATCTGTCACCAAAGAGGTGAAGCACCGCATCAGATCAAGTGGGCAGCACCTTTCCTCCAACAGTTGCATGGCAACAAGATGGGACAGTCCCAGTGGAAGTCCTGGCTTTTCCTAGAAGGATCTGAACCCCAGCATCCACATTGCCCTGGCCTGTGGAGTCATCCTGAGGAATTAACTCTCAGTGCATCCTGCTGAAGCTGCTCCAGTTAAATGATCAGTGGACCAAAGGGAAACACCAAAGGAGCACAAGTCCATTGTGAACTCCACGGTGCACTAATGAGAGAGTTTCCCAACACAAGGCAGTCTTGACTTCTTGCTCATGCTCCAGTGGTTGCTGATGTTGAACACTGAGAACATGGGCAGCAGTTCAGGAACCTGAAGGCTCCTCTTTGCAGTGTCAGGAAGGGGCACATCTCCACTCTATGCTACTCCACGTTTTACATTGACTCACTTAGAGCAATTCCCACAGGCTGCTGACTTCAGGGCTTCCCATGGAGACACCTGGTTGATCTGTGTGACTCTTCTGTTTATTATCTGACATCAGATCATCATGGATCTTGCTGCAGTGCCTAGGAAGGAAACGTTCCTTCAGTGTCTCCAACTCTTGAGAGAGTATGCCAAGCCCAGCTCCCAGTTTTCCATTACCTCAGCTCTGGAACTATCCAGTCATGGATTTAATGCTACAAAAGGACTCAAGAACTCCCAGACTGTCTATGGTTAATCTACTGGTTTCAACAAGGAACGCTCATAGAAGGTGTTCAGTGACTCCCAGCAGGCAAGGGCTGCTGAGCACACCAATGAGAAAGTGCTCCTGAAGGATGTAATTCTTGATAGGACAAGAGGTAATGGCATTAAACTGAAAGAGAGTAGGTTTATATTATATATTAAGACAAAATTCTTTGCTGTGAGGGTGGTGAGGCACTGGAATAAGTTGCCCAGAGAAGCTGTGGATGCCCCATCCCTGGAAGTGTTGGATGGGGCTCTGAGCAACCTGGTCTAGTGGAAGGTGTCCCTGCCCATGGCAAGAGAGTTGGAACAAGATGATCTTCAAAGTCTCTTCCAGCCCAAACCATTCTGCAATTCAGACACACCTAAACCAATTTTCAGAGTGGCAGGGAACAACACATCTCCTGCCTCCTTTGCCCCTTCTGACTGCCACAGCATGGAATACATAACAGCATTACCTAGTGACAAAGAGAAAATCCATGAGCAGCAGTACAAAACAGGACACATTGAGTTGTACCAGCATGGCCAGTACAATCATCAGACATTTGAGGACTCCTCCTCCAGGGTAGCACTTTCTGTTTGTCTTTACTAAATTACAACTCTTTGGTCATTTTGCCATTTTGGACAGACCAGGTAACGTGGCCAGCTACAGGGTTCCTGGGTAACGAAAAAGGTGGGAGTTTGCTGGTATTTGGGCTAAAATGAGGAGATCATCAGGTACAGTCAAGACTGTAACTGAGAGGTGGGATCACTATCTTCCCACTCACGAAGTGTCCCTTATTAAGGCTCTCCATGGTGTTAGGTGCACATCATATGGTTCAGTTGCATGACACCACTGGCACATGGCTCTTGGAACCAGGCAGGCTGACCACCTTGATGCACAGCATCATGAATAGCATAGAGTGCAGGCTACCAGATCCCTCACTGTGGACTGCCTTAAAAAACATGGCACAACTTCCCAGCATAAATTATGGTAATAGAAACACACCTTAAGTTGTTTACAGGATGTTTTTTTGACTTCAGCATGAAAGGCACTCTGCTTCCATTGAAAAGCCTGTGATACACCCTATGCAACCCTATAAAATCCAAGCTAAGGAGGGGAACAGTTGCTCAAGTTATGTGAAATGCAGGTAGCAAATCATGTAATTCAAGCTGCAGAATAAACCCCAAAGCACTGCTGCAAAATGCTGTGAGCATTTGTACATCTCATCTATTACAGCTCCAGTGAAACCTTAGCAAAGCATCTACTTCGAAGTACAGCACCAGAACCTCCTGGACTGATTTCTCAGTAGGACTCCCAACACAGACGTATCCTCCCCAAGAGGACTGATGGATAGAATGGAGTGCCACTGCTACCTAAATTCTAAAGTAATTTTTGCAACTGGAAAATAAAATAGCTTGTAGCTTCATGGAGCATGCATGGTTTTTTAAGACTTCAAACACAACTATCACAACTTCACCAACTAAAATCTATACCTTCATCAAACAATAGTAGGTACTTCACCTAAATGAATAGATATGAAGTAAATTATGAGGTAAGACTCTCAGCTGCTATAACAAATAACCTTCTAGTCCTTGTGGCAACAAAAAAAAATGCCTTCCTTCCTTTCACCTGCTCCTCTGAAAAGAAGCTCAGAAGATTTCAAGTGCTGCTAAACAAGAAAGAGGATAAAACCCTCCCACACATGGTGATTGTGTTGCTCTTCAGGGTTGACTCAAAGTTTTTAAGCACAAAGCATAACCATGGCATGTTATGCAAAACAGATTTCAGACAACAAAGCTTCTTAAGTGTTTTCAACAAAGGTTGTTGATGGAAAATGTTGGTTCCAAAGAGCCACCAGGAAGCAAGAAGGAATGCCCACTCCAAAACAGACAATGCTTCATGACCCCCTGCCATTGTCTGATAAATACATTATAAATCCTTTGCTGCAGACAGTGATCTCAAGAACCCAATAATTACCGTTAAACAGTGGCCCAAATGGCTTATCTTCTGATAAAATCCACATTACCAGCAGGAATCAGCACTGTGTAGGTGCCTTCTCTCTGCAGAAACCCTCTCCCCACACTTGAAGAATTAATGCTTAGGAAAAGAGGAATTACAACAGCAAATAACAATAAATTCTTTTAGAAAGCTCTCTTCTTTCAATTGCAGCAAAATATTACAGAGGGCTGAATAAATCTGTGTTAAAATTACTGGGTTTTGGCTCAATCACTGAACATTTTTGTTTCAGCTGTGCAAGCACTTCATTCTCAGGATGATGCAAAGGGAAACGTTTGGGAGAATTTTCTTAAAATTTATGTACATTATCTGAATATGCTCTCCAGACACTTCTGAGATGTAAACCACATTCTGATTTTCCACATTTTTGTAAGAAGTGCTTAAGTGTTTCAAAACTCCAGTTTTGACCAAAACAACTCGTTTTGGCATCTGCAAACCTGTATTTTTTAAGAATGACAATGATCTTAAAACCTGTCTGCCAGCTCTAGGAATAAGAACTGTCTGCAAGTTCCCAGATGCTTTCAAACCCTATCAAAGTCAATGAAGGCTAATTAAGACTGGCCCCGCCCTCCTGGGAGGCACCCTGTATCTTCCACACTGGAGTCACAAAAGTTCAATAAAAATAATAATATAGCTAATAATAATATCTAGCTTATAAATCACACACTTCATTACAGAGCACTACAGAAACAGCACGGAGGAACAGGGAGGGGAAGCAAAATGCCAGTCTCAAAGTCAGCACTAGGGCAAGGAGTGGTCTAGTGGAAAGTGTCCTTGCCCATGGCAGGGGAGTTGGAATTAGATGATCTTTAAGGCCCCTTCTAATCCAAACCATTCTGTCATTCTATAATGATATCTATAATGATATACTGATATCCAACAAAGCCCCAGCCCTAAAGGCTCCTGCAAGGGGCCAAGAGAAACATGAAAGGTACTTGTGAAACAGGGGGGTCAGGATGGTGTAAGGTACCCTAAGAAAGAAAGTAAACTGGCCTCGTTCCATCTTTGCTCTTCCCCAGTGCTTCTTGGAGACCCTGCCCTCCTCTCATGAGGAGCTTTCACCAGGGAGCATGGTGCAGGTTATCCCAAGCCACAAATCAGGGCTGTGTTAAGGAAGAGATGCCACCCACCTGCTCTGCACAGGCGTTCAAGGCAGCTGTGACCTCCCAAGAAGAAGGAACAAGGGTAATTTTGTGGGTTTATATGGAAAGTGGTCTCTGTGATACCCTTTCAATACCCTTTCTTTGTCCAACACTGTCTACGTCCTCCTCCACCTGTCAGTTGGTTCTGGTGCAATCATACACTTTGGTCTTGAAATCATATCTCCTCTTGGCTTCCCATTCTCCTCTATGCCCTCCCCATCTCCCTGAGCTTCCCTGGAGACCTATCCTTTCTTTTTTGTCTTCTTTCCCATCTCAGTCTCAGTTTTTTATTCAGGATCCACAGTTCTGCCTCCTCTCCAGGCTTATCTTTCTGTCGACACCAGATCTTGGCACCCCTTTGCAGTTGTTCTTATTGTACATCTTATAAATCAGTTGAAATTTCAGAGGGCTAAAAGCACAGCTCCTAATTTTGTTTGCCCCAAAATGAGGACAAAACCTTGTCTCAGAACTTGCTCTGAGGTTTCACAGAGAGGAATCCTCCTAGTTCTTGTACAATATCTGCATGGTTATGCAGTTTGCCACCTACCACTACTCTTTCAACTCCCCTCCTAGTCCTTTCCCTCTTGATTCCTGTGAGCTGCTTTTCTAGGGACCTCACAAATGGCATTTTGTCTTTCTCATACCCACTGAGAAGGCTACCACAAACATCACTTTTCATTGCTTTAACCAAGTTCTGCAGCTGCTGACAGACAATGTTGCTATTGGTAATTTTAACCAGCCGTTTACCCACTCATTTAACCCTCCAACAGAAAACCAATCTATCTCACACATAAAAAAGGAAGACATCCAAGAAGTCCACTCCAGAGAACACAGATAACACAGTATATCCATGACTAATTAAAACATGTCTAATTGGATTTGTTTAAAGCCACCATCATAGGCCGGGTATACACACATCAGATACAGGGTTAGTAACTGTATTCTCCTCTGGTTGGGAGTTCACTTCCCAAAACTACATGAAGAACAGTCTGCGCAAAGTCTGAGTGCCTAAATAGCAACCAACTGCACCAGTTTGTAGAGTTAGTGGCTTCCCAGCTTCGAGACAGATTAGACTCAAGCCCTTGCTGAATAATTGATCAAACTTTCTCAGTGAACAACCAGAGCCATCGACAACAGATCACACGAACATGAACAAAAGATCTCCTTAATGACTACTCAACCCCTCCAGTCATGACCTCCACCCACCTAAGGTACATAAGGGGCTGCTTTTCAAAATAAAGCCTCATGATGTTTTAGATAATCTCCCCTGATAATTATGACTACTCCTATTTACATAAGAGTCATCTCTGCAGCTGAACAGCCCCGTGGAAGGACTTAACCAGGCCAGATGGAACACGCTTGTTTCCCACGTGTGCAGGAACTAACAGAACACTCCAAGAAGGCAATAAACATTACAGACTCCTGCAGATGGGTCCCTCGGGAAGTGCTGGCACCATTACTTAGAGCAGAGGCAAAGCACAGAGCTGCATTTCACAATGCCCTGACACAGCTCAAGGCACTCTCGCTGCCGCAGCGCTTCCAGCACGGGGCCAGCCCATCTACAGCCCCACCACCACTCTCACAACACTTCCTCCATAAATGCCTGTCTGCACTGAACAGGACTCACCTCGTGGTGACCTAAGCATATTAAATCAGTGCTACAGCCATCATCAGCAAGGCTCTGGGGACAGATTTGATTTAAGGTGTCCTGCAAGCCCAAAAATGTTTGGTTTGGTCATTCACTTTTGTCTTCAAACCTCTATTTTTAAATGCCCAGTGGCCTTTTAGCCTTTTTTTTTTTTTTAATCAAAGAAGGAATGCTGCCTGCAACTCTGCAACTGCATCCCAGGTCTTTAGTGAAGCACTCTCCACCCTCTCCTCCAAGGCATATGAAGTTGCCTATCTCTGTGAAAAACAAACTCTCCTCAGAGGCAGTGTCCCAGGAGAATACCCTCCACTTGAACCAAAACAGGAAGGAAACAGATTTAAAATGTTCTCCAATTTACTTTGAAGTCTGACTGTGTATCTGAATGTTTTCTCATGGGGGCAGGTGCATAAGCACAAGCACAAGCTCTTTATAGAAATGCCGGTGTTTCACATATTTGAAAAGAACACACAATTGCAATCAATATTTTCCACAAAGCAGGCTTTTTTTTCTTTTTTTTTTTTTTGAAAGATTTGCTTTCCACACAACCAGATGTGATGCAGGTCTATTATTAGCAAGAATTTGAGCAATGTTACATCAAAATGAAATAAGAGAGGAAAATGAAAACCAAGATACAATGATACGAACTTTCAAATGAAAGCCAATATATTTCCAGTATTTAAAAACTGCTTAGAACAGTCACAGGTATGTCTCCTCTTTTAAATGTATTCTCTTGGGATGTTTTTTTCTTTTAAAATGTACAGAGTGGTCTTAATACTATGAGGATACCATAGAATCATAAAATCATTTAAATTGGAAAAAACCTCTGAGATCATCAAGCCCAACCAGCACTGCCAAGCCCAGCACTAAGCCATGCCCCAGGTGCCACATCTACATCTTTTAAATCTCTTCAGGGATGGTGACTTCACCACTGCCCTGGGCAGCCTAATCCAGGGCTTCACAACCCTTTCTGAGAAGAAATTTTTTCTGGGTTAGCCAGAACTGCTGGTGAACGATGGAAAGTGGCTCAGTGAGCATTTCCATCAGCTCCCTCATCACCCTTGATGTATCTCATCTGGCCCCATAGACCTGTGTGCGTGTCTAAGTAGTGTAGCAGGCTGCTGACTATTTCTCCTTGGATTATGGGGGCTTCATTCTGCTCCCCATCCCTGTCATCCAGCTCAGGGGGATGTGTACCCTGAGAACAACTTACTACTAAAGACTGAAACAAAGATGGCATTAAGCACCTCAGCCTTTTGTTCAATCTTTGTTACTATTTTCCCCCACACCCAAAGGATGGAGATTCACTTTAGCCCTCTTTTTTGCTGGTGTATGTATAGAAACATTATTTATTGTCTTTTACGGCAATAGCCAGATCAAGTTCGAGTTGGGTTTTGGCCCCTCTAATTTTCCCTGGCATAACTCAAAACATCCTTGTAGTCATTTTGAGTTGTCTGTCCCTTCTTCCAAAGGTGGTACACTCTCTTTTTATCCCAGAGTTCCAGCCCAAAGCTCTCTGTTCTGCCAGGCCAGCCTTCTTCCCTTCTGGTTGGTCTCTCAGCACGTGGGGTCAGCCTGCTCCTGGGCCTTTAGTTAAAACCATCAGAAGAGTATTCAAATGATCCACAGTTCTCTTTAGCACTGACCTGAACTGTGTCCAAGCTATACTCATTTCCAATTGAGCTGAAGCCATAGTTACTGGAAACCAAGCTTCCCTCACTTTATCCTCGAGCCAGCAAGGAGCAATGAATTATTTAGCAATAAAAATCAGAGCAGACAGCTGTAACACACATCTCTGATCACCTCAAGTCATCACTGCCACCTCTTCTGGCAGCCCAGAATCACAGAGGAAGAAAGTCTCTAGCTTTTTTGCCCTTCTATGAGGAACAGCTCTGACACAAGGACAGAAGATAACACTACCTGAGCTATGAGGATGTCCCTGCTCCTCCCAAAAGCCCCAGCCAAGAAAAAACCCCAGTTCTGCCAGTGATCCACTGCTCCATGCAGGTACAGAAAAGGCTGACATCTTCTGAGGTGTATATTGGATATAATGCCAAAAAGAACAACTCAGATTTTCCCACTCAGGTAAAAATCATAATTTGTATATTTGAATGGACTTTAATACAAGTACACCAAGTCCAAAGAATGCCACCTTGCTCATTTTAACATTAGGCTTCCCTCCAGTCTTCTTTATTTCAGGTTATTATTTATCAATCAAAACATTCACTAATTTTCAAACAGATGAGGAATCAACTGTTAGATGTGGATCCCTGCTTTGAGGATCTAACTCATGAAAGGACAGGTTCTGCTAGGTAACAATATACTATTACTCTGAACAAATCAGGTTAGTTCCTAATTCTCTTAAGGCCACCCTGAAGCACCAAACAATTCCACATTGTGGAGAATCCATGACTCCACCCATCAGCCTGAGATGACCCTTCCTTGGGGACACAGCGTTGAAAGAAAATGATGAACAGTAAACACAGATGGACATCACTAAATGGCAAAAGGAAGAGAGAAATTGGATTCATTAAGCCAAATCATTTTAATAAGAAGCTCAAGCCTAGAATTTTGTTCCTGAGAGCTTGTACAGTGCTATATGCATCTCTTAAAGAGTCGTGTGATTATTTTCCCTAAACCTGGCAAAAGATACAGCAAAATCAACATGGCAATCTCCAAGAAACTCTGAAGTTGTCATTTTTATAGTAAATTAGGAGGAGACTTTCAGGACCTTGGCTGACAGCAGCAATTCCGGTTTTAACTTGCTGGTGCTGTGATCTGAAATACTAAGAGAAATCCCTGGCCTCCGTGCAGCAGCACCACTGCCACATCCAAGAGCTGAGCCAGGGTGGGTCAACACCACCATCCATCAAAACATCAATCAACCAATCAATCAATCAATCAATCAAAAATAGGGATGCAATCATCCCTAAAATCACTTGTATTATAGCATGGTCGGAAACCCCAACAACTCCGAGATTCCTAGACCCAGACAAGTCTCCCATGGTTACAAGAACACCTGTTCTCCACTAATATCTCAAACGCAGGCTTTCCTATTCCTTTATTCTCCCTGAAATCCGTGTCCGTGTGCACCCACCCTTTCCGCGTGGAGCACACGAGCAACACACCCCGCCACCATCCCCTGGGTGACCCTCCGGCGGTGAGGCCGAGAGGGCACCGCCCGCCGCCGGTCCGGGGAAGGACAGGGACCCCCGAACCTCCTTTTGCCGCCGGAGGGTCCCCGCCGTTCCCGGGGGCCGGGCCGATGTAGCGGGGCCCGGTTTCCCACGCTGTCCCTCGCGGAGCTCAGTATCCCTCAGCATCCCTCTCCCCGCAGCATCCCTCTCCCTTCAGCATCCCTCTCCCTTCAGCATCCCGGTCCAGCGCGGGGCGCGGCCGGCGGCAGGTGCCCGAGCCTCCCTTCCCCGAGGATGCCGCCCCCGCCCCGCACTCACCGTCCGTGGCCATGGCCGCGGCCCGGCCTCCCTCGCTCGCTGCCCGGGGCGGCGGCGGAGCGGGCGGGGGGGCGGCCCCGGGCCCCGCCGGCAGCGCGGAGGGTGCGCGCCGGCCCCGCACGGCGCATC
>JAWWES010000168.1:57573979-57614736 GCA_035583135.1 Lophotriccus pileatus
CCGGCCCCGCACGGCGCATCCCCGCCCGGCGCGGGCAGCGCGGGGAGCGGGCGCGGCCGCGGGGGTCCCGCGGGGCTGCGGGAGGGAGCGGCGCTGCCTCCCCCTCCCGGGGCATTTCTGCGACATTTCACACCCCCCCTCCCCTTTCCAAGTCCGACTTGGGAGGGTAAGAGCTTCGCCACGCTCTTCCAAAATCTTGCACCGTCTCTTTTCACGAGGCGGCGGGACCTCACTGCCCCGTAGGCAGCAACCGCACCCTCGCTGGGACGGACACTGACAACTCTCAGCCCTCTGTCAGGAACTCACCCGCCCAGCGGGCTGTACGGAGCCCATCTCTCGGATTTAATTGCCACCTCACTTTTCGACAGATATAAAACTAATTTCTAAAGAAGTAAGTTTCTCCCCATCCCCAATAATCTTTAGCTGGGTTATGGACAGCCCTTGTGTCCTCCACTATTGTCCGTGTCCAGGTTTACATTTCTATGGCTGAAGAAGCAGCAGTTTGGTCTCTGTTACAGAAAGCTCAAGCTGTTGCAGGATAACGTTTCTTTGCATGTTTCTGCTGCAATCAAACTATGGTGAGCATAAAGACTGACCCAGGGGCTGTGAAGATGGGGAAGGGCCTTGAGGGGAAGCCATATAACGTTTGGTCGAGATCACTTGGTCTGTTCAACCTGGAGAAGAGGAGATTGAGGAGAGATCTCCTTGTAGTTACAACTTCCTCAGGAGGGGAAGAGGAAGAGCAGGCACTGATCTCTTCTCTATGGTGACCAGTGGTAAGACCTGAGGGAATGGCCTGAAGTTGTGTCAGGGGAGGTTTAGGTTGGATATTAGACAAGGGATCTTCACCCAGAGGGTGGTTGGGTATTGGAACAGGCTTCCCAGGGAAGTGGTCATAGCACCAAGGCTGACAGAGCTGCAGGAGCATTTGAGCAATGCTCTCAGGCACATGGTGGGATTTTCGGGGTTGTCCTGGCCAGGAGTTGGACTTTGATGATCCTTGTGGGTCCCTTCCAACTCAGGATATTCTATGATTCTAAGTCCTAAGTGCAGGAGCAAGAGAGAGCTTAACACATGTCAGCTTCTTGTAGCTCCTGAAGTTCCTGCAGTCCCATTTCCAAGTGTTGGGCTACGTACAGATGGAGGGGCAAAATATTCCATTACCTGGCTTAATTGGGTGCCCAGATTTGAGAACAAAGGTGAAAAGGGGGTGAGGAAGCCAGGCCCATGCAGCAAGCTTTGTAAAATGTGAACAGGCAACTCCAGAAGTAGAATGAACTTCAAAATGAAACATTCCAGAAAAGAAGGGATAAAATATCAGTGTAATTTGAAGAATTTGCTATGCATGTGTGCTGAGAACACAAACACCCTGCATAGGGTCCTGTTACATAAGACATGCAAGTATAATACTGAAATAAACCTCAAGGTTTCCTTTAGTCCTTTAGGATCAGCTCTGCCTCAGACAACCATGACCAATGTTTATCTCACATTGTTTTGAACTCCTACAGTTATTTTGCTGTTTGTTATATGTGTATAAGGCCAAGTTGTTTACTTAGCTGTGAAATTCTCTTACTAAGTAAATTCATACTGATGCAAATTGTACGTCTCTACCTCAGTGAACATGGAAAACAATTAATTAATCACCATTTGCATAAACACATATTACAAAGCTTTAAAGACTGTTCCCAGGAAGACTGGTACTTTCAAACTCTTTATTTTTCAGATTAAACTCTCTTGCCTTCTGCTTTCTTTTTGTTGCCTTCTTTTTAGGATTCTCTAGTTATTCTAGAGGTTTTACCTACATCAACATCAAGACATACACACCACAGACCTTCACTGTCTTCCATGGCATTTGGAATTTTTCACATCGCCCCCCATAATGCTGATTCACTTTTGGTTTGAGGGCTGGAAAAACATCCAGATTGAGCACAGCTGTCACAGGAGCATTCCCAAGTTGGTATTTGAATTTAATTTGCCCAAGTGCTGCCTTTTGCACTTACTTTGACTTAACTATACCTTATTGATGTCTTAAATTATAAGAATAAAAATTATATTGTAAAATGCCTCCCAGTTAAAATAGTTTCTTGGTGTTCAAGAAAAGACTGCAAGTGGCACTTAGGGCTCTGGTTTATTTGAGAAGGTGGTGATTGGTCAAAGGTTGCACTTGATGACCTCAGAGGTCTTTTTCAACCTAATTGATTCTGTGGTTCTGTAAACTGGTGTCACCTGTGAGTGTTTTAGGTTTATCCTGCTTTTCATCACCCACATTATACTTGTAAACACTGCACAGCACTGGCTCAAACTTTCCCTTAGAAGATCTTTTAGCTTCGAAAGCTAAAAGAAACGGTGATTACTATTGCATGAATGTAGCTCTTCAGTCAGTTGTGTATCCACCCCAGAGGAGCTTCAGCCAAAACATATTTAATTTATGAAAACTGTAACAACATCCAGATACCCACTGTCATGTCGTCTCACTCCTATCCATCAGCACAACTGGAAGTTAGGCTGGTGTTACAGAGATGAGGTTTCCTTTCAGCCTTTAACTACTGTAGCAGCTGAGGCTACAACCATGAGAAAATGCAGATACTAGGAAGTCTGCTACTACTATTTGGAAGTCCAGAATTCCTGCTGTTGTGTTTCTTTTAATGACAGCTGCTTGCTTCAATGAAGCACTTTAGGAAGTCCCTCTCCTGTTTTTCAAAGCCTGTAATTGCCCATCAGAGTGCAGCAAGGGATTCTTTTATTTTTTTTTTACTTTTCTATTTTTTAAAGATTACACCAGCATTAGGAAACTCTGCTCACAGATGCCTCTAAATTCTCAGGATTACTGTTTTGAAACACAACCACGCATATAGTCAGCAATTCTAAGTTTATTCTTAATCATAACTTCCATTTTACAACTGTGTAATTTTATAAACGAATTACAGAACATTTGTTTTCATTATTACAATATTAAAATAACTGCTAGTTGAATGCACCCATCTTTGTGCCTAGTTAAGCCTTTCAGTGCTTCCAATGCAGACCTGCAAATCATTTTCAGAGGTATGTGCAGGGAAGACTCATGTCACGGAATATTAAAAATTCTGAGAAATTCCACCCCCTGCTCAGCTCTTGGGATGGCTCAAAGATATAAGGAGAGGCAAATAAGATGTTCATGTTATGAAAAAGTGCCACTGCAGGGAACAGTATTAAAATGTTAAACATGTTAAAATAAACTTACACCTAACACATGGAAAAATAATTCAGCTGAAAACAGCCCGTCAAGAAAGTGAAAAGTAAGTTTTTGTAGCTGTGTTTAATTTTTAGCTTCCTTGAGAGCTGCAAATTGGAGGGAAATGGAAAAGAGAAGTAATTTTCAAGTTTCCCTTCAACTCAAGAACCCAATGCCATGTAGCTGGAAGACCTAACTTAACCTCTCTGTGCCTAGAAACAGCAGAAGAGGATTGGTGCTGTAAAATTCATCCTCAAGCAACTTCCTAAGTGAAGAAACCCTTAAGAAATTATGAATTTGAAGTGGTAGTCCCAATATCTGCTAGAAAGAACTCTCCTTCTTCATTACACCTACGCTGCTGTCCATCAATCCACACCCACCCCCAAAGCACCAGCTGGAACTGACACACCTGGCAAATGCAGTTTTAGCAACGGGATCCTAACTGACCAAAAAAAGTCTGACTAAGTTTACTCTGAGAACCTCCCCATGTCTCTTGTACCTGCTCACCAAAAATTAGCAGCAGAAATGCATAGAGATGGTGAGTTTGTGCTGGTAAGAGAAAAGCACAAGTCAGAAAACCCAAGTAAAAAACAAACTGCTCAAACTTTCCAGAAATGATACCACCAAAACCTTTATAACTACAGAGGAGTCCTTTTAAGCAGATGGCATCTGTGGCACGTTCTATCCACAGACTGAGCCCAACCACCTTAGGATCAGAAGACCAGTGGAAGAGAAAAAAAAAGGGTAGGATGTAAGTGCATGTAAGATAAATTTAACTGTATTATTACCACTACAGGGATTTTTTTCCCTGTGTAGAAGTATTCCTTTTCCTGTAATAATTAGATCTCGACTAATAATGAGTTTTGGACTAGACTGTAAAGATTTTGGTTATTCAACTGAATATTCAATTGTTCACTTTACAATACAGTAAAATTTGGCTTTATTACAAAGTGTTTCCTCTTTTCTCATTAACAAGGTCGAGTGCAACACTGGCACTTAATTAACAGCTTTTTCAGTGTCCAACCTGTTTGTCATTTAGGCCCATTCCTCCTTGCCAACCAGTGCATTTAATGTGGACTCCCTTTTATAGTAAAACCTTTTATATTTCCATTTAAATGTTTTTTCTTCTAGGTAACAGCACTTCAATTTCTTTGGCCTTTGAGAGTCACACCAGCAAACTAATTCATTCAGCTTAGGTTCCTTTTACATTCAAATTTTTTCAAATTTCTATTTTATGTTTCTTCTTGTAGAAAAAGACACCTCAACTCCTCTGGCCTTTCTTGAGGAGAGTAACTATCCACGTTCTTCTTGAATTGTTGTGGTCAGATGGGGGTATTTAAGGCTGTAGCCTTTCAGGGCTGAGTGACAAAAATTCTACTGCTTTTTATTGTTTACAGAAAACACTCCAGCTGATGATTCTGTTTGGTTTTTTGTTTTTTCTGCCATACTGTTGCCCAGCAATCAATTCCCCATCCTGTGCCTGTTCTCAGTACTGAGCTCCATGTTTATTTCCACACCTCTTCTCCCACTCCTCTCCAATTCATAAAGATCATTTTGAATTCCAGTCCTGCCCTTGAACGTCTTTGGGTCATCTGCAGAATTAATAAACTCACTTTACATCTCTTCATTCAAATAGAGAACAATTCCAGGGGATCTGCTGGAGACAGGGCACAACAAAATGTTTATCACCAAGTTCATTTCCACTTGTGTGGGATCAAACCATGATCAACAGTGAAGTTACGCACTACAAAATGGAGCAAGTAAATCGTGAAAAATAATTTATTGCACTAATTTTCAGAGATAAAAGACTGCAAGCATGTCTTATATGGGCAAATGCTTTGTGAGCTGTTCTTTTAACAGTCTCAGCTAAAACCATCACTGCAGATCAACGCGAGTTCCAAGTGACAACTCACATATACAAGCTAAACATGACAAGCCACCACGTTCTCTTTCCATCTCAGACAGGACACAGCTACCTTGTCTCCCACAAGAAACATTCACCAGATGAATAAAGGCACCAGGTGCTGTACCATGAGACACCTGAAGCACCCCAGTCACTACCAGTATTCCAGCATCACCTGCAGTTCTGGTCCCGGACACTTCTTGTATGTTCAAAGGCATCCAAAACAAGCACTTGGTGTTACCTCTGACATGTACATTTTGTCACTAAAATCAACATTAGTGCTTCTCTGACTGGATCCTCTAACATCTTCTTTTCCTCTTGGGGAGAGATACTTCTGAAATGAAATAGAGAGTTTTTTTTGAAAAGCTTTTCAATCTGTCTTTACTCATGTGAATTGTTCAAGAAGAATTAATTTTATCCAGCAAAGGAAATTAATTAGATGAGCTCTTGAGATCCCCTCCCAATTCCTCTATCAATATTTTTTTAAATATGAAAAAAAACTTTCTAGACTCTACAGCAAACTATCATTCAAAATATCTATTAAAATTCCATTGATGAATACTGTACTTCAAAACTTATTCAATCTTGAGAGCTCTCTGCTCCTCATGAACCCCCTTTAAGACTTTGCTATGAAGTTGACAAATGGAACAATCACAAAAATTAAGCAAAAAATATCTGAAGAGATTGCTTCTGGGTGTTTTTAATGCTTTAGAATTTACTGGAAAATTCTGAGAAATGTAGGATATCCCTGATTTAGAAAGAAACTTTTTATCCACAAGAAGTGGACAAGTGAAGGAAAAGTAAATAAAGTACAATATTAAATGCACCACTATGGCTTCAATCTGACCATTTAAAATTGAATGAATTCCTACAACTAGAAGTGAATAGTCTACAATTAAAAGTGATCAGAGAATGTAATCTCCCTTCAGCACTACAAGATGCTCTTTTGATTTTAAAAAGAGTAAATATAAACATTCTACCTCACTACAAATGTATTTTAATAGTTGTTATGCTCGCTTGTATGAAATATCCTTCCATTACATACAATTTTGGATAGTAAATTAACTCAAAAAGATACACTCCTCACGCTCATCAATGTCATTAAAGCTTTCCAGAAGTTGTGCTTAACCCTTTACTCCCCCTTTTTAAGCAACCTAATTAAATCCTCCTCTTTCAGGTTAAGAACCTCTAGTCTATCAGCTCTGCCTTCCACTGTGTAAGCAGGACCCATCAGCCTCAGAGTTGAGAGGACTGCCAGTGGAAATCCTGCCCTTAGCCGGCCAGCTCCTCTCCCAGGAGCACATCCTGTTTGAGACACGGCAGCCAAGCCGTTCCCTGGGCTCTTCCCTGGGCACAGCTGAATAAGGCACCTCAGGATAAAAGAGGATGTAATTTGCTTTGTACTGTGCCTGTTCCACGGTGCTTATGTTCTTCTCAGGCAACAGAGAACAGACCCCGAAGCTTCTGAGTTGCAGAGCGGTCCGAGATCATCCAACATCTCAGTCTGATGCTTCTGTAGAGTAACCCCAGCTTTGAGCAGTCTGCTTTAGCACTGCTTCCAAATTAAAATCACATTATTTCAGTAACCTGAGTCACCCACTCCTCTGCTGCAGTTCCGAGTCCTCCCTCAGTGATGTCAGACAACTTCCAGCACAGCAGAGGATGCTATTACTGTACATGTGTACTGGAACTCAATCCCTGAAACACTGCCCAGCTGAAACTAAGGCTAGAGGGGAACCTTCTGTGTCCCCTCAACCAAAGTGAAGGCAGCAAGGGCTATTCTTACCTCATCTTACCTCCCAGATCTACTAGAACAAGCATCTTCTGTAAGTGGGTGAATGACCCAAAAAAATCACTTTTCCCTACACAAGGGAACTCTTCAAGCCAGACTTGTATTATAGGAGAGTGAGATTCCTTTTAACTGGACCAATTTTAACTCTGAACACACTATAACAAAATAGTGTGGAAAAACATGGCTGTACTTTGCCACAGTGTGCTCTTAAGAAAGCTTCAAACCAAAGTTTTAATTTTCTTACAACAATTAACAGGTTAAAAACTTTAGCTTTAGCTAAAACTTAGCTAAAATCTTAGCTTTTTCAAGGTCACAAAGCATGATCTGAAATATCAGCTCTAGTTTCAGAAAAATACAGCAGAGAGCTATTAAAAAACAAGCCACTGGTTTGTTAGAATTCCAATAATTGTACCTTCTTCATCTGAGTTCTCCTCTACGATTACTGGCATCCCCACGTGCTGAGTAACAGTTTCCTTTGCCACTTCCATTTCACCTGCAGACAGATTTGGAGGAAAAACTTTTGTCAGCTTGGTTTTTTTTGCTTCTACATCCCTGGTCCAGCAGTTGAAAGATTGTTCATTTGCTGGTCTCTTCACATCCAAGTCAGATGCTGCAGAGAAACCTGCATTTCACAGTACCTTCAGAACGGCTCACTAAAGAAACCTTCAATAACCAGTGATTAACACTGCCAACTTAAAACAAATTAAGCACCAACTCAGTCTAGTGTGATAATCCAAAATGCCCTTATTCCTCCTCAACACTTCATCTACTTTTTTAAAGTCAAGCAAAGGCAACATTGCCTAATGCAAGATGGGTTAATTTTGTCAGTAACCCTTTTTCTCGCAGAAGAAAGAAAACAGAGTTTGGAACTTTGAAATTAGATTTCTGTCTTCAAAATAAAGATAATTCAAAACTATTTTGCTGTTTTATTTCACTTAACAAATAATGAGTAAGCAAAAATCTTGCAAAGCAACTTCTACAATTTTAAAAGCTGGATATCAGAAAAACAATTCCCTTAGGAAAAGTAATTTCCCATGTGTTCCACTGACCCACAGCTGCCTCTGCTAGCAAAACAACAAACACAATTTTGCAGTCTTTACAGCGTCATGGATGCAGTGAAGAAATACCTCTGACTCCTGAAGAATCTCTTCTCCTTGTTTGCTGTGCTCTCCTACTGGTTTTTCTACTTCGGCTCGGAGACTTCCCCGGTTCAGAAGATTCCAACTTCACTTGACGATGTCTTCTGGATTTGGAAGCCTAGAACCCAGACATATGAAGGACACAAAAAAAAGCTGAACTTCTACAGCCAGATATTGCTGTATGTCACTTAAAAACCAGCAAGGACCAAAGCACCGAATTCCATGTCAGGGTGGAGAAGGGATAGAAGGGGAGAGAAAGAGGGAGAGAGGATTCTCACCAGTTGCTGTTCTTCAGTTTTAACAGGGCAATGCCCTTTTTTGACTTAATGGATGTATAACTCAAAATGCAAATAATGAAACATTCATTAATTCCCAAACCATCCTCTGTTACCACCAAACTACACTGGTGCCCCGTAAAGCCTCCTTACCATCATATTTTACCTAGATGCCTAGAAAACACTATCACTGCATATTCATTAGTCTGGACTGCTTATACAATCCAGAGCTCTGTTTCATTTAATAACAAATTTCTAAATATGAGACTTTAATAAACAGAGGAAGTTGCAATATTTCTCACAGGCCTGCTAAAAAATGCCAAATGAACAATTTATTTTAAAGTAGCAGTTATACAAACAATGTTTCCAAGAACTGGCAACTGACTTTAAACTCCCAAGTTCCATTTTCACAGGCACCTTCTGAGATTCCAGTATCTAAGATCCAAGGACTCTGAGCAGTTAAGCCTGCAAGTATTTTTATTCCATCTCCTTAAAATTCCATCTATTTAAACAGCGCACAGACATTAAAAGATATCTTGTACATGAAAATCCCCCAAGCACAGGCCTTATCTGCACTCTTCCATAAGCCTAACAAGAATAATAAGAGCCTTGAGTTTCCCCAATGTGTTAGAAAAACTAGAACATTCAAAGGTTGAATTACAGACTGCAATTTTAACTCATTCCTTCCTGACCCAGCACTTACATTAAAGTGGTACTTAAAGCTGTTCTATAAAAATAAATACATCCCTACCTTCGAATTTTATACCTACCTCAGCAACTGCAGAGTAAGACCTGTATTTGATTCTGGCCAGGGCACTTGCTCTTTCAGAGCCCTGCAAAGAAACAAGAGTCCAGTCAGAACAAGTTTTCTTATTCTCTTTTAGCAGTACTGAAATGCAATATCGTATCAGATGATGACTTGAGCAATATCTCACTACAGCTATAACTCTAGAATTAGTTCTACATAATTAGAATGCTGCCAAACTGTTACTTAAAGAAAAAAAATAAATTCCACTTCCATTTAAAAGGCAGAGCATAATTTTTTTCCCTTCGCTGTTACAAAGCCCAGGAGGAGAAAATCAATTTTGAAACTTCACATCTTAATCAAATTCAAAGTTGAAATAAGCAGAAAAGTACACCACAAGACAACTAAGTAGCATAAAAAAAATGAATATTGCATTTAGTTGAAATTCCAGGAGGAAGCATTAAGGAGCTTTGGCCCAGAAAATACAGCTCGTTTTGTTCCTTACCTGAGAAAGACTTTTTATTATGAACATTTAAGAGCTATCATAGCAATAAATGCTGACAGCTGCTCAGAAAACAACATGATTTAAATCAAAAGCAATCAATCAAACAAGAGAAACCAACCAGCCCCACTAGCTGTCCTTAGAACTTACTATGACATTATCAAGCCTTAACCTCCACTGCTTAGCCTGTGATCTGAAGTCAAAAAATGAACAGATTCAGCCTGTGCAATGCAGCAAACAAGCTGAGCTTTCTTACCTCTGATTGCAGCAAAGTCTCATCTTTCTTTTTATTTTCTGTTTCATCAGTTTCTTTAGCATTTAGGAATAATTTCTGGGGGGAAAAAAAAAGTATTTTTCTTTACACATTTCTCATATACAAGACAGCTAAAATACAAGAACTGCAAAAACCAAAACAAATATTCACACACATGCACGTTTTCTTCACTGATCTTACACTATAGCCTTTCTTTAATCCAAGAATAAGTGTTACAGAGGTATTTCATGAGGTCAGGCTAATACTGCCCATGAGTCACACCTTCAGGGGTTCCCTCTCACCAATGGTTATGGTACCACAGAGGCGGCACCACGTACAAGCCCTTTCGTCCACACCATATCTCTGCCTCAGGTGTTACACATTACACATCCTCAGTTAAGTTCCTTCCACTTCAGTCTGAGATTTGCAAGCTTAGAGGTAATCACATCAAGAAAGCCAGTTCTGACACGTTCACACAATCTGCTAAGTGCCACAGCACAGTGGTTGATATTACCCACCATTCTGTTCTGCTGCCATTCCTGATGTTCCAAGGTTATGTCTTTAAGGGTAACTACAAAGTCGTCTTTTATCAAGCTCAGGGCCTTGTCTGGCTGGGATTTGTCAGCTGAAATGACACACTTCATTTTCTGATAGTGGTCGTGAATATTCATCAGTTCCTAAAATAAATTTTAAAAAAATAGTCTTTTCAAGAAAACAAAATTATTCCAGCAATAAAGCAATATTAGTCAATGTACAAAACCAGGGTTACAAAAACCATTCTAATTGAACCAGGTGGAGTGATAGAAACAGATTCTGTTTAGATCAGTTGAGTTTTAGGGAGTCAATCAATCCTCCAACCTAGCACTGACCCATCAAATAAGAAAAAGAGGAAAGAGTATTTTGCATTCTTTAAACTAAGAAGGTTACTCAGGATCAGTATTCACAGAGGTTTCATTCTGATATGATGGTTTATTTTCATCTCTTAGGAGGAAGCATTTTACTTCACAGATTTTTGTAACACTGTAGTCAACCTTGCTGGTGATACACATCTGCCAGTAATGCAAGAACCTGGCTTGAATTACTGCATTTTTAATAAAATGTATTATATATTAAACAAAACCAAGTTTTGAAAAGGAGAAATAAAGTTTAGAGAAGACTTGAAGGATAAGTAAATTCACATTATCACAAGTATCAAGTCTCCAACCGTACCCTGCAGACATATCAAACCAAACATGCTTTCCCCTCATTGTCCAATTTTCTTTAAGTGACATTTAACCATTTACACCCTTCCCTTTCTACACCTTACTGAGGCAAACCCACAAAACACTAGAGCATATTTCAGTATTGAAAAAAGGTACCACAATTCTGCCAAACTAAATGCCACGTTTCTGAGTGTTCAGTAAAATTACAGGTTATTACCCTAGTCTGAATTCTATAAGAGACTTAAAAAGGACAAGACTGTGCTGATTAGAGAAGTTACAGGTCTTGGACAACAGAAGAACAAAAACAAAACAAGCCCCAGCAGTTAATCTGTAGTTTAAAAGTTTCTGTACCTCCAGAACATCATTAGTGATGAGGCTGTTTACTCTGTTACTTGGGTCCTTAAACTCTTCTTTAAATTCATTTTCCTCAATCTTCTTCTTAGTTCTGTAGTTCAGCTAAAGCAAGAGAAAATGTTTGTAACCTAAGAGCGAACTTAAAATGGCACCTCCTCTTGAGAATTCCTCCTGCATATCCAACAGTCAGGAGATGCTGAAAGGCATAAAACCATCTCAACAACAACGGCACAGAGCTTTGCTGTCCCAGTGCTGAGAGTCAGCACTTCTCACAAATTATTCCCAAATCAAGAATTTAATCCAGAACCCAGGCTCATTTCCACAACTGACAACACATCTCAAAATTAATAAGAACATTAAATACTGAAAAAATATTTTCAGGTGAGAAGCATTCAAACATCCTCTAAGCTTTTCATCACATACTTACATAAAGCCACACATTGTACTTCCACACAGCCTCAAAGCTAAACCAACCACGAGTGCTGCTGAACTGTTAGCCACTGAAAGACAAGGATGTTTTATTTAAAAATGTAAGTCTTTAATGCAGTAACTCACTAGCTTTGGCATTGCTGTGAAATGGAATGCTCTGGCAAGTCGCAGTCTCCTGAAGATATACGCTGCATCATAATGCTGGGCGTCTATGAGATCCTGCTGGAATTTCTGGATTTCAGGCCAGTCCTTGAGTGCAATTCTGATCTGCAACAAAGCAGTTACACACTGTTATGCCAACCTGCATGTTTCAACAACCAAAAACTAATTCAGCTGGCAATTCAGAACTACACTTTATGCAGATGAGCTCATTATACTGTTGGGTTAAATCTTCTCACTGCAGCTTTCTTTGACAGTGACATGGAACACAAATCCTTTCTGACATTTGAAAACATTACTTATTCACATTCTGAAGTGTGTGAAATAGTCTGCATCAAGGAGACTCCATTCACCAGTGATCAGGAAAATCAGTGATCACTCGTACCAAGATGTGCTGACACTGAAATGCCCGTAAAAGTATCACTCCTTTATTTTTTTCCTTCCTCTCCTGTCACATCTACTCTGCCACCTCATTTTCTCTCTAACCAAGTTAACTTCCCTGATAACTCATGAACTCTCTTACAGTTGCTCTATAAGCAGTGGCTTTAAAATTGCCTAAACTCATTTCCATAAAAGGTAGTGATTTCTCTGAAGTCAAGATATGAGACATCACAGCATCATTGTAGACTACTCCAAATTCAGTTTGTTATTTAAAGAATTTGGACTCCCCTCTGCACATGAACACAATACACATCACGCAGTTCCCAAGCAAACCACTTCTCTTTGCACTGAGTTTCCAAGTCCTTTAGCTACTGGTCTTCTATCCTGAAGGCACTCAGGAGGCATGTCATTCAGCCATGCAGCCTCCCAACCTATTTATGAATTTCACTTCTGATTAAAGGCAACTGGAAATAATTCAGCCACTCTTCACTCTGTTGGAATTTTAAAGACTAACTGAGCCTATAACGTAGCTCACCCTACAGTTGATGAGCATATTGTCTGCCCCTACCTTTTCCAATGGGACCATTTGCTTTTAAGTACTTTTATTGTAAGAAAATGAGAGGAAATACCCTAACCATTTATGATGACAGATTAGACAGCAGTACACCACATATCTAACATCTGGCACTGCTGAGAACAGAACCTCAAGAACAATTACCTTTTGTTTTGGCTGACAAAGCTGGGTATTATAGAGCCCATACAAAAGGTACAGAGCACCAACTCGGATCTGGAAGGCATATGGGGGCAAGAAGTACTGCTGGGCCAGTTCTAAAGTCTTCTTTGTGAGCTTATTCCTCTCCAAGGCTCTTATTCTGCCACTAAAGCAAACAAACAAACAAAAAAGCAGCATGTTAAAGCGAGTAAATATAAAACCGCAGGCTTTACAAAATACATAATGCAGAAACAAGTTTTAGGTATTTTAAAAGTATTGAATCATTGAATGTTCTGAGCTGAGAAGGACCCACAAAGATCATCGAGTCCAACTCCTGGCCCTGCACGGGGCACCCCCAAGATCACAACGCGGGCACATGGTCATAGGGTCCAAGTTCTGGGGAGCCTTCAAGACAGACCTTAAGCTTCCACATATTAAATTCTCTGTATTAAATAAGGCACAAAGCGAAAAATGCAATGTCCCACCGTCACATTTTTTAATCTCACGAGAACTGCATCCATCTCCCGGAGGAGTCAGCTCTCATCGCACACATTACTAATGCACGAAATAGGCTGAACTAAAAATTGTTTTTCAGTATCACACAGGGACCGATGCTCCCCTGCCATTTCCTCAGACCCCAGGCAGACAAACCTTCCCCAGAGTCAGGCAGGCCTGAGAGGGAACACGGCTCACCCACACCCCTCCCTTACGGCGAGGGAAGCCCAGCCGCGGGGTGCTGCGGGCTTTGGGATGCGGGGGCACGGCATCACTCACTAGAACACGGTGTGGAAGCGGCGCTCCCGCCACAGCTCGGCGAAGCGCTCGAAGCGGACGGTGTCGGCCTGCTGGAAGGCGCCGAGCAGCTCCTCGCAGTCCGCCTGCAGCCCCGGCACGGCGCTCATCCCGCCGCGCTCACCCCGCGGCCTTCACCCCGCCGCCCCGCAACATCCCCGCACATCCGCGCCTGCGCGGCGCCTGCGCACCGCCCGTGCCGGGAGGAGCCGGGACAGGCCGGGAAGTACCGGGAGGAGCCGCCGGGGCTGCTCCGGGAGGGAGCGGCACTGGGGATGCCCTGACCCGTTCCCGCACCCACTGCGGTCCGATCCCCGCGCCCCGTGCGGGGCGAGTCCCGGGCGGTGCTGTCGGTGCTGGGCGCTTCCTCCCCTCGCCCCGGGCTCTGCCCCGCTCGCCCCCGCCGTGGAGGGCGAGCCCGGTCCGCAGGCACAAAACCCCTCCGAGCAGCGCTTCCCTGGCCGGTCCTGGGGAGCGGGAGATGCTTCGGGCGGGAGGGAGCGGCGGCGGGTCCGCTCGGGCAGGCGCCGCTGTACCACAGCCCCGGGGATGCTCCTGAGCCTCGAGGCTTCAGCGCTCCCCGTTTCAGTCCCCGCAGGAGCCCCCAGCCCCGAGCGCGGCGGGCTGCGACCCGACGGGCTCGGGAGCAGCGGGTTCCCCACGGAAAAGGCGTCCCGGGCCGCGCTGCCGTGGGGACGTGACTCGCCGCCACGCTCCGGCCGGCGGTGCCCGCCGAGGGCCACCGGTCCCTGCGCTGCCCCCCCGCCATCCCCCGGCTCTCGGGCGGAGGGAGGGGGTTGCTCGGCGGTCGCCCCCTCCCAAAAAAACCCTTCCCGGCGGCTGCGGGAAAGCCCCGTTTCCGCCTGAGCGAGCGCGACAGGCAGAGGGGACCAGCCGGCGGCCGCCCCCCCTCCTCCCCGAGCGGAGGGATGCGATGCCGTGCCCTGCCGTGCCGGGCGCTCCCCGCATGCACGGCCACACGTAGGCGGCCTGGGCAGCGGGGCGGGCGGGGAGGGGGCCGCGGCTGCCGAGCCGCACGTAGGGTGGGTGGGTGCGGCCTCGCCGGCGGCGCGGAGCGGGCGGAGGGGGCTCCGCTGCCCGCGCTCCCCCTCGCACCGAGGGGCTGAGCGGACACCGAGAGGAGCCCCGGCGCCGGAGAGAGCCCCGAGCCCCCCGTGAGTACGGACCCGGCGAGCAGCGGGCGCTGCTCGGGCGGTGGTGGGGTGGCTCCTGCGGGAGCCGGGGTTGGTGCCCGGGATGCTCCGCCGCCCTCCGGAGGTTCCCAAGAAGGTTTTTAGGGGCGAGGCTCGGGTTTCAAGGCGGCGTTGCGGTGATCGCCCCTGCGGTCGGGGCTGGGCTGCGGGCAGCCTGCGGGTTGTGGGAGCGGGGATGGGCAGCGGCACCTGCGCTGGGAGCGGTCCCCAGGCTTGGCAGGAGAGCATCCAAGTGCCTCTGCACCCTGGGGGCTTCGGGGATGTGTTCTCGGCTGGTGGGAGATTGCCCCTTAACGAGTGAGAGTAGGGAAGATGTGGAATAAGCATGGGATGGAGCGTGTTGAGCGTGTGGTGCCTTTGGGATATTTAAAACCTGCAGGAGTTTTGCCCAGCGACCGGGTTAAAAATTCACACTTCGCGCTCTCAGATAGCAAAATGACTGTTAAATTCTGCTGGCTGTGGTGCCGTGGTTTCTCCAGTTCACCATTAGCATCAACTAATTGATCCAAAGGTCGCTCCTTACGGCGAGGCACATCAAGCTGTCAGCTCCTACCGTGACAGGAGCTTCCACAGAGTGGTTCAGGCATGCAAGCATCATTTGGGAAATATATTTATTATATTTCCCAAAAGGTTGCTGGAATCCAACCTTTACAGCCTTTATTAGGAGATGAATGGCCATCGGGTGAACAGCTCTTGCCTGTGAGCACCACTGGTTGCCAATGTCATTGATTATAGGAACAGGAGCACTCACAGAGCTGTTGCATATGAACTGGACAGGTTTTATCAGCTGCAGGAGGAGAGCTGCACCTGATGAGGTTTGGTTTGCGTTTTTTTGGGGGGTTTGGTTTTTTTGTTTGTTTGTTTGTTTTTTTCCCAAAAAGACATTTTCATCTTATCATTTGGATTCACATTTAGGGATGTAGGGCAGTGACCTCATTCATCCAGTACATGACCCTGACTTCAACAGACTGTACTGATTTTGAAACAGAATGCCAACACTGTTGGGAAAACAGATATAATGTGCTCCCCCCTCAGTGGATTTAAGGACTCAAAGCACAAGTAAGTTAAAATTGACACATCATGGAATGAGTTCATCCTTACACACAGCTCAAGCCAAGCCCTATTTAGTTACAGGAGTTATCCCTTAATTTGATGGGAGCGGAGGAGCCTGGCTCTGGAGTGATGCTGAATTTGTAAAGCTTGAGTGTGTTTTCTGATTTTTGTATTTTAAGCATGCAAGTGAGCGGGGTGATTTGTCAGGAATGGTGTTTCAAGAAGCACTATAGATGGGGTTGTGTGTTGTGACACTTTGATCGTGTCAGATGATGCAAGATGTAGTGAGGATGAGGCTATTGTGCCCGTGTTAACATGTGCTAAATCTTCCCTTGCAGAAAGTTTGGGTACAGTGTAAAGAATTAAAATGCAGAGGAATAAAACCAAGTAACAGGGTCTCTTCTTAAAATGACCCTTGTGTGGTATATAAAGTTAAATACAGTATCAATTTTTAGACTAATTAATACTCTGCTCTTCTTCATAAACTGTGTGTTTTCAGTGCTCCTTCAGATTTTTCGTTACTACATTTCAATTCTTAATTGATGCCTTCCAAACTAAAGAAAAAAAAAATTATAAAAATTTAGATGACTTAAGGAAGAGTGTGCTGGTTACTCTGTCTTCTTCATATTCTTATTTAACTTCAAAACAAAAGGATAAAATCCTGTTTGACCTATTAATTCCTAGTTTTTAACTTGCAAGTTAAAAGCCATTTATCCTGCATAGATATAAATAATGGGGTTTTCCAGGTGGGCATGGTACAAGACAACCCCCTTCTTTTTTAATGCCTTATATGATTGTATTATAGCACATCTGCAAATTGAAAGCCATGTTTTAATCGATTTTTATGAAAGTAAATCATGGATGTATTTTATTAAATAGCATATTCCACCTTCTGTATGTGGAAATATACTAATAACAGATAGCAGGATCATACTCTACTCTGACAGCACTCTCACACGTCTTCTGCTTTCAGACTTCTCATCCAAGCAAAAACGTTGCAAAATGTTTTTAGTCTGTGCAGTAGGCAGTGGTATTGATTTAACAGGACAGCAGGAGTCACAAGTCCTTGTCAAGTTATTTGCATGTACCCACAGCAGCTGAAATCACCTGTAGCGTGACAGCAGATTCAAGTGGGTTTCTGTTTTGATACTAAGGGTGTTCTTGATGTAATTACTCAAAGAGGTCTCATAAAACATTCTCTGTTCCTCTAGCTCCGTATCTGTTGCTCACTCTCTCTGTCTCTTTGGCTTTCCACGGGAAAACCTACACCATCCCTTATGTCTGACTTGTTAAATTCTATGTTTGACCTCTTTTGTTCTGCACACGGTCTGCTTAATTCAGGTGGGATAACCACCCATCTAAGGTGAACAGGATTCTGCTTATATACAAGTATCATGTTTATATTATATTTAATACAACATTTATGAATGCTTTTGGGAAAGTGACCATGTGTCTGTTTGGTGCCCGGTTTTCTGACAGCAGTCAGTAAGATCTTGAACCTGCAAGGAGTTTCAGTTATTTATGCACAGTGGTTATTTAGTTCACTTTAAACTGGACTGCCACCTCCGTCTTTTACTACAAGGAAAAAGGGATGAACAGAAAGATCACAGATGTCACAAATTAGAAACAAACCCTCTCTTTTATTGAATTTTATACTGTTACACAATCAAAAAGAAATACAGTCACAAGTACGTCAAAATGTTTCAAGAGAAATATCAATTGCAATACGTTGTACTTGGTTCCAAAAAAGAATTCCATTAAAATATACCACTTCTTCATGAGAGAATACTGCTATTATTCACAAAATCTACTGTACTGTATAAATCCAGTAGCAAACTCTTAAACTTTTTGGTAACTTGCTCAAGGTAAACAGGGAAGCAAAAGGTAAATGACAACTCATTTCTAGAATTTGGATCAAAAATCAGTATTCCTCCAAAATGGAATTTCCAGGGAGTCAAGTGCCTAATGGCTAATAGTATTTTCAATGAAAGCTGAATACTCAATCATGTGAATTCCTATGAAAAAATGGCCTTCCTGCTCCTGGCCTGTGAAGTGTTTATTTTCATGCTGGACAACTGCAGTTTCAATAATGTGCTTAAGTGCAGTGACATTTGAGTGAGATGTGTGCTCTGCTCGGGAGCAGCTCGTCAGTGGGGGTGGGAACAGATGGCTGACCTGGGGCATGTCCAGCCTGGCTGACAGCAGCAGGATGCTCCCAGCTCCCACTGCAAAAGGTTCACTCAGCAGTGTAACAGAGGAGAACACTTGCCAACAGATACTGGTGGAACAGCCCACAGTTCTCTGCCTTTAGCTACAATCATTTAGCTGTTTAATTAAACAGCTCTTTAAATAATGAAAAATTACTATTAAATATGCAATAGTTTAACCTGTAATTATCAGACTTTTTAGACCCTACAGTTGTATTTCATTGCAAGCAGAGCTGATAATTTCATCCAAAATAAGCTCTGAAGTCTTTAAATTGTCACCAGTGTTATGTGTAAATTGTTCTGTGATTCTTTAATTCAGTAATTATGTGAGAGTTTAATGTGTGTACACAGACACTCAGGGAAGGAAACTTAATAGTAAGTTGTTTCCATTTCACTCTAAGGTTTTCAAAGATCACCAAGGTCCAAGCCAGTTGCAGCAGGTGAGAGGAAAGTATGTTAGAAAGATGTACTTTGGACTCCAGGAGACCTTAATTTACTCAGTGTAATACACCCAAGATAAGTTACTGGACAGCAGATTTAAGTGACTTCTGGGAAGCCACAGTTGCTATTGCAACTACTTTCAGGTAAAGGAATGAACAATATCATCATAAATACTAGTTTAAAAATTCCTTTACCTTTTCGCAAAATCATCACTGTTGATGATTAAAACATCAATTAGAATTCTTACGTAAAAATAAGAATTGTGCTGTGCCCTGAAGAAACCCTGGCTTGACTACTACTGTAGTCAGGAAAACCAGGAAGCTAACTTTGTTATTCTCCTCAGTTTATCATTTCCACATACTCTAGCATGTTCTATATGCAGAAGGAAACACTGTATTTACCCACAGTTTCTTCTTAACTACTAATGACAAAGAATAAATCATAGAACCACAGAATGGTCCGGGTGGGAAGGAACCTTAAGACCCACTTAGTTCCAAGCCTCTGCCATAGGCAGGGGCAGCTTCCACTAGACCACGTTGCTCCAAGCCCCGTTCAACCTGGCCTTGGACACTGCCAGTGATGGGGCATCCACAGCTTCCTTGGGAAACCTGTGCCTGTGCTTCACCACCATCATGAATTTCCTCCTAATTTCTAACATAGTGCCTCTCTACATTTAAAAAAGGCAGCAAGGCAGCAAAGAAAGTATTTAAAATCAGTAAGAAAATGTTAAGGAAACCATTTATTCTAAGAAGCTTGTCCTCCAAAGTAGGTTTAGAATCAGACTCTGTATTCCTGGAGTCTAAGGGGAAGAAAAAAAGGTAGTTTATAACAGGGGAAAAAAAAAAAAAGCTAGTAAAACAGAAACAAAAAAAAAGCAACTGAAAGGTTTACTTTTAGCTCTGCAAACTGGCATCTGCATTTACCAACGCTCATGCAAGGCCAGAGCAATTACTATTACTTTTCCATGCCTTCTTCACTGTCCCTAGGAGGTCTGGTAAGTTTTTGTTAGGTTGGGGCTTTTTTTCCCTAGAGTAAACCAAAGGAGCTACTGCAGTTCATCCCAGTAAACAAAATGCTGTGCCTTGTTACTATGCATAGTAAGAAATGTGAGAGTTGGGAAGATTCTTAGATGAAATGTGGCTCTGTTAAATCCACAGCTGCTGTCACTGAGATCAGAGGTGATCAGGGCAAGGTTGGGTGGGGCTTTGAGCATCTTGGTCTAGTGGAAGGTGTCCCTGTCCATGACAGTACTGTTGGAATGAGATTATCTTTAAAATCCCTTCCAACACACACCATTCTGTGATTCCAGCAGGCTCACAAACACAAGTCATGTGGGTCATTTCAGTTTTCCTCCTCTTTTTAACATGGATATTTCTCTATGAAAACTTAACTGCCCTCCTAAAGTACACTGAAGAGGAACTGACAGAGCCAAACAGGTCAGGTTCCTCCAAAATACGGTCAAGAGAGCAGCAGAACACCATCAAGCAGGATGGTGTGGCATTTCTCTTGGGAGATGCAAAGGGATAACCCATCCAGCCAGCTCAAAGCTTGTGCGGGCAGTACAAAAAGCAGAACCCAGCTGCACTTTTCACCTGCTTGCAAGACTCTCCCCACTATCTCTCCAAAGCACCAGGTCAATCTGTGCAGAGCTAAGCAGGAGGGATGCCCCAACAGTGGGGGCTTTAGCCGACTTCACTGTTTAAACTTTTTAACTGCTGCTAGAGAAAGAAATGCCACGGAAAGAACACCAGCTCCAAGACCTCGCTCAGCAGGCAGGCAGGAGGCTCTGCTGCTTTCATACAGCTTACAAAGTTCTCTGGCTATAGGCTGCCTTAAAAATCTTTACTATTCAGTGGTGGGTGTATATAGTGAAAATGTTCTCTGCACACACTTTATCCTCTCTGTGCAACTTCTACTCCAAATTGTAACAAATATGTAACCACCTGCTGCTGCCAATGCCTTATCTTGCTAATAGTGTCCTTTTGGTTTAACACAGTTGTGGCAGTTTGGAAAGTGCATCTTTCAGTGAAAGAGTAATTTCAGAGAACAAGTTAAGCTTATGTACTATTATACTCATTTCATAGCAGTGCAATGAAACCACAGTTTACAGCATTAAACCAAAGTAATTCCTGTGACACTCCACAGTTGATTACTTACAGCACGATAAGGGTTTTTTTAAAAATACTTTGGCGAATGCACAGAATATCTTGACCGTATTTACACAATACAGGGTTATATCAGTAGCATTATGTTTTATGACACCAAACTAAGAAAAGTCACCGAGTCAACAGGACAAGAATGTAGAACAAGTTTTATCAAGTACCAGCTTAAATTTTTAATCACAGAGTTTTGTGATAAAACCCCATCTTATATCGATCATTCCTGCGAATTTGACTTTTTTTCCTGCTTTCCTGTGTTACCTTGATAAAGCTCCCAGAGACAAGCCTTTAAGCTGTTCATAAAGGTGAACCTTTCTGCTCTAAAGTAACACAAATATGCTGCCTCCTCGCTTTCAAGTTTGCTCACTGGTGTGATAACAGACTGAGAAGTGTAACGTCTTTGGCGAGTGGTAGTACAACACTGTCTAGGAGCACTGAATAGGCTCAAATAATTAACGCAGAGATGTTACAATCAAAACAAGGAAGCAGTGATTTCCAATCAACTCTAAGTTAAAAAGGGTACACGGATGAACAATAACCACTAACAAAAATATAAATTATCTCATTTCTCTCAGATAACACACTCCCCAAGGGGGCCTGGTCCACATATAGTTTATTGATGTAAGAAAACAATACAGTTAGTGTTAGATCCAACCACAAAGAGCAAAAGAATGAGTGAATGAAGGTTTTGTACAGTACATATAGGAAAATAAGATGTTTGTGACAACTATATATTTCTAAATAAAAAGGCTTCTAAATATATTCAAGTTATTGAAATCTACATGAAAACATATGGATGTTAATAGCAACAAGGTGCATAAAACCAAAACATCAAAATATTGAGCAACTCAATGTTGTACTAGATAAAAGTTTGCTAACAATGCAAGATGTTTTACAATCTGCTTGAAATATCACCTATACCACACAGGGTAAGCTGAACATTTAGATTTAAGATCATACACAATATTAGCATTAACTTCAACAACTACAGGCAGGGATTTTTTTTTTAAGCTGGCAAAGTGACTACTTTAAGAACATCAAACTTTCTCTAAATTGAGAACGTATCCAAATAAAATGCTGCTAGCCCTTTCCAGATAAACCCTTTCCTTTGACTAACCACACTCATTGAAGTCAAAAGCGTAAGACAGCATTTAAGAACAATTTATATTACAACGTGACTAAAATAATGACATAATCCAGGTTTAAACACGTTTTCATAGGCAAACAAAAGATTCTTCTTAAAAACTAGTTTTTATAAATGCAGAATATATTGCATGAGGAACTGCTGGTATTTTTTAAGAAAATATATTGTGCGATTGTGGCTACAATGCACTGCTGCAAAGCATTGTTGTTTCTTATAAAAACTATTAAAATAAAAAACTTACTTGAACATAAAGAGTAAGAGAGCACAAGTCTTCCAACTACCTATGAAAAGCAGCATGGAAGTATTGCCAGTTTTTCCTGTGTTGACATTTTACTAATGATAAGTTTTGGTGACCAACTCCCCAGCCAAAAAATAAATATTTTTTTTTAAAATTAGGTGCATATTTCAAAGCTGCTATTGCAAGTGTGTTTTAAATGTAATGGACTTAAAAGTGTATGTACCAAAGAATTATAAAAATGCACTATAATTTGAGTTATTGTTACATAAAGAACATATTAAAAAGACTGTCAAAATAAGTAGAAAGGGGATCAAAACTGAACTAACTGAATTAGTGCAGTACTGTAGCCAGGCTTCTAAAATCAGATATAGAAAATATAAATAGACTGCTTTTGGTGATGATTCACCAGTGTCCAAAAAAGGAACAAGTTTTGTGAAAGCTCAGTTAACTTGATCCAGAGCTCTGAGTAGTTCTTCCCCCTGTAGCAGGTTTCTGTTGCCTTGTATGGGAGCATTTACTTCGCAGTCGTAACTCGTGAGTTGGGGGAGTCCACTCTCATCCATCGACTGCCCTAGAAGTTTACTTGCTATGTCTAAAGAGGGAGGGGAAGGAGAAAAAGTGCACTTTATTCACCATGCTTAACCTCTCCTCCAGAGCTGCTCATGGGGAGCTAAGTTTGGACAGTTTTGGCCACTCAGTTCTCTTTCACACAGTCCCCTCCACCCCCGCTGCCTATTAAAGGAAGATACCAACCAGTTGATAGTAGAATGATTGTCTTTTGCTCCACTCCATTATGACCATTTGTTTTGCATCCCTTTACGCGTTTCCAAGCAAGTGATGCATTTCCTCCACGGTCTCCTGTCTGCTGGAATAAAGACCCCTAGAAGGAAATAAAAGGAATCTTCTTTACTGAATACTGTATCTTTCTACCCCTCCACATCCCTCTTCCAAATTAACAGTTCCCGTCACTAGTTACTAATGTAGGCATTGTTACAATTTGAAGTGGACTTTGTTCAGAACTTGGGGAGAAATACATTTACAAGCACACTAACCTTGAAAATTACTTAAATGAAAAGTGAATCAGATTTCAAGACCTTATTTCCCTTACAGAAAACAATTACTAAATCCTGGTTATCACCAGTTACCACACTCAAGATTAGCGTGTACATGTACACATACACACCCTTTTAATTAGCACTGCTCTGGTGTGAGTAAGCATCAGGTTTTCACTGGAGTCTCTAATGGTTTTCTGCACTGGAATTAACAGGGTATAGACAGGAGATTCAGGAACCTCGGTAGGTCGATTCTATCTACATTTAAGATGTGAATTCTGCTTGCAGTCCAGTTATTGCCTTGTGGGGAATGCAGTCCTAAGCCAGTCTACTGCAGATATGGCTCCTTAGCATATTGTTTTGACAGCAGCACAGAAGATATGGGTATTAGGAAGCTCTAAGGGCTTCATGTAATTAGGATAAGGAAGAAGCAGCTGCCACCGAAACAGATGGAAGGAAAAAAACGCAGCCTTAGTATCAAGTTTCCTGGCAGAAATAGTTGAATTTGCAAAGTTTGGTTTTGTTAGTACTACTGACTGCTGCAACAAGAGGAAAAGGTATTTCAGAACCCTGCCATTATAGTCAACACTTAAAATAGTAAAGAGCATGTTTTCAGATTATGAAACACCCATGCAAGTCAAAAGAACAGATGTATAATAGAAGCTACAGTTTACTCAGAAGCTGCAGTTCACACTGAGGTCAGTCACCTACATTGTTGCTGGTTCATCTTTTTTTATTGTGAATGCAATCCAGCCCTTCATATTAAGAAAGGTACAGCTCATAACTGTTCCAGTGTAATGATTTAGAACATTATTTTATAATCAGACTATGACACATCTTGCCCTTGCCTAATTCTCCTGTTTCCTAGGAAGCTAAAGTAGTACTTTGGTCTTCACTTATTTTCACTCTTTGCAAAATATGTCCTGCTCCCCTAAAGCTAAGAAGTTGTGCCAAGTGTTGGTACAATTCCAGAATAGCATGTATCCTAAGCCTGGATTTAATATCATTTTTCTTGTCTGTGTGTGAAAGGCCTGCGTATCCCTCTCAGAAATCCATTCTGCAGAAAGAAGCCAAACAGCAAAAGCACTTTCTTAAAATAACATCAGTAAGACCCAGCTTCATGGAAATTCATCTTCTGAGAAACCATCAAAGTATTTACAACACTTTTGTCAGATGCAGAAAAAAGAAAAAGGTTTAGCAAAGGATGAAGTCTGAACCTGTCAGCATTAAACTGGCACTAAGTGCAGAAGACTGAGAACTGTTGCAGCAGTTAATACTGAACTGCTTGTGTTTTGTGTATTTAATGACATCCCCTGCTGTTCTGAATATTTTGTCAGTAAGAGCTGTAACAACACTGCATGAGCAAAGGGCAATGGAAAGCAACAAAATTTCTTGCAGAGCTATGAATCCTAACAGGGCTTCTGGAAGCAACAGAACAACATGCATGAAAGTGCAAAGCATTTAGCAAATGAAAACAGTTGCATAATTATGATTTTTTTTTAAATAAAGTGTTTGCCTCATAGTAAAACTGGACATATAAAATCTTTCACAGCTCTTTTAGAGGACAGCAATGATGAAGACAATATACAGTGACTTATGTCATGCCCAAAGCAGAATACTAGCACAGGAATAATGCATAGTTCAGAGGAAAAATAATCCAGGACTGTAAGACATGATGGGTGACTGCAACTAGATGGATGGGCAACTAGAGAAACAAAGAATCTCAAAGGCTACATTGCAGTAGAGGAAGTAAGACTTAACTGTGCAAAACTTAAGAAGGGGAATTTGCAATGAAGGCAAGAAGAGAGAGGACAGTGTGCAGTGGCAAAGCTCAAGGTTTCAAAAGACTTAGAACTGACAGTGAGAGACAAAGATTATGGAGACAACAATATCCCTGCAGAAAATAACAAGTTGGACAACCCCCAATTAAGTGGCACAAATATAAGATTATCTAAAAAGTTTCTTTTGAATAGTTAGGACAGATAATGATGACCTACTCCAAAATCACACACACTAATACTAGTGTGCATGGAAGAGAGTGGTAGTAATAGACATTTGCTAAGTTATTATAGGAATTGTATTCTCTCATGATTCAGATGGTCTTGTCATCTCATTAGGTAAAGGAATCTCAGAGTCAAAGGAAAAATGAAAACATAGGAAGAAAGATAAGAACACTGTCTCTGGTATCGACAAAAATGAAAACTGAGTTTCAATTCAAAAATTAAATAAATACAGCAATTACACATTTCAATGTGATGTCTTACACTTGTGCATATCCTACTGAAGAGCATGTATGTTCACTGAAGAGTATCTTCTACCTAATCAAGAAATGTGCTTGAGTGTAGAGGGCACTTTTGAAACAGCTGACAGAAAGAAAACTAAAATTGGAGTATCTGCATAGGTAAATATATATATATTTCACTATCAAACAATTGTCTGATCCCAAGATTTCATTGCTTATCAACAGCTCAACTCAGGAGTGTGCAGTGATGCCTCATTTCAGAAATTGCAAGGTTAAAAGGGAATATTTTAAAATGGTAAAACAAAACTCACAATTCCAACTGCCTGAAAAAGTGAACCATCATGTTCCATTTTTCGTTTTCTCTGAGCATTATGCAAAGCTAGCATCTTTGGATTTAGTTCTTCATCCAGTGCAGTAGATCTAAGAAAAATTGATTCAGGCTGTTAAGACGTTTCTACTCTCCTCAAGCCATTCTTCTTTCGTGGACACTTAAATATACACATCATCACAGAACTGAATTTATGAACTCAACTACTTTCTGTTCATAAATTGACTCATTGCAACAATCACTGTCTATGAGCATAGCAAATGTTAGTTTTAATCTTGCCTTGAAGCTCAGAATGAGTTTTAACGAAAACTTTTTAAATCTGCAGGACAAAAAAGTGTAAAAGTTCAGCAATTTACTTCTGAAAGAAGGGAGGGAAGGGTGAGGGAGGGAAAATCTCTTCTGAACATTTCTATGTATGGATAAATCTTTTATGCATCATAAAACTGATGTTTGACTTTATGTAGTTTTCTATTGTGGTAATTATCTACTACATACACCACAGACCGTCATCATAAAATACAGCTCGTTTTAAAAGCAATAAATCTAGGACAGACTGTGGCTGCCCCTTCTAACAAAGTGGACAAGGAAAGCACCACAAATACTGTGTGGGTGCAACTACCTGTAAATTGCCTACTGCCTTCTGGTACAAAGGCTGCATGTCAGGTACAAGGCAGAACAAAATCTGAACAGTCTGCATACAGCAGCTGTATTACGTAAGGTGCTTATGTAAAAGCTACCGTGAAATTAACTTCAGGGAGGTTTACTACAAAAGAAAAAAAACCAGACTCGTTTGAAGCGTCCAAATTTAAATGTATCAGTTCCTACTTTGAAGCAGAATGCTGAAGACAACACACAACAAATGGCAGAATTTATGGGTGTATTACATCTAGCTCCTTGAACTGATACTGGGGCTTAAGCTGTGCTTTTAAAATACCTTTTATTCAGAGTGACCGTTAGCAAGCTGGGTGCTCCCGGAGAAGGTTTTTCCGTCTGATCCACTGTTCCTTTCCCTGCTCTGATCGGAGAGGCGGTTCGACTCCTGTTCCCACTGTAAGGCGACGCCGGGGCACTACTCGTTTCACTGCCCACGTGCGCAGGAGACGAAGGGACGATTATTGTCTTCCCATCGTCCGCACGTTCCACCGCCGGCTTTATCTCCTCAGCAGGACTGGACGGCGTCTGAGTCTGCTGAAATATGGTAATGGTGGCTGCACTCTGAGAGCTGGAAGAGCTGCTTTCCAGCGGAGAGAGCTGATCAAAGGATCGCAGCTGGAAGTCATCATCCATCGGGATGTAAGGAGCCAACATCTCCAAATCTAAATCGGTTTCCTGGGAAAGACGAGACGTAAAACTTATAAATACGGAAGAAATCTCAGCTATGGCTTCATCAAGGCTCTTCCTTTTACCAAATCATTAATTATTTTTTTTGCACTTTAATAAAAATATTACATAAAGAATGAAGGAAGTTCCTGAAGACGTTCTCAGGAGAAAGAGAAGCACATTCAGAATAGGTATGGTGAGGATGAAGAATTCTAAGTTACTGTACTTTACCTGAGTAGAGAACGGATTTTTTGCTTCTGTATCTATGGCAAAGAGTTTCTCCACTAATTCCAGTTTGAATTCATTCGCCATATCATTATCCACGTCAAAGCAGTAGTCGTTTGGACTACTGGGCTGTGAAGACATTTTGAGCAGAGTTTTAGGTTTCTCTCATTACACCGTTTTGCACTGTTATCTACAGATTCTCTGAAAAACATTCTAATTTAATCTCAAATTTAGTTGCACAAAATTCAAATGAGAGGGGAAAACACACCTGTCTATATATATTCAGATTTACCCCACTTGGGAAGCACTTGCCTAGCTAGAACCTGGAAGTAGCCTCTACAATAACTTATTACAACTACTTTGCTGTTTAGGGAAGTTGGGTCTGAATCATTCTTTTCTAAAAAGACCAGTCCCAAGCTCTCCTCATTTCTATCAGATGGTATTGCATGAGTTTGCAAGACTCGCTTTAATGAAAAGATATGAAAATTTATCTGTTTCCTCAGATCATGGTGTGAGCTTAAGTCACAAGGTAGAAATAATTCCCAATTCCCGTCCTGGCTGCGTCCTTAACCAGATTTGCCCCACAAGCCCCAACAGCACATACATTTTAATGACAGCATATCCAAATTACAAAACTAACCTCAGGTGAACTTTGGCTGGTACTTGCATCAGAAGGGCTGGTTGGTTGCTCTTGCACCTGAGGCATGGTAAAAGAAAGTTCGAGTGGCTCTGTGTTTGGCTCCAGCTTTAATACAACTTCTCTATTGAGTGCAGGATCAGCATTGCTACGAAGTGGCTTTGTAGTTTCAGAGGCAGGTAGTGGGGACATTGCCATATTTATATTCTGCAATTTCTCACTGGATGAGGGGAGCATTACATCGTTATACAAAGGAACTTCATCACATTGTTGTTCATCAGACTCTATAAAAATTAAAAGAAACCATCAACCTAAGTAACAGTACTGTGCGTGTCTACGGACCTCACTAAATTTAAACAGCAGCAGAAATACCACTGGGCAAGTGGTACTGGGAGGTTATTTTTTGAAATCTACTTTAAAATACTAACTTTGCTAATTAGCATGCTCTTCAATTTAAACACACACCCACCATTACTGCTGAAATCTAGAGAGATAATTGTGTCTCCAGCAGCTGGGGCCAGAACAGTTAAAGCATCTGGTTCCTGTTTAAGTTTTTCAAAGAGGCTGTTGGTATCATCCAGGTCATCTTTACTGAATATTTTGGTCATTTTCATATCAGGAGACTCCACTGGTTTCAGCATACACTCAGTTTGTCCAAGGGAAAAAATTAAGTCCTTCTGAACAATTCCACTGTCAGACAGAGAGAAAGATGACTGTTAAAGAACAGCTAAAAGAAATAAACTTAGGCTTAACAGTTTTGTAAGTGGAAACCCACCCCCCTCCCCTAAACAAAACAAAAAACCCCACCACATACATCCCACAAAATTACCAGGATAAGAGCTTTAAAAAACCTTTTTTTCTTACTCGTTCTTTCCTCAAAAGTAACAGACAAAGCAAGTGCTAATTGTAGGGTCATCAAAAAAAGTAACAAAAATAAACATGCTTTTCTGAAAGCATTAAAGAAGACAGGAAAAAAGGGGGAAAAGAAGTTAGATATTTCCTAAATTACTTTTCTTTGTTATAAATGAACGTGCAATATCTTGATAGATTGATACTGGTACATTCACTGAAGTTCTGAAAAGCTAATTTAGGACTATTATACAATTGCAGAAAAACAGTCAACAAGTCTGCTTTGAGTTGAAGCTTTCAATTAAAAGAGGAATTCTAAGAAAGAAAAAGATAAATGGGATTACAAAAGGCACCATTACTGCTGCTCTGACTCCATGACTACAAGTTATTGGTGGAATTAACTGCTCAGACAAAGATTAAAGAGTTTTTTGAACACACAAATGCTCAAATGCTTACAGTGAGACTGCATAGAAGAGGCTGTTCCTGCACTAAGCACTACATCCAAAACGTGTTTTGTTTTCAAATATAATTTCTAAACTTTAGGACTGGCAGTATTCTAAGCAAAAATTCATTTCCTTTGTAGGGAACAGGAATATCATAACATATTCAACAGGGGATGGCATTCTCAGGAATATGAAAAAAAAATAAGAATATGTTGTTCCATCAGAACCTGACTTTGTCTTCAATAAAAATGATGACAAAGAACACTCAAGTCCACTCAACTTACCTCAACACATAGTTTACACACACTATGCACTGTGGCTGAGAATTCTTAGTGTTGTATATAACAGTTGCTTGAGTTTCAACCCAGACATAGCCACCTTGTTTTGCCAGCATTCTGTACTGCCCTGTTGTCACCTGCCCTTTTGTGAACACTAAAAATAGAAAGGACACCAGCTTTAATTACAGGCAGAAAAAAACAAAATCATTTAAGATAAATATTCATTGCAGATTCATACATGCACTTTAAAAAAAAAAAAGCTCTTATTCTTCTGCTGCTTTCCCCCAGGGCTCTCTCTCATCCCTTGTAGTTGGAGGACTTTAAATTCACTTTTCACTTACTGTCGTGGTGTGTTTTGGTCAGATGATCAGAATCCAGTGCGTGATAGTACTCATAGATTGAGCGGCCCAGGAGCTCCTCTGGCTCATACCCCATCAACTCTGTAATTCTTTAAAACAAGGCAGAAAATGACTATGTAAAAGCAGACACAGACTAGCACAAATACTAGAGCATGTGGGTGCCTGCACATCCAAAAAAACCCTAAGAGTCACTTCCGTGCGCATTAGCAGCAACTGTGGTTTACCAGGACTTCTCATTTTGAAATAAACTGCTATTTTTATGCTTCTTTAAAAGAGAAATTTCAGCAGGCATAGGATTCTACATTTCTCACTGAGTATTTATAGCGGGGTAGGATTACGCAAATCCCTGCTTTCTAGACACTTGTAAATTTTTTTTGCTTCAAGGTAGACCAGCTACTTACAGACCAGCTTAGGCAAATATGAGATTTAATAAAATAACAATGACACGCTTCAACAGTTTTAAACCTGCAACTAAGAGAGATTAGAAATCAGATTTACTCTTCCCCCTCAAACACTGCCTGCTTTTAAGGAAAATGGGATTTCTTCAGTCTCTAGAGGGCAGTGCTAACCAGGTCAGCGCTTATATTTTGCCCCATTCTAGATGCAGAATGTGACCAAATAAGTACCTTTTACATGGCACCATCAGTATTAGAAAGGTAATTCCTGCTGAGGCGAGAAATAACCTGCACTACCCTCTTTTTGTATTTAATTGCAGCAACTAACTAGAAGTTCACCTTTGTTCTAAAGAAAAGGAAATGGGCAGTAACAAATAACACCAAATTAAAAACAAACAAATGAAACAAACAAGCCCCGAACAATAAAAATCCTCCGGGCTGATTATTTCCCTCACTTGGGTTTATAAAAGTGTCCAGAGGATAGCAAAATCAGTCTTTTGTGTATGACTACACCCCTGATTTGTACCAAAACACAAAAATCTCATTTTTCAACAGCAGATGTATTGCATTAAAAATACAGCTGAACTTCTGTTGGGTTTTCTTTTGACTGAAGAAAGCAGACACTGATCTCCTGAGGAAGGGAGAGGGGAAGCAATAGCAATGAAATGCGTCTGACAAGTATGACATACACACTCTTTTCAGTCACTAAAATGTCCCATATTTGAGAAACCTAAAACCTCCCTGTTTTTTCAGGATCTGGAAGAATCTTCTCATTTCAATTTAATCACTGTCACTGTAGTAAATACCAGTTTGAAAAGGCAATTAACTGGAGACAAAGGATTTATTCATAGAATCATAGAATGGTTTGGGCTGGGAGAGACCCTGAAGATCACCTTTTTCCAACCCCTCCTGCCATAGGCAGGACACCTTCCACTAGACCAGGCTGCTCCAAGCCCCAACCCTGCATCCTCTTTAGATCTAAAAATCTTGCTTTTAATGAATCCTGATTATTTAGTAAAACCCACAGTATCCCACCAGTGATTCCACTGTGGAGATGAATCGAGTTATCAGTGTATAAGGCAAACATGTATAAGGCAAACATCAGTCAAATTAATTATTTTTTTCAGTATAAATTATATATATTACCTTTCATCACAATAGGAAAATTTCATATCAAGACTGTGACGACTGAGGAACGTTTTACTGTCCAAGGGGACCTCAATGTTGGATGGATGAGGAATAGGTTCACAGATCAACACCAGACATGTCATGGGAGGCTTTTTGTAGCCGCAGTGAGTTTGGTTACCACACGTGTCGTACACACGGATGTGCCCAGTGCAGTGCAGCACCTACGGGGAAGTTGTGTTTTAAAGAGAGACGAGGTTCCTGTCCACCAGACACCACAATCATATTGCCATCAGCACACCAGAGCAAAGTCCTTCCCTCCCCAGCCCTCGATGTGATAGCAGCCAGAGGAAGGAGCAGTGCTGTGGGATGGAGGGAGGATGGCTACAGGAGAGCAGTTGTTCTGCTCCCCACACCACACAGCCTGTGATGGGCACACAGGCTGTCAGCTCCTTCCCCTGGGTGCTGTGTGAGGCAACACCACGCATTGCTGCATTCCTGTGAACTGCTGCTCTTTGAAAGTTACAGTAATGACACTGATAAGCAACTGCCTCAGCAAACAGTATCCTGCTGTTTAAATTTGAATGTTACTGTAATAGCAGCAACCTCCATTTTAGACTTTCTGCAGAAGTGATGTTAGGGATTCAATATTTCCTTCAAAAGAGAAGTTTTGCATTTTGTGAGGTTCTCTTTTAACCATTCTGAAGCAGAACTTGTTCATAGACAGCAGCAAAGAAGTTATCTGATCCAGAATAATCAAATTCAAATTATAAAAGAGAACTGTGAGCCGTAACGCACTCGATACTGTAAAAGGTTACTTTCCATGCAGAGGAGAAAATGCATTCACTGCAGAAAGTTATCAGGCTGGCCTCTTTTTGTTCCAACTGTTACAAAAGGGAGAGCCAGCAGCTTGAAAAGAATGGCATTGAAGTCCTTCAGAGAGACCTCAACTGTCACATTTTCAGTGTCAAATCAAAAGAAATCAGGGATCAGCATAAGTGGTGTCAAGTATTTTTTTTTCCCAGAGAAGGCTTTATGCAAACATATTTAGTAATTACAATTGTTTGTAAGTAAATTACCTCTAACTTAAAATGGACAATTCATTAGAAGAGTTTTGAATAACTAATTTTAAAACATTGTTTCAGTTGCCTCTGTGATGTATTCAGCATTAAAATTCAGCATATTGAAGCACAACCATTAAATTATAAAGTACTTAGTGAAACTCGAGCTCGTTACATGAAGCAAAAATGTTGAAATGTAGTGTTGTGACACCTGAAGAGGAAGCTGCCAAATTATGTAAATACTCCTTTGCATTAGTTACCTTCCATGTAGCAGACTTTATATTCACTGTTCTTCCCCTGCTAGTCAGTGTACACTTCATTCTGAGAAAAAAGCTGCGCTCCGTGTTTTGCTCTTTGCCCTTTTTCATGGGACCTGGCAAAAGCAAACAGCAAACCAGTTCTTAAGCTCTTGGATCATCATGGTGTAAAAAAATCCCCAAGCATGTTAGGGAAGTCTAAGTCTAGGAGAAGACTCAGAAAATAAACTAAATAGATTGATAAACCTAACAGCAGTTTTGATAATAATACTTTTCAGAACAAGTTTTATTATCATGGAGACAAAAACCTGAAGTTTCATAGAATCAGAGAATGGTTTGGGTTGGAGGAGATCAAAGATCCTCTAGTTTCAACACCCATGACACTAGACCAGGTTGCTCCAACCCCCATCCAACCTGGCCTTGAACACTTCCAGGGCAGGGGCAGCCACAGCTTCTCTGGGAAACCTGTGCCAGGGCCTCACCACCCTCACAGGGCAGAACTTCTTCCTAATATCTAATCTAACCTGCCCTCTGTCAGTTAGAAGCCATTCCCCCTTGTCCTTTCATGCCACAACCTTGTTCAAAGTCTTTCTCCAGCTCTCTTGGAGCCCCTCTCAGCCTGCCCTCACAGGAGAGGCTTTTGCAGCCCAGTTTCAATGTTTTAAGATCAGCACTGTTTTTGTAGCCAACTCCACACTCACAGATTTCAGGACAAAGGGATGGGAAGAAAAGACTGATTGAAAATTTAATATTTTTTAATGATGTGGCAGAGGACAAGAAAAGCACATGCAGAATGAGAAGCCCTGTTGAGTTGGTTTCCATTGAAATGCATCAGTAATTCAGGTTCAAACCAAATACCTTTTGGGCCTGTAGCTCTCCAGGACTGCAGAAGCTTTAAATTTTTCAATTCAGAATTAACAATTCTGCTGTTTACATGTATCCAAATACTTCCATAGCGATTTACACTCTTGGAGTAAACAGGGACCAAGTTTTTAAACACATTATTAGCATTCTTGGGCAGGAAAAAAAAATCAAGTAACCCTAATACAAATCAGTGTTAGCAGCAGTAATTTTTAGCTTTACTTGCTAGCAGCAGGGTTTAAGTTAAGATTTTGCTTTTACAGGGGAGATCCTTTCAGAGTCAATTACTAGTCACGCTGTTGTGGGCAAAGAAAATGTACCTGATGGTATCAGGAGAGCAGCAAGCAGCTCACAATGGGTGGAAGAAGGAAATAAAACACCCAGGAGAAGGAGCAGTGGGAGAGCCAGTTTGCTGAGGCTTGCTAAGGAGCAAGGACCAAATGGTGGCAGAGGGGGAAAGTTTAGAACATATGACCTTGCTTCTGGTACAAGTTTATACACTAATTTGCTCTCATCCCCCACAGATAATAGTAGCTATGAAATTCTTCAGGGTGGCTTGCACTGCAGCTACTATTTTGACAAAATTCATTAGAAAAACATTAAAACCCCAATACCTACATTGTCTATGGCTTCTAGCACAGGCAAAGACTAACAAGGTCAAGCCCATTTTAAGCCACATCAAAATATCCTCAATAATGGGGCAGGTCAATTAAAGCAGAGTTCACAGAAGCAACCAAAACTTCTTTAATTCAGTATGTTTTAAAAGAGTTAAACCAATCTAGAAACCGATAGTTGAAGATCACATAACATTATTGTTACCAAGCCCTGATGCTTAAGGCTCTGCTTTATGAAGCAACTGTAAAAGATGGAGCAACTTTCTCAAGTCTGATCCAGCACTGGGGATTATTTTTTAAAATCACCAGCTTTGAAAGTTTAAAAAGCAGCTTCATAACATGAGAACGCAGTTCTGTTTCTGCCAATCACATTCATATTCACTTGCACTCATATAATCCCAAAGGGGAGTATTTAATACTCAATTCAAAACCAAAATAATTCCACTGATGTAAGAGCTGCGGTAGAACACAACCTGGGAATACTAATAAATATAAAAATGTACTATTATTACTGTAATTCAGACTTTTGTCTGCCAACTTCATTTGCAAAACAGCTTTGGTAATAATGCTTTCCAGACGTCTTATTCCAGTCTGGCCAATTTAGACATGCTAGAGCTGGGTTTGCATGAAACTCAGCAAGACAACATTTTTAAGAATAAGCTTTTGCAACAAAACCAGTTTTTTTAAACTGCTTTAGGGAAGTTGTTTCCCCAGTCCCAAGATTGCATTACTGTATTCCAAAAGGGGGGGCTGGGGGGGGGAATCTAATCTAGCCTTAGATATATATTTCAGTATTAAAGCCAGACAAGCTTACAAAATGCTTACAAAACCAAAGTCAGGGCCTTTAGTGCTATGTTATCTTATCAGGTCTCTTCCACTCAATTAGTAGGATGACAACATAAGACTTCTGATTTACAGTGCTACAGAAAAGCAGAGGTCAGGTTTAGTAATTCATCACTATCTGGATTCAGAGTCCATATAACCCCTGTTCGATAGAACAGAAATTAGAGAGGTCACATTTTAGACTTGTAACTACTGAGTAAAGCAGAATTGTTTGGAGGCACATGGGCTGCCAAGCCTTTATAGGCATTATCAAGTCTTTAGAAGACAAAAGCAGTAATTCATGGGCAATTGTTAAATTCAAAAGCATATAGAACACGTGAACACGGTGTGCTGTTCCCTCAGATGGAGAAAAGGAGAGTCAGAAGTCTGTGAAAAGATTCCAATTTCATGCACCAATTAAAGGGTGCACAGAAGCATCAATCCCAAAGCCCTTTTTGGGCTTGTTCAAGTCTTCTCCAATTTATTTTTTGCTGCCTAAAGTTCAAAAACAGTATAATTTTTGTGTCTTCAGTATACCACCACACTTCCCTGGAAGAAAGCATTTGCTTTTCAGTCGTCCTGTAAAGGCAAGCCCAGGTCAAGACAAATGCACCAATTGAACTTTTCCATGTCCTTCTACAGTAATTGCTTAAAATCATTCTCATTCAACCTACCTCTAATTTTATTCCTGTAGGCACTTGAATTCTTCCAACCCTCAAGAACTCCATTTTAGTCATTAATTTTGTTAGATTAAAGAGTAATAATGAAGTCTCATTTCTACCATAATTAGGATATTGCCAAAACATTTTGGTTATTTCTGTTACAAGTATCTCTCAACAAGGTTTACTTTGAGATTTAAGCAGAAAAGCACACTAGTTTGTTCACTCAAAACCATTTTCTGGCAGATGTCCAACTGTATTAATGCCAACAGGAACTATCCACAAGTAAATTAAATTGATTTTTTTTCCTTTTTTCTCACCATTTCTGTGTGTAAGCATTTCTCTCAGCTCTTCATGGTCACATGGATGAGTGAAATCAAATACACTGTGCCCCGTCAACTCAAACTGCAAGAAATAGGAGGTATATTGGTGTTTAACTCACATATACAGAAATGGAACAGCTTTTACAGATTTGAAAGAGTCTTAGGAAATGTCAGTATTTCACCTGAGTGAGACCCATGCACTTGTTCACGTTTTCAGACATGTAAATCATGTCCCCATCTTCAGACAGAACCATGACAAATCCATCCAGAGCCTTCAAGTAGAAACAGTTCAGTTCCTTCTCCATTTTGGCTTCTGTCTCCAGCTCACCTGCAAGCAGTCACACATTTCTGTTTAAGTAAACACCACCCCTTCTTCACTTACCATCAGGAATTACATCTGGCACCAGTCTGCAAGGAGCCAATCTTGCAGGACCATTCAAAACCAGCATAACTCATTTAGATAAGTGATCAGTTCTTCAAGCTCCAGTAATGGTATCACAAATCACAGAAAACCAGAGTGAAGTTAACCCTCTTTGCTTTTACGCATTAAGCAATAAACCTTCCACCTTAAGAAGGAAGTCTACATGGCAAAAATATTACCATTTATCTCAAAAAGGCACTACAAACTTCACTCAGGGGCTTGCTGGGAGAGATTTCAGAATCTGGCTGCTGGACTTTCTCCTCCATACTTTAAAGGTAGATGTGAATGAGTACAAATAACCAGTACAGCATCCACAGCAGTGGTTCATAACCTAACTCAGATACTCCTGTAGCTGCATGGGCAGGTGTAACTGCAGAGACAACACATCCTCAGCTAACTTCACCTTCAGTGGGGCACAAATTACAAAAGTATTCCTTGCAGTTTATGTTAAGGGGATACATCCACAGTCAGCTCAGCTAGCCTTGCATCAACTACCCACAGCTGAGTAAAGCACAGCTGGAACAAACAAGTGTAGGGGGAAAAGAGAGTTACAGGAAGGAAATTAACTTCGGGAGAAGAGCCAAGTGTGACTGAAAACGGCACTACAGCTGTGATGAGCCAACCAGGATCACCAGAATAGGACGGGATCCTGCCCCATCATTCCCTTACCAGCATCCAGCAGCTTCCTCATGCGCAGGTAGCTGATGGTCAGCCTCATGATGGACGCCTTGTCCAGGTGTGCGCTCACGGTGTGGGGCAGAGGCAGCTGGTGAGCGAGTTCATAGAACACTTCCGACTCCTTGCTCCTTCGGCACCGGGCTGCATCCCTCGACTTCTCTTTTCTGCGTTCAGAGCTAATCCTAAACAAACAAACTTGGGGTTAGCATGGGAAGAGAGAGTTCTCTGTGGAAGTTAAATTTGAAACTAAGCCGCCCGGCGGACAACTAACCAGTTATCGAAGTTGAATAATTTAAAACCTCAGTTTAAAAGGGTAATTGTATCAAGTTCTGCCACTGTTGGGCTCTGCCAGGACCAGCAGGATCAGTTCTTCAAACAGACATATATGTACTCAGAACTGTTCCTGCTTATCTCATACCTTGACTGCTGCCTCTCCAGCCCCCAAATCCTGTTTCCTAACCCCTCAAGTCCATTCTACACACTACAAACTACATAATATACTATAGAATCAGTTATTTCCAGCTCATGTACACTCTCCAAGTTCATTCTTTTTTACCATCCTTACAAAGCCCACCTCACAAGTCAGATGAACAAGGATACCATTTAGTATGAGCTATCCTGTTTTTCAAGTGATCCAGAAAGCACCTTTCCCAGCTCTTTCCCAACCCAAACTATTCTATGATTCTAGGATGATTCTAGGATTCACTCTTTCTCCAGTATAGCCCCTTCCATAGTCTCCCCTACTGTGGAAAACTCAGAAAATGCCTCACTCTCCTTCCATTCCCTCTGCAGACTTGCCTCCCCCACAACACATGAGGTAAAGAAGAGCTCACTGAGAGCAAGCACCGAAACAATTGAGACTGTTGACTGGTAACACAGATAATTCCTCCTTTTCCCAGCACCCACACAGGCTCACATCTGCCACATGAGTTTTGAAGTGAACATTTTGAGATCTGAGCTCCAAGTTTTTCTTGTCCATTTTTCTTTTTATACATTTATGTCTTCTGAAGGCACCCTATCTCCATTTTGCACACACCTGAGCTACAAAAGACAATTGCAGTTTATGAATTACTTTTCCAAATTTCACTAGACTTGAAAGCCATGTACTATCACTGTCAAATTCACATAGCTAGGTCTGCAGATCTGTGCTAAAGAACTTTTTAGTTAGCACGCATGTTGTGAGAGGTACCACAAATTACAGAGCAAGACTATTCCTGGGCTAATATTGCCTGGGACATAATGAACCAGGCATAGTAGCACAGAATGGTTTGGGATGGAAGTGACCTTAAATTTCATCTTGTTCCCATCCCCTGCCATGGGCAGGAACACCTTCCATTAGACTAGTTTGCTCCAAGCGTTACCCAACCTGGCCTTGAACACTTCCAGGGATGGGGCATCCACAGCTTCTGGAGGTAACCTGTGCCAGGGCCTCACCACCCTCACAGTCAAGAATTTCTGCCTAATATCTCTTCTAAATCTCCCCTCTTCAATGTAAGTAGTCAAATACATATCCAAAAGAACACACTTTCAGATCTTTACCTTATGTCCTACCCACAACAGCCAGAAACTTTCTTAGTTTGTGCAGAAACATGCAGGTGACAATACCGTTAAAACTGATGTTGGAAGGACAAAACATGAAAGAAATATTTTTCTTGAAACATGAAAGAAGCTTAATAATCCATGATAAAGACAGAGTAAGCCATGAGAGTCTCCTCTACAATTACCCTAATTCTTTTCCAACTTCATAACACTGTATGGCATCCCCACCCGTTCCCAATCCCACTTCTGCCTCCTGCCCCTGCCAGCAGAAGGAAGCACTAGCAGCTTGATTTTCATAGTCATAAGTTTTATAAGAGCTAAGAACAGGAGGTTTTCTCCTTTAGTGGCAAAATCAGGCTACTAGATCACAGAAATACTATTTTTGTGTAATAAGAAACATTAATAAATCAACATAATAGTAACAAAGATCTTTGGAAAACTAACTTATAGCTGTAAAAAACTCTGGACATACAATAGTTCTGTTGGTTTCTGCATATATAAGCTCATGTTCTTTAGAAGGGTAGCTTAAAATATCTGACAATATTTCCCCATCTTGCAGATTTCTTCACATTCAATTTCCTTGTGACAACAGATGTTCCTGCTCTAGTCATGGATATCTTGGTCTGAGAAGCTTGAGGCTCCTGACATACAGGTATATCCAGAAAGAGCCATTACGAAAAGTCTGACCTTTAACAATACTGGAAAAATATTTTAGCTATTTAACCTGATTGATTAAACATTTCTTACTAAAGCCAGGCCTCAAGTGCCTTTCCTCATGGTGGAAAACTAAGGGTGGAGGTGAAAAAACATCTGGATTCTCTTTGTCCTCTTTCTTGGACCACACATTTCACTGTAAACTCAATTTTGTCAAAGGTATTTCAAGGTAACTGTTGTGGTTGAACCCCAGCCCACAACTAAGCACCACAAAGCCATCTGCTCACTACCTGTCCTGCCCTGGTGGGATGAGGGGGAGGACTGGAAAAAGGTAAAACCCAGGGACTGACATAAGAACAGTTTAATAATTTAAATAAAATAATAAATGTAATGATAAGGGAGACAACAAAAAGAGAGAGAGAGAAACAAAACCCAAGACAGACAAGTGATGCACAGTGCAATTGCTCACCGCCCACTGACCGATGCCCAGCCCGTCCCAAAGCAGAGACCGGCGCCTCCCGGCCAACTCCCCCAGTTTGTACACTGGGCATGACGTTCTGTGGCTTGGAATATCTCTTTGGTCAGCTCAGGTCAGCTGTCCTGGCTGTGTCTCCTCCTGGCTCCTCCTGCATCTCCCTACTGGCAGAGCATGGGAAACTGGAAAATCCTTGACTCAGAGTAAGCACTGCTCAGCAACAACTAGAACGCTGGTGTATTATCAACATTATTCTCATACTAAATCCAACACACAGAACTGCACCAGCTACTAGGAAGAAAATTAACTCTATCCCAGCTGAAACCACGACAGTAGCCCAAGCAATTCTGCTGCCTTAGACAGATTCACCTTTCTGCCTCTGATTTTTCTTTGTTAGCCACTCATGCAGGATCCCATCACCTGCAGAAAGTTCATCCTACAACAGAAACTTAAGGGAGAATTACTGAAGTAACTGGTTTCTATTCACCCAGATGCCTGCAGTTTTGTCATGGCTTCCTTTTCAACAGCAGACACTTTTAAGTTAAACCCCCCTCCTTGCTTTGGCAATGAGTGCACTCCAAGTCCACAGGTTGGTCAGGCTTCTGTGAATCACACAAGGCACGTAGAGAAGGACAACGCAAGAGATGAAAATAGACGGTAACCTCACAAGCTGGGCTTTCAGCCCTTGTATTTTCTTTCTGACAGCCTAATGTGTGGGAAGAATTAGAGGCCGAAGTGGAGCAGGCTGTGAGAATCTAAAAAGAGGGCCTCAGAGATGGAAAATTTTGAGGATGGACAAACAGCAGCTAGAGAAAAAGGAGTCAAGGTTACCCTG
>JAWWES010000168.1:57614836-57625874 GCA_035583135.1 Lophotriccus pileatus
CAATAAATCGAAGCTTCTCCATTCATCATACTGATGTGATGAGACTTCCTTGGGACCGCACGAGACTTAAACTACACTAATGTTCTTGAAAGTATTTTGGGTAGTTTCTAGATTTTTGCAAGGCTTTAGCACAATTAGCAGCAGCCTTCAACAGGACCAGTCAAAGCTTCTCGCAACTGTGGAATCATTAATTACCGACCGAAACGCGGCTTAAATCGAGCTCGTAGTGCTTCTGTTAAAAATTAATCCTGGAGTAAGATCCTCAGGTGCAGCCGGCTGGAGCGCTGCCTGACTGTGAGATGGGCAAAATCCAAGGAAAAGGGCAATGCTGGTCCCAACCAGCGCTGTCCGAGCGGCAGCGTCTCCTCTCTCTTTTACTACGTCTTTCCTTTCTAGAAAGGCTACTACTATAGATAGATGTTTAAACTGTACAGCACAACAGTTTGCTATTTTTAGCTGCTATTTAAACCAAAGCTGTAACCAATCTGAGTAAAACCCAGCCATTTAAATAGGAAGATTAACCACCAGCTTCAAAGAGCGTTTCTTTAATGGATCAAATTAATAGGGAAAAGGTCTTTCACAAATGAGGTTTAATTACCAAGTGAAGTCATTGTTGCCTCAACACTGAATGCCACCAAATAAAAAAGAAAAAAAAAAAAAGGAAAAAAATTCTTTACTGTTGCAACTACTCTGAGCTTTGTTACTTGCAGTTGCATAAAGTAAGTGAAAAAACACACTTCAGCATATGTAGCTGCACACAAATTTCTGTACAGCCAGCTAAATGATGTTGAATTCCTGTAAAGAAAATGTATTGCCAAAGTGAGCACTCTCTCAACTAGGGGAGAAAAAAGGAAGCTCAAGGGAGAGGACTTTAAACAGCAAGATGTCAACAGCCACAAAATCAGTTTAAATAAATCCTATCACTTCTCTTATCAGTTCTTTCAGAACTGCCCCGTGTACAACTCATGATCTTCACAACAGAAATACCGTTCAGTAGAAATGGGACCAAGCTCCTCTTAAAACAACCCCCGAGCTTCAGAGCTGTATTAGAACCTTCTGGTGTCACTCTTGCACAGAACAAAAACACCTGAAGAAAATCTCAGCTGAAGAGTGATGGTACATGCAGTGAAAATACCAGAAACGCCAGTGCTGGACAGGAAATTGCATGAATTTGCAGGTACGATTTGTCCTGGACAATTCCAGTGCCAGACATCCACTTCCATTTTGTATTTCTGCCACCAGAATACAGAAGCAGAGAGCAATCCTAAGCACATTATCCCTCATAACTCACAGAAAGCAGTGTTTCACTGACCCCTTTAAACTCAGTACCAGGCACTTTCAATATATAAGAGAAGTTTACAGGCAATAGCTGAATAAAATCTGAATTCCAGAAGTTATTTGAGTTAGAGAGCCAGGATTCACTGCTGCTGCAACAAGAGCTCAAGCTGAAGGATATAACCCAGACTTTCACTCACTGCCTAAAATCAAAAAGGCTTTAAAACACAGTATGGTGAATAGAAACAAAGACTTACAGCAAGAATTAGCCCAACATCCTTCCAAGCAAAGCACCCCAGAGCAATCCCATGCACACCAGTTACAGATGTTAATGTGGCCTCTCTACCTGACTGTGCAGCTCCTGTCATTATGGTCACAGGAACCATTTGGGCCAGAGCATCTCCCAAATAATACATAGTTCCCACACCATCCCAAAGGCCCCTCTACCCACCATGGTATATTCCTACAAATGAGTCCCCAGGTGTCTGAATACAGCCCCCAATTTTTGTCTCCCTGAGTGTAAAACTAGTTTATAGTCATGTATATACTGATTAATTCCTGCTTATTTACCACTGTCAAATAGATTAAAAAAAAAAAACAAAAACAAATAACCAAACCAAACAAAAAACAAAACCTGGAAAATATCACCAGTAACTGATAAACTTCAATTAAAAATAGCTAGATCTAAAATGGTCCATTTTGTTTTCTTCTAGCTTTTTTAAATCACCACCCAGTGTTAAGGAAATTTTTACATTGTGTACACAATATTAGATTAACACAAAAATCAGTGGGTTTCCCGTATATTGCATTACTACTGTTATAGATTTTCTAGCTTTTCTCCTGTTCTAACTTTACTCTTTCTCTAAGTGGGTAGATTTTGCCCTACACGTGTCTTCAATTCCCCTGTAAAATACCTATTGTGAACGTATTAATTAATCCGGGCACATCTTTCTTGATCCAGGTTTTGAGAACATTCTAAAAAATTATCAACATCTGATAGCAATTCAAATTTTTCTATTTAGAATTGTTTTCTTGTATCAAGTTTCTTTGTATTTATTGCATTACCTGTTCTTAAAGTTTCACAGAAATATACCATGTGGAAAGTAAACCAAATGAATAATGTGCCTCAAAAATGGTAATATCTCCTTACTGAGCTTTAACTAGCTTTGAGTTATGCCATTAATTCCCATCATTTGCCAGCACTGAATTGACAGAATCCTTCAATGTTGGGTACAACCTCTCCTCAGACTGTAGAACTAGTATGGGAAACACCTGGCTTAGCAATGGAGTCACAGAGACCATACCACTATATCACAGCTTCATTTTTTCTTCATTACAGAAAAAGAGATGCAGCTACTACAACACAGTAACACATTAACAGTGTATTACATCAAGATGGTATTGAGACTTTAGAAAGTTCCAAGGACCTGGAACGGGCCTTGTATTTCGCTTTTAAGGTTGAACTTGTTCCTGCGTTTGGTATAAAACTCGGTCCTCTTTTCAGGCCCAGCTTATCCCAGGAATTTCTGCCAGCACAGCTGTACAGGACAGAGGTGCAGCTCCCAGTTTGCAGCTGTACCCCAGCAGAACACCCAGAGCGACCAGCTGTGTTCATGTGGACTGTGGGAAGGGCTCAACCCTGGGCACGTCGGTGCCAACTGCTCTCACCTACAGCCAGAGTGTGTTACAACAGAGCTCTGCTCTCTCAACTGTGCTGAATATGCAGCCACTCGTTTTTCTTCACTGTTTTAGATCTCTATTTTGTCCAGAGCTGGACTAAATCATTCCTTCATGGAAAGAAGTCCCAGGCAAGCCCTGTGCTTAGCACAGAGAAACTAAAACAGTGGAAATGCCCTACAGACAACTTCATATGAAAAATCAGTTTGTAATGAACGAGAATACTATTCTAATTCAATTATTTGGATATATGGGGAGCTAATGCTGCAAGTATTCTTCCAAAGGAAAAAAAAAAACAAATGAGAACCGACCCAGAAATCCCTCATCTTCCACCTGGCATAGATGAAGAACACGCCAGTTAGTCCCCTTATCCCCTTAAAAATACTTTTTAATTGAGGCTGATTAACTTCAATGAGGGGTGACAGAGCTGTAGCATTAACACCACAGAGTTTTGAGATGGACCCACACAAACATTGCCCAGAGTCTTGCTTTGACATGATTTCCTTTTAAAGTATTATTTTTTCACTATTATGGTCAATTTTGTTTACCAATTCTTCTTATTTTGCCGTCTGTATAAAGAGTTCTTGTGAGGAAAATACCAAACAAAAGAAACAAAACAAAAACCCCCAAACCAACCAAACAAAAAACTGACACCAAAAAAAAATCCCACCCACCCAAATGTCATGTGTAATCACAAGCATGTGACTGCACAGAAGAAAGTCTTGCTCTTCATGAATCAATGAACATCACAGCCCACTAATCCAACTCAGGAAAAGAACTCAAAATTCCTAACATACACAAAGAATGATTTAAAAGAAATTTAACTGCAGAAACTAACAGAGTATCCAAGCAGAGACAACACCTCTGTATGTAAACTATTAAAATTCATATGTATATTACCTTCTACCCGCAATTTAAACCATTTTCTTTACATGAGGGTAGTTACAGGCATTTACCACAGCTTGACTACCACCAAAAAAAACCCCTAACTAATAAAAACCCTAACAAATCAGGAGAGCAAGCAGGCAGTTCAGCCTGAATCAGCTACAGCAGCACAAACACTTCAAAACCCACTGCCGTTTGCAAAATGATAGTGGGGAGAGGCAGCGAGAGGAGAGTCCACCGGGCTACACATCAACTGCCCCAGTAAAGTGTTACTACCAAGACCATGAAGTCCATATAAACACCCCTTTAACAGACAGGTAAATTATGGCCTAAGAGGCGGCAGCAGAGCCTGAAAGTCCTGACGCCAGCACAGGACCACACTGACAAGATTATCCATCATGTGGATTTGGCCTTGAATTGACCTGAAACTCCAACTACCTTCCCCACTTATAAAGTGTGAGCAAGAAGGTAAAAGCTTCAAAGATCATAATTTCTAGTTCACATCGTGGTGAAGTGATTCTGCTGTGCCTTACTGCACAGTGTAATCCACTGATAGTTTACCTTTGCATAATAATTTACTGTTTTAAAATAACCACTTGGCATAAGTGCTGGTTTGTAAGAATTTTCTTTTCAGCTAGGCTATTTGGCTTTTTCCTTGAATACCTAATTTTTTCTTTCCTAACTAGTTGTGCTTTGCCCTTTGAGATCAAAGACACATGGTACTTAAATTGTGTTTATTATTACAGAAAAATCAGAGCTATTCAAAGACATATCTGAGCAGGGGCTTGACAGAGCTAGACACTAAGTGCTCTCCTCCCTTCAGCTTTTCTACTTTTGCTTCTACCAAGCTCACAAAAAGTGATGCAAAACATATCCCCAAGATATCTGTCAGGCTCTCAATGAACACTGTTTTAGCTATGAACTGGTCTGCCTTCAGACAGATGCTGACTCTTGATAAAGTAACTAGTTTTAGTCTAAATCATGGCTTTAACACATATAATCTATTTTATTTGCTGCATTTGGTTTTCTAGACTGGAGGCTGGACATTTTCCCTTACTGCTTCCATCCAAGTTCTCATCCCTTCACCTCAAGTCCCTCAAGTGCTTTCAGTTAACAGGGTATTTTGTGACCAAAGGTTTGAAGAACAAAAGAAAACAAAACAAAATAAAAAAAGGAATAAAAATGAGATCAACTTTTATTTTTCTGTATGAATAAAGAACAAACAATCCCAATAAGCAGTCAAGAAAAACAGAACAATAGCTAGGACAGAAAGCCTGCAGCAATGTCAGTTCAGGATCCAGTAGATTCAATAGGGTGCAAGGGAAAAAGTCCTTTCTGAAGGACTGAGCACCAAATATTCACACCCCCAGCTAAACCATTCTCTTCTTTAGTTGAGCTGGTGGAGGCTGCAGTCTTTATATTTTATGTGGATTACTTCAAGCCTTCTGTTCCTTGGAGCATATCTTCTTCCAATGGAGCAGGGAACACATGGAAGGAGGTAAGCCTCTAGTAACTCCCTTTATAACATAATAGTCCATTTACTATTCTCCTTTGTGAGCAAAAACAGGAGACTTCGCCTCAAATTTTGTTTTGCTTCTTGAAACGCACAAGTTTCCATGAAGTGGCATCACTCTAGTTTTGGTTTAGAATTGACACGAGAAGAACTCATTCTGGTAAACAAAATGGGTCATCTTTTTCAGGTAACACTTCCAGGATTATTATAAACCGAGTCAAAAAGGCATTAAATAAGTTACCTGGGAAACCCTTCCACTGCTGTAAATATAATAAGTGCTATTGACTCAGTATCCTCAATTCTGCCCTTCAAGTTCAGGCTCTATTTTAATGTAGTGAGTTACAAGATTTATTGTAACATTTCTCCTCAAAACACTTAAGGAGCATTCATTCACACCAAATTAAACAGAAGCTGCACAGCTTCCCTCCTAACACACAGTTTGCATTGGATATCTTTAAGGAATGACTGATGGAACATCTTGAAGCACCAGTTCATCAGTGCCAGCAGAGCCATTTTGCATGTCTTGGTACTAAAATATCTCAAGGTTTTAAAAAGCTACATTTCTGTACAAGTCCCAGTATTACCAGACTTCAACGGGAAGAAATGACAGATTATGCACACAGAGAAACTCCTCTTTATCAATGCACTTACTCCAAGATCTCAGACCCAGCCCCCCAGGCTGCTACGAACAGGCCCAGCTTCAACTGAGGCTGTGGCTCCACATCAAAGCGCCCTGAAGGGTTCGTCACCTACGTAAACTGTATTTAAAAAAATACATATGCTGGCATGCATTCTCCTGATTTCATGTTCCAAAAAAATTTCAGAACTTAATTTTCATAGAGGCTTTTATTCTAAGCTAAATAGCAGAGATCTCAGGAGAGGAAAACCTTAATAGCCTTCATATCCAATGGTAATTTGGAAACCTGTATCTTCCCTGAGTTTCCAGTCATTAGTTAAAGTACAAAGGCTCGCCTTCTCTCCTGAGCCATTTTTGTAGTCCTCCGTGTCATAAAACCCCCACGTGCCTCCCATTTCAGAGCAGTATTCCATGGAAAACTCTGATTTTCCCACATGCTTTCCTCTAATACAAAGGAGGTTCCTCAAGAGAGGCTCAAACTTTCTGGAATTCAAAAGAGAAAGGGCTGTTATAACATGAAAAGATGATTAAGGTCCAAGTTCTTTCCATGCATTACCTAGGTGGTTTTTCTGCAGCATGTAAACACCTGCCCATGTAACTGTGTATGTGAAGATAAAAGGAGCAGTTTGAGCTGATGACTTGTAATCTGGAACATTCCTTCCTTTTGGACATCAGCTTGCTAGGAACGGGTATAGGTTACTACACCTTCTTGTAAGGCTCTGGCAAGATTTGGTTTTGTTTTGAAGTTGTTTGTTTTTAAAAGAACACATCTTGTAATCAGATTGGTATTTGCATCTCCTTGGAAGAGCGGTATCATCAGGAAAAGCCTGATGCTCTTGTATGCCTCCACTGATCCATGCAGGACTTCCCTCCTGGGTTTACTTAGTAATGCACACTCTATTATTTTGTTGGCATATAATACCACCAAGCTCTTCAGGAATAAATAGAGTTAGTACTGCCAAATTCTCTTCTTCAGTACCAAAAAAAACCCCCAAACAAACCAAACCCAAACAAGCCAAAAACAAACAAAAAAACCCCCAAACAACCAAACAAAAAAAAAATACAATAAACAGCAGCTTCTGTCCTTCAGTGTCCCCTTTAGTATCAAAAGTCTTAGGCAGCCTACTTGAAATGCAGCACTCTGATATAAACTGGTGCAATATTACTATTGAACAACATGAACACATCAGGAATTCAATCCACTGTGTTACACAGGTTCAGCAAGAGTCCTCGAGGCTTCCAGGCTGGAAGCACACCAAAGGGAATGTGCGCAATCTTAAGAACTTCAGAAGAGTTTGGGCTTACACTGCAACGCTGCTGACATTTGCCAGTGTTATTAATATTTATTGACTAATATTTTTTTTCCGCTTCACCATCAGCAATCAGAGTCTTGGAACCAGGCTTATAAACTCTGGGCATTATAGTTTAAGGATAGGGAGGAACAAAGGTCTCTGGTTGCTTCCACCATGTGCAGAGGAGGAAGCACAAGCACCTGTAAGTAAAAGCATGCCTTACGCTGCTGAGGCGTTACCCTCGACAGCGGGATGGTCTTCTCTGGACTCTCTTCTGGTGGCAGTAGAAAGACAGCATATAACTATGCTTCTCACCTCCTCAAGGTTTACAAAGGACATAGGATCTTAACCTAACCTAAGTAAACCCTTGATGGACATTTCTGATAAGAGAGAAACCAACGAGAAGATGGGGATTGCATTAAATGAGAGAACAAAATGGATTATCCACTTCACACCTCCACCTTTAAACCAATAGTTGACGTAACTGCCCGATTTAAGCTGCTGATAACAGTTTGCAGCTACATTTGTTACTCTCCACCTTCCAAAAATGGTCAAGAGACACCAGAAAGGAAAAGTATTTCTACAGAAAGCAGAATTGCTAAAAAACCTTGAAAGAACTGGAAATAAAAACCTCTTACTATCCCATCACCCTGCTACAGACCACCTGACAACCTGGACGGTCTGATCCCAGTTGCACTGGCCCTCCTGGCTAAGTGTGGACTGGCTGTTGGTATTTCAGGCATCCCAAGCAAGAGACCCAGACTGCAGCCTGGAGACACAGTGTTTTAAAGGGCAAAGCAAGCATGACTGTAAACAAAAACCAGAAAGCCTCCCGCTGCTTCCATCAGCGTACTGCCAAATTATCAGACCTCCACTTGATATAAGGAAAGCAAAGCACGAACAGGAGCAAGATTATGGAAAGTTTCTGCAGCAGGGAAATCCTCCACGGCTGTTCCTCCCTGATTTTCAATGCCTTGATGTTGAAGAGGAAGGGCAAGGCACTGTGCTGTCCCCCTTCACCTTCAGTGGGCAATGGAAAGCCATTTCTGAGCACTTTTTTTGAACCAATTTGCACAACTGTTTCGTGTCTGAGGAAGTGCAAAGAACAGACAACACAGGCACTACTGTCAGGTAAGCCCCGTGGCAAGGCAAACAATCCAGAAAACCCCAGAAAGCAGTAAAACCACTGTTTTGAAAGCCAGAAGCCACTCAGCCTCCCCCATACCTGCAGAGAGACTACAGATTTACTGAAAGATTTCTCCTCTTCTTACAACTCAGAGAGAGACACAGTTAGAGTATATACAAAAGGTTTTTGTGTTCACTTTCGACTCCAGTAATGGTGGCTCAGTTCCACCAGCGCTGAAAGAAATTAAGAGACAAAAGCAATGGCACACACAATCCTGAAGACCTCACACAGGTTTAAGAAAAACCAGCAGTAACCACTACCCCTCAAAGCCAGCAGCACAGGACACAGGCTTCTCAAGCAGATTCTGGAGCTGGACTTGGGTAGCAAAGATCCAGCAGAAAAAAACCCCAGTTTTTCAGATCATCCCCCTTAGCCACTAAAAACTAAGTTTCAAGGCCCAACTCTGAGAAACTGAAAAGCTGAAGTTCTTCTGCAAGGCACTCAATCTATACCATCTCAAGACTCAGAATGAGCACTCCAGAAATCATTGTTCAGTTTCATTTAGTACACATACCATTAAAAATACCTATTTTATGCTATAAGGATTTAAAACACACTAGAATAAATGAATCTTGGATTATATACCAACTGCAAGCCACTACCAAAGTAACCAGTAATGCTGAACAGCTCATTTACTTAAAAAGGTCCAAGAATTCCTCTGCCAATAGTGAAGTGTCACACCACAGACCTGAGAAAAAAAACTTCTCATTGCATCAGCCATCTGCACAGGAGTTTTTTAAAAGAATAATGAGGAAAATCTCATACACCTCGGCAAAAGCCCTAAATTTGGCTCAAACCAGAGTCGATAAACAAAGCTCCCAACAACACTGATTCACCCACTCCATGCACTGACAAGAGCTCCTTGTAGCACCTGGGGGAAAACCCAGGAGCACATCAAAGTGATACAACTACAGAGGAATGGCTAAAACCCAAATAACTCAGTATCTAATTGTGATGCTCTCACTTGATTTCTTATGGAATCTTGACCCCTGTAAATACATGAGAAGCCTGGAACTACATCAAAGAATGGATTCAACAGACCAGTATAAATATCCACACCTCCAGATACTGTAATGACTAAATTTCACTTATGTAAAGCTGAGACACAAACTTGGTCAAATTCCATAATTTCTGCCATCTCACAGCATGAAATTAAATAAACAACAAGCTTCACCTTAACTATCAAGAGATAAACACTATCCAAATACAAGCAGAGGGAGAGGCAAGGAATAAAAGGATCTCAACCCATGCCAAAATTGAGGTGTACTTTATATACAATCAGCCAGAATTTTATCATCAAAGATGATAAATAACAGGACCCAAAGGCCTTCTCCCTTCAAGGTATTCTGAATATGGACACCATCAAACCTAAACCCTTCTAAAACAACCCAGTTTCTTGAGAATGCTTGAGATTTCCAATAAGTTCTCTTCTGAGTTCATATCCTTCCTTTTTTTCTTAGCCATCTTAGCTCAGCTGCACATCCACAGCCCCCAGGACGAACGTACCATAAACACAGCTTTATGTTTTTCATTAAAACCCCTACAACAGGACTAATCTGAATATTCTTTGCTGCTTTATAAGAAACATCCCCAACTTTGAACACGGTCTGCAGGAAACAGAAAACAACAAATTCTCCTTCTTAAGCCCTGCCTTTAGGAAGAAAGGATAAGCTTTGCATACTGATTCTTACATTCTGAAGAAAGCAGATTACATCCAGGATAAGGAAATTGAGACAAGAAAAAAAAAAAAAAAAAAGTACTCGAGCGGGGCAGAATGGTAAGTAAAAAATAACAAATGCTCAAGGGCAAAAGGGAAAAAAATAGAGAAACAAAAAAAACCCAATAAACCAACCAACCAACCAACCAAAAAAGGATCAGAGAACAACTTAAGTCTCAAACCCCCTTTCTAGACCTGCTACTAAATTACGGCAGCAGAGCAAATCGTTTTGGTTGCAACATTTTCTCAAGAGCCACCAGCTTTGAGCAGATAGAAACCGAAGGTGTCCCCCTCTACGTATTTCACTGAAAGCTGCTTCTCCCCCATCCCAGCCCTTGCCACCCCCGTGACTGCTCCAAAGGCGCTGGGGGCCGGTGCTGTCCCGGCGCTCCCGATCCCTCCCAGCTCAGCACAAAGCTCACCATCCATTTTACAAGCCGGCCAGGCTCCTTCCCGGCACAACTTACACGCTGAAACACTCACTGCGCTTAACCTGCTCAGATGACCCTCGGATACCAGAGCGGACAAAACCCATCTCGAATAATAAAAAAACCAAGGAGAGGTATCGATATCCATTATAAACAAGCCTTTCTGCAGATGGCCATCACGGCAATTAACCCACTCCCCCCCCCCCACAAAGCACCACCGCCGGGACCTGCTCACCCGAGCCCCTCGGCTCCTTAAACTTCACCGCCTAAACACAGCCTTTTAAGGCTTTTATTCCCCCAACCCCCCAATTTGCGCCAACAATCCTCGGTGAATTATTCATACTCCTCAGCTCACACCGTCCACTCGCCATCCCCCTCTTAACCTCCCTCTCCAACCCCCCCCCCCCTCCCCAACCCCACCCCGGTTC
>JAWWES010000168.1:57626681-57728363 GCA_035583135.1 Lophotriccus pileatus
CTGCGCGGGGTCAGCTGAGCGCGCAGCTGGGCGGGGGACGGCGCCTCACGTGCGGCGCTGTGTGCGGGGCGGTGCCGCCGACACGGCCGCGCCCGCAGCCGGCCGGCCCTTCCCGGGGCCTCCCGCCCGCTCCCGGCCCTTCCCGGGGCCTCCCGGAGCGGAGCCCCCACCGCGGAGCGCCCGGCGGCGGGCGCTTGTCCCCGCCGGGGCCGGCTCGGTTCCGCTCCGAGCGCCGCCGGTGCAGACCCGTAACGAATCGCACCCCCGTGGGCACAGCACTAGGATTTATTCCCCTTTTTTGTTTTTCTTTTCTTTTTTTTTTTTTTTTAAACTCACGTTACTTTGTTCACTGCTTGACTCCCCACTCCCTTTCCCGAACGTTTCGTAGCACAAAACCCCCAGGACATTCAGAGCCACAGAATCATAAAATTTGGAAAGAGGCCTCTAAGCTCTAGTCCAACCATCCACCCGGCACTGCCACTGCAAGCCCTAAACCACATCGCCCAGCGCCAGGTCCAGATGCCCCTTAAACACCTCCAGCGATGGTGACTCCACCACATCCCCGGGCAACCGATTCCAATCCTGACCACCTGAACAGTGAAATTTATTTTTCTGATATTTAATCTGAATGTCCCTTGTCTCAGTTTAAGGCTGTTTCCTCTACTCCTCTCAGTGCAGGCATGGCAGAAGAGACTGGCCCGCACCTCACTACGGCTTCCTTTAAGGTAGTTGTGGAGAGCAATGAGGTCCTCCCTGAGCCTCCCTTTCTTGAGACTAAACAAACCCAGCTCCCTCAGCCCTTCCTCACAAGACATGTTTTCTAGACCATTTCCAGTTAAAGAGTTCAGAACTTCACATTAATTAAAGGGAACAGACAGCTCCATGGCTGGGTGGCCCAGAAGGAGAACACAGCGGTAATTAAGCACATTTCGAGCAAGTTTTACAACTTCCCAAACCCCAACCAACACCCAAGGAGGTTGGACAAGGGCTCCTCCTCACACCACGACCCCTCTGCCTTCCCTGCTACTCATCCAGACCAGCCCAAAGCCAACCCTAACCCCAGTTTTCCTCTCCCTGCTCCCCTATGGCAAGGGTATCCTCAGAAACTGCTCACCCATGGGCCCAGGGTCTCCTGAAAACCTTGACTGGCCCTGGAGGCTCAGCAGGGGTGGCTGTACAGGCGACAGGGTCTTAATGGCAATGGCACTGGCACAGCCATGCAGGCACTCGCAAGTGGCACTTTGGATTGGGAGCCAGGCCGTAGCCATGGAGGAGCAGGGAGAAGAAAACTGGGGGCAGAGCCCATGTAATTAAAATTAAAAGCCTAACCTATGTACCCTTAGCTCAGGATCATGTGTCTGAGCACTGTGGGGAGGAAGGAAAGGTACAGTTCCCGGTGGAACGACACCACGGGGCTCAGTGATTCCTTTATGTCTTGCAGGCTCCCTCCAGCAGGGACTTTAAGTGATCATCTGGAGCTGAACCTTACGAGACTACTCAGTTTGCAGCTCAGACGTAATGATACCTTAAAAAACAAAGCAGCTTTGACAGGCATAAGTGACATTCTTGCGCTTCTGTGTGCACGTGTGGTGAGGTAAGAAACACCTGCAGGGCAAAGCGATGGTGTTGCAGGTACTTCACCTTCCTAACACTTCTGCTGTGTGTTCCCAACCTCCAGGTAACAAGCAGTCGTTTTTTCATACAGCCATGGGTGTTCTGTGTTTGGGATTTTTATTTGTTTGTTTGTTTTAAAGAAAAAGCACTGACCCTGACACTTGATAGCAATCACAAGGAGTTTCTGTATGAAATTGATTGCTTCTGCCCGCAGCAGTCAGATATACAGAAGAGGCACAGGTGCTATAGACTCCCTTTATTCCTTTAAGGTTTTCCATCCAAACACTGACAAAGCCCATCTTTAGTTTGCATATGAGCTGTGACAACACAATAGCCCATGGCACTGTGTCTGTGAACTACTGATATTTCTGTTGTTCTGTGCTCACTGGAGCCTCGAGAAGAGAAATAATCAAAGCAAGACTCAACCTCGACTGTCTTGCATAAGTACCAAGAAGCCCTACCCAAGGGCTCAAACAACTTTATCTTTCAAAATGAGGTATAGACAGCTTAAACACAGGAAGAAATTCAGTCATGCACAGCAGCCATGCAGTATTTTAGTCCAGTCACAGGGTCACCGTAACAACCCCTAAGGAATTTCCGTGGTGAAATGGGGGGATCTCCTGGCAGGTGCAGAAATGACAAGCCCAGCTCACTGACATCTTCCCCATCAGAGCCCCTGGAAACGCATCAGGGGCAGTTTCGGTAGTGAAGTGGTGCTACCAGAGGTACTTCCCGTGCCTTAGAGGAGGCTGGTGCAACTCAGAGCAGCCGTTGCAGCTTCTCTAATCTGAGTGTGAGGTTGAAGAGGTTCCTGGTGAGTCTGGCACGCTTAAAAGTGAAAGCCTCTTCTGCACTTTGAGCGCAATCTCAGTACCCTTCAAAGATTAAGTGACACTGATGCAGTCTGGACCAGGGACTGCTCAGCTGCAACCTACAGAACCTGCCTTATCCTACTCAGTAACCTCTTATTTTCAATCCTGTCACTCTTTGAATGACAATTTTGGTGCCCATAACTTTGATGTCTTAGGATCCACTTGTGCATCTTTATTACCATTATCCAAATTCACATAATGTGCATATATTGAAAGGGTTCCTCATTGAGTATTCTCATACTAGGTTCTGATCACTTTAAATCACTCAGAGGCTCAATGTGTTAGTGATCACTGAGTAAAACGCACTGCAGAAAAATCCCAGTCTACACATTGCTAACAATGTTCAAATGATTGTTCAAAGATATCAGACTTCCCAGCATGAATTGGCTGGGGAGCTGTGAGTAAGTGTTGTGGTCTCCTTACGAGACACATTTCTTTCATGCCAAACGTGCTTACTCTGAGCTTATAATAAAGAATAATGCTTCAAAACCCAGCTGTGTTTCCAGAAGTGTGTTAGTGGAAACTTGTTCTGCAATTAAGCATTTCATACTGTAGCAGCTCTTGAGAGATGTTAAGCAAATGCTCTCCCCCCACACACATCCTCCCCTTTATTAAACTTTTGCGTCACTCCACTAAAATTCAGCATATACATTTTCCTTCCCGCTCTCCCAGTGGCTGATAACAGAAATTTATTGCAGTATATGATGCCTTAGTCACTTTTTTTGACCTTTACTCCTGCACTAAGTTCATACTCCAGCTTACTCCCTGAATACAATGGTGTTTGTAGATGACTAATTAGGGCAAATGCACAAAGCTGATGAGTCAGCAAAAGGCCCAAAGAGGACAGCGGCAGGGATTCGGCAGCAGGACAAGTCGTCCTGAAAGTGTGAGATGTGCTTCTGCCTGTGGCTTCAGATCTGTTCGCTGATGGGTTGAATGTCTATGGGATGGGCTCTGTAAGCATCTCAGGAGACAAGTACATCCCCATCAAAAACGATCGGTAAAACTTCTGACTTCAGTGGGAAGAAATCAGGGGTTTAATTGTCTCAGGCACCTTCCCGTCAGAGGGTGTCAAGGAGAAGCAAGGGCTCCTTCCATTTATCCCACTGGAGCTGGCAGCTCACATCACATGGGATGTCACTGGCTTTCCCGGGCTTTTTCTTCATAGTACAGCCCCTTACTGTATTTCGGGAATTAACTCTCATTGGTCCAATAATTAAGCTGTAATGAAGGGTACATGCTAGTCTATCAATATTTGACCACAAAACCTGTCTTACAGTGCTGCTGTGGAGCGTTGACTTGACAGAGAAGTGCCACGAGGTCTCCAATGTGTGCAGACCTGGGGCTCTGTGGCACAGGCTGTAACGATCTAATGGCTGCTACTACAACTTACTGTGCTTAACAGTGCAGGAACCTGAGATCTCTGGTGGTTAACTCTTTTCACAGTAGAAAAATGAACTGAAATTTGAACCCAATTCAAACCAAACCATTGGCAGTGGAAGCCTAATGCTGCTGTTTCTCAAATAAGAAATATTGTCTGAAACAGGAGTACGTGATGGGAGACACAATCTCTCTTTAGCAACTGTTGTTTCCTCTGGTCTTTTCTAACCTCAGTGCTTCTTCTCTCCTTCTTGGGCCAGGATTTTATTTATTTTTCTTTTCACATTTGCACAATTCACATTTTTTAAACTATGACCACCTCTTAAAGATTGCTTGCGTCAGTGCACATCTTAGGCATTTGGAAAACTCTCTGAACTGTGATTTCTACACAGAGACATACCCCAATGTGGTAACAAATTCTGCAGTATAATAAAAGCACTGTGTCCAATTCAATGCAATTAGATTTGGGAAGGATTTTCTAGCCATGAAAGGAATTTAACAGATGAAAGCATAAGGCAAGCAGACACTCATCAGGCCACACTGTACAGTTTCACTCATTGACTGCATCCTGCCTATCTCAGGCCCCTCCTGAGTAGATATTGTCAATTATACGGTGGTTTTCCTGATGTGGACAAAAAGCAGGATGGAATTTTAATACTGTCCTTACAGAAAAGATGGGTTTGTGGTCAAAGCCCTGAACAAAGGCTCTTGGAGCTGAGGTTTGGCTCCAGGCTTCCTGTCAGGGCTCTACACAACTCACTTAGAGAAAAGCTTTCAGATTTTAGTGCTACAATCCTTTGCCAAAGGATAGGAGTTCACTGTGTGTCAGGCACAAAGTCCAGCTCCTCATGCAGTACACCAGAAGATCTGGGGCCTGGCACAGAAACCAGCTGAGGAGGGAGCAAGTGAGACAACCACAGTGTAAACACTGAAAAAAAAGAGGTGCTGCTTGATCCCATGGTCTTGCCAAAGCTGGGTCCAGGTTTTAGTTTTCAAGATATTTCTGTGCTGGTAACTCCACCCTGCAGCTAGGCACAGCAGTGGGACTTGGAAAGAGCAGCCAAAGTCTGGGGCATAAAGTGCTCTCTTGGAGGCCAGAGATGCTTGTTCAGTATCTGTCCTGTCCAGCTCAGACCAAGGTTTGGCAATCACCTGGGCAAAGCTCCCCTTTTTCTCTCCTCTGGGAGCTGTTTTGCCTTAGCCCCTTAACTGCTGTTTCCAGAGAGATACCTGGGGACATGAGACAGTTGGGTTTAAACCTTCTTGCCAAACCAGACAAAAGAGATTTGGGCAGAGGTTTTCCCCCCTCAGCGTGCCTAAACAGCACGTTTGGTGTTACTCAGCTTGGTCCTGAGTACTCTTGAGCACACCAAGTGCTGTTTTCTTGGCCATCAGTCTTAACTGTGCAAGATGCAGACACGGACACTTCCTTTCCTCCCTCTGTCTCTGCTCACACACTCTGAGCACTCTGACTTTCTCATGAGGCCGCGGTGACCAGCCCAGCACAGTCTGTCATCACACCGGTGAGCAGAGCACCGGCTGGTTCTCCTTCTGACCAACACGGTGGTTTTAACCCACATCTCTGGAGCCAGCAAGGCACTCCCAATATGCCAATCAGCCCGTAACACCTCAGACCTACCGGGCTAGTTTTACTTTCTTCTTTGCGCAGCTTCCCTTTTGAAGGTACTATAAACACAAGTGAAATGCTCTGAGGACACGTAAGGGAAACCAGAGGAGCCGTCAGCAGGAGCAGCGTGAACGGTGCGACAGCCTTTGCATAAGTTATAACCCAGAGCAGAGGGAAAATGCGTTTCTCAGGAGGAGATGTGGTTTCAATTTCATACAGATTTCTGACTCCCACAGCTAGTTATGATATGGAGGAACATTCTGAATGAGGTTTCTTTCTCCTTCTTTTGATCCTTCTCACCCCTCCTACCAAGGCCTTTTGTTATTTTACAGCCTGGACCGCAAGTTTCTCACACAGAACAAGAAAGAGTCCAAAATAAATCGAAAGATGAAATTAAATGGGCTGCACTTGTAATGAAAATGTAAAGGTGACTTAATGCTTTTACCTGATATTGTGAATTTTCAAGTTCTCATGTGTTTTCCTGTTTTAACATTAAAAAACACTTTATTTCCAACTATATAGTTTCTTAAGTGTTTCTATTTAACATTTCCCCAACTTAGATCTAGCTAAAAGACAAAGGGCTTGAGGTTTTTTTTTGTTTGCTTGTTTGTTTTCCCAGCAACACATTAGAAAATGCAGTGCAAGCTTTAATGACTATGTCTGTTTTAACATGCCTTTTGGAAGACTGTAGGTATTTATGGGGGAATGAGGTAATTAACATATTACTTAGGCATGCAAAGACAAGTTGGAAGCAGCTGTCTTTCTTCTCTTGATATGGCAACACAATCATTAAAACAATAGCTTGTTATACCTTTTTTTTTTCCCTCTCTGTGTTCATAGACCACTCAAGTTACTTGGTTAAGTCAAAGCTTCAAGAGCTCACCACATTTTCAGGACCCGTAGTTTCTCTCTCAAACACACTGTTCCCTCTTACCTATTTGAAGTAGCAAAATGAAAATCAGTATCTCAATTCCTTTAGGGAAATGTTGGTATTCAAGTAAACTCAGGAGCTCCCATGTTCTCATTTCAGATTCTAAATAATGACTTTTATAGTACATCCATTTTTCCCTCAGATTCAGATTTTCCACCTATTAATCCAGAACCACAGACTTCACAGATGTGGTGAAATGTGGCTTTAGCTGATCCAGCCTATTGTGAGAGGAATCAGGTAGCCCTGAAGAGTCTGGGATCCACGGACAGATGAAGGAAGGATCAGGTTGTGTTGCTTCCTGCCTTGCAGAAAACCAGGTGGGTGGGTGAGGGGGGATGCCTAAACCAGTGTTTCTAAATTGCAAGGTCAAGGAACCAATTGTTGCTCCAGGCAGAAATAAGCACTTTGCCAGCTTGATAACAACAGAGCTGAGACACGGATTACAGTTCCTTTAATTTTCTTCCAGTTAATTAAATGATCAATTGCAAAGCTGGCTTTCAGCCATGGCAGTGCCAGCTGAAATGAGCTCTCCAGTTTGTAAGAGGCTAATCAATAGACATAATTTTCAGCAGTGATATGGGGTTTTATTTTAAAGACAAATGTCAAAGGGCAAAATACTGCTCTTATTCACAGCAAATTAGGATCTTCTCCAGCTCCTTCAAAAAGTCCAGTGAAGGGAAGAATGGCACAAGTAGTTGCTTGGGTTGTGTTTTCACTTCTCTGCTTACCATAGACTTCCTGCATGACCACAGACAAAACATTTAGGTCCAGATATGCAAAGGTATCCAGGCAGCTGAGATAAAAATCAGTTGGACCTAGATACATAAATAGTCTGTGGATCTGGTCCTTTGGAAAAGAGACTGAGTTCTCCACCTAGGAAAGGTATAATAGATACTTTCCAGCAGAACAACTTTCCAGCAACAACTCCTGTCACAAAATGCAAAGGCCAAGTAAGAGCTGAGGAATGGCAGCAACTGAACAGCTCTAGGTATTTGACCACAAAGCAGCATCTGTGTATTCTGCCTGGTTTCTTCTCCTCAGTGCTACCCACCTCAGCCAGCAGCAACAGAGACCAGCATCCCCTTTGATCGCTTTTCAGCTTTCTTCATTCAAACTCTTCATTCCTGGAGTGCAGGAAGGGTGAAGTGTGGGGCTATGAAAGAAGGACCACCGGTCCTGGGTTGTCAGAAAACTTTGGCAGGTGGGAAAATAAGAAAAAAGTAAAATAATTGAGGCATTGAATGGGCTGAGGGCATTCTTATATTGTTAATGAAGCATTTGGCAAGTTTCTGGCAGGAGCTAATAAGCACAGCATTTCCAAGCCCAGGAAAACCCTGGGTTTGTATGTCAAAATGTCTTAACACAGGATGGAAGGAGTTTGCCAAGGAACTGAGTAAGCAAAATTCAGAACCATAATGACAAAGTTGGTGCATCAAACCTTACTTTGCTATCTAAGATCACATGTTAAGTAATGAAACTGTTCATCAGTAAGAGGCAACTCATGAGCGTGGGAAACAAAGATCTTGTAGGAACTTGATCTAGATAAGAATGACCACAGACCTCACCATTTTCAGTACCAAATGGAAATTTGTTTATGCTGGCAGCTTTTGCTCAGGGCAAGCCTTTAGTGCATATAGGTATTCAGTCTTAGAAAGAAGAAAAAAGTAGTTCGTGGATGCAATTTTCATTTTTAGTCAGTTGAGAAAACCTCGGTTCATCATGAAAAAAACATATCATCAAAAAACTGGACAGCAACGTCAGAAACTAGTTAAATTTCATCACCATTTCATGACTTTATTTTAAAAAATGCAAGAGGATTGTAGCAATAGCATCTCTACTAGTCATTTATTTTACTAGAACTGTTACGCAAAACTGAAAGAAGACAGTACTGCCCGCAATCTCCCCCAGGTAAAAGCAAGCATAGGCCTGAGTACAGCAGCTCGTGGATTATTGATAGGACCAGCAGCTGAACAACTTCTCCCAAAGCAGCAGAAAAGAAATCTAATTGCAGGAGTAGAGCATGTTCGTTTTGGTTTGGTTTTTTTTTGAGAAGGAAGAATCCATTCTGGTGTAACAGGAACACTTTTGGAGGGTTTTAAATTGATGTGAGTTTGAAAATAAACAAACAGAAATCAAACCCTTAGGAACCAAGATCCATAGGAGATACAGCTAGGTGAACTGGGCTAGGAATTCACAAGCCAAAGGGTCTCAGAAGCTGTCAGAGGCATATGTGTCACTAGAACTGAGGCAGCAGCAGGAATGCATGCCTGGCTGACCTGGTGCTCTCAGTCTGACATGCCCAGAGCACTGCACAATAAAGACCTGCAGCTGGTAGGGTTAGGGGGAAGCACCTCAGTGACATCTCAGGCTCCTCTCTAGCCAGCCTGGCTGGCTGAGCAGTGCCCCTTACATGGCATCTTGATGTGACCTTCCTTCCCCACAGGTATGTGCAGAGAAGGAGGCAGAGCCTGTGTGAGGTGTCCCCACTGCATCAGGCTGCAGGAAAAGCAGGGACAGGAAGGCTGCTCCGACTCTGTGGCTTCTCAGTGGAAAATCAGAGATGTAGAAACACAGCCACAATAATAGAACCCAACAAACCCCCCCCCCCCTTTTCCCTCAAAATAGAGATACACAGGCTTGTCTCAACCCAGCCTACTGACTGACAAAGTCAAGATCATGTAGACAACAGTCAGCTTCTCAGGGATACATCCCAAATTTCCAGATTCACATATCTGTGTGCTAACGACTAATCTCTTAGCAGGGACTTTTTACAGACAAAAAGTCTCTCACATGCTTTTACCCCATCAAGAAAAGACAAGCAGCTTGCATCACACAATTTTTATTATTTTTCCCTCCAGAGCAAACTCATCTTAAAAAGAAAATGGGCTGAAAGCGACTTAAATGAGCTGAAAACTACCCAGGAGCAATGTTTATTTTGCAAAACACATCTATGTCCAGGAGCCCTCATTAATTTGGAAAGTTTCCGCATGACCTCAGTGTTTCTGTAGCTTGTGTGAGCATCCCACAGCCTCTGCTGTGCATGGTGGTAAAGAAATTGCTGCTACAGCCCCGTGGAGAGAGTAATGAAGTTCTGTCTATCATGTCTGAGACAGCACAACTGGTTTATTTTAAAAAGGAAGCTATAAAACTGCACATCTCAGTGCAAGTACTTAAATGGCGCATATAGATGGTCACCTGAAAAATGCTGCTAAGCAGAGGCAGCTGCTGGTCTTGGGGCTATGGCCAGGGCCAGACACAGCTACGCTTCCTGAGGTTGCATGTGGCCAGGTTCAAAGTCCTGGGTGTCAGTGAAATCAGGCCAAGTTCTTGCAGGCTTATAGGAGGGGTATGAGGAAAATATAATTTCCTGGAGTTAGTCAACACATCAGACCAGAGAAAGTCCATTTGTCTCATTGATTAGTATCTCTTCTTCTGTTGGCCCTCTCTAATCTCTCCTGTCTGGGCAACTCCTCCCAAACGCCTAATTGCTAAACAGCAATTAAAGCATAAATGCATTAGCAATTCCATATCATAAACTCACCAGCAAGCCACATGGTGCTGCCAAGCCTGGCTGTGGCACTGGGGCTCTGCCTCATCTCTGGCTGCTTTCCAGTGCTGGGAATATTGATCCGTCACTCTGAAACAACATCAGAGTTCACGTCCCTCTATAACATGATTTTGACCTTTAGGAAGTGACTTCAGCCTCTGCAGGGCATGAGGTGTTAAATGGGGCTGGGTGCAGGTCACTGGCCCTGTTCCCTGCTCCCAGGCAGCGCCTGCTCCAGCAATTCCTTTCTCCTTTCAGGTGAAGGAAGCATTTGTGATCAGTCACACATGCGATGGCATCTTGCAGCTCTCTGGTCAGTGCTCACTGCAGCACCCACACAGACACTCTGTGCCCGCAGTGCTCGGCAGGACAGGGAAAACCAGGGCCTTTCCTTTCAATTTTCAGCTCATCTCCAGGTATACAGAGGGCAGTCGTGGAAACCTGTGTCTCCATTTACCTTGCTGGGTGTGCAGTGGTTTGCAATGGGGTTTTTGTGAAAGCTGAGACAAAGGGGTTTTGGTGGGAAACCGTTGTCTCTGACACCTGGGGAGGGAACCAGGTGTGATAACCCCTGTAGAGCAGGGACTGTCTCACTGCTGAGTCGATGGAAAAGGGAGAACAGGCAGCAGGAAGGCATGATTCCATAATCCCTCTCATACACAAACAATCTCTGCTTTCCCAAGTCACCTCTGTGATCTTTTGCTCTGCCAGGTCATAAAGCAGCACTTCCCCAGAAATGAAATGGGACACTGCTCCAAAGCATGTTGAGTTTGACTCGGTTTGCTAATTCTGCTGAGCACATGAGCTTCCAGGCAAGCAGTTGCCCCTTTGCTGCTCCATTTCTTCTGCATATCAGCTTGCCCATGTTTATTTCTCTTGTGGTTAAACAAGGAGATAAAAAGTTATTTTAGAGTCCTGGAGACTTGTGTGAGAGCAGAGTGATGGCCTCCTCACTTGTTTACACACTATTTTGGTTGAAAAGCAACAAGCCAAGCCTGGGAAGAGGGAGGCTTTCTCAGGACATCCTGCTGAGGTCCCTGAGAATCTAAATCCTACAGGGGATGGGTAAAAGAACGGAGGTGTCTGAAGAGCACAGGGGTGGTGAATACATGACTCAGGCATGAAGTGGTTTCAGCAGAGGGATGGCAATGCACAAGCAGTAAGATAGGAGCTACCAGCAAACATTTCCTGTTAACCACTTGCTTGGCTTTCCGAGGAGAAGACACCAGGGAGAAGAAAGAGGGATCTGCTGAGGAGACATGGCTCGATCTGTGCTAAAACATTACCTTAGACATAAAAGATGAGAAACCCCATCACAGCCCAGAGAGGCCTGGGTACACATGGGAGCTCAAGCAGGCAAGAAAAAATAAATAGGGGAAGAAACGGGGTCAGTGCTGGAGAGAGGCAGGTGAGAGCCCGCAGCTGTGCTGGGGAACTGACCCACCAATCCCCCACAGAGCCCAAGCCTGAGCTGGGGCTTTCCCAGGTGGGCTTTGCTTGTTTTTCCTCTCTCGCAAAGAGAATTTTCATCGGGACAGGGATCTGGCCCTGCTCTCTGTGCAGTGCTGGTTTTGGAGCAGCGCTGTCACCGCTGCCACAGGCGAGCCGGCGTTGCGCGTTTCTCTAGTAAATGCTCTCTGCCAGCAGCCTTTTAATGGGAGCTTTGCCTCTGGAGGATGTGACGTGTGGTAACAGTCTGTCTGCAGAAACACTTGCCCGTCTGTCTGCAGAAATAGGCCAAACACAGACTTTTCTCCACATTCACACGAAAAAAATAAGGTGGTTTTTTTTTAACTTAAAAACTCGCGTGCCCTCGTGGAGCGTGGACATGGTGCTGTCAGAGGCTGGGGAGAGTTTTCCTCTGCATCACACACAGCAGGATCTGCTGCCAGGCTACCCTATAGTAGCTGTTCTGAGTGCCTCTCGTTATCCTGGTTAAATATATTTTATGCCTCCCAACCCTTGGATTTACTGAAGTCCAGTACTTATGGAAAGCCACTGGATATTAAAAAAAAAAGGCACTAGGATTAAAACTGCAAAAATGTACAATATTAACAGCAAGCACCGATTTTTAAAAGAGTTAACATATGGAGAAAATATAGCTGACCATGTTTCATAAATATTTAAAGGATGAATGGTATTTTGTGGCAAAATACTTCTCTCTGACAGAAGCAGAGGGAGCATCTGGGGCAGAGGGACTAAATGACATAAATTTATCTTCCTGTGTGTTTTGGAACATGATTTGTTTGTGTCCATGGACGTGACAGGTTTTTTGGTAATTTCTTCCTTTCCCAGCAAAGAAGCCTTAATCTCCTTACTGGAAATTGTACTATTTATGCAGAAAATCCTGCCTCTGAGATTGCTTGAGATCATGAGTTATGTAACCCAAACAGATGGAGCTGGAACTTCTTTTTTTTTGAATGTCAATTCATATTATAATCCCAACAGGCTGCAATCATTTATCAGCTCATTTGTAGCATACAAAAAAAAGAGATTGAGGATTTTAAAACGGGCATTTAACATACACTTACACAGGAACATTTGTGCCAGAGACAAATACCATTGCTAAATACCAATACTAATAACATTTATTAAGGACTTCCTTCATTCTTATGAGCACAAGGATCCCGTGTGATACTCACAATAGTAGGGACATGATATTATGACCGTCACGCTGCCAAGGCATGTCTGTGGCTGTATTTACACGTTGGATAGATGAGGTTATCTGCAGCACTGGGTGAATAAGTGGGAATAAGGAAGAGCCAGAGGAGAGCTGGAAAGAAGCAGTCCAGGGCAGGGCAATCAGTGTGAAGAACCTGATTAATGCTGCCTTGTTCAACTCTTGAGCAATGCTGTCCCGTAACCATGAATCACCCATCCAGCTCCCCGCTGATCACGTGCACGCGCTGTAGAAGCCAATATATCATATACAATGCCTGGTTTTAAACTTCACATTCACTTAATAGTCCTTCTGCTAACACAGTCAGGCAGATAAAATCATAAAAGGCTCAATTACACTTGCAGAGACTTTATCCTTTTTTTTTGTTACTGATGTTGGCCGGTTTTATTTCATGTGAGTTTAAGCCAAAGTGGATCAAGACAATAGTAGAAAGAGGATGAAAAGGGATGGGAGGGAAAAGTAACAAGCAAAGATTATTCCAAAATAAAACTAATATAAGTGGAGTATCTGGGTCTCCTTAAAACTGATGAGAGTTTGAGCAGATGAAATTGGGAGGAAGAAGAGAAAAAAAAAGAATAATTTGAACCCAAATCTAATTTTCTATCACACTGAAGTTCAACCAGGACTTAAAAGAAAAAAAGCCACTGTGTTTAAATAAGAACTTAGGCGAATCACATTACTTTTATTCCACTCTGTGGGAATCCCCATGTGACACACTTGCATGTTTAGGCCCAAACTGTAATCTAAGGCTCAAACCAGGACAAGGAGCTTTGCTTGAGGAGAGCTTTCAGTACAACCACAGAAAGCTGAAGCAGAGTTCCTGCTATGACACAGTACTTTCTGCAAAAGCAAAACCAAAACAGAGGCATGATGCAGCTGCCAAGGCTGGGTTTGGGGGTCTGTGCACTGAGATTGACCCCCAGGGACCTGCCTGTGTGGTGTGTTTAGCTGTTGTTGCACAACCACCTCTCTGTTCTACCATACTGCCATATGTAAGGGTGGCTGGAATGGGCTCTGGTCCAGGGAACGTAAAAGAGACCCCAAAATCTGTTCCATCTCCAGCACCCTCTGCTACTTTTCCACATATCTGTGGTGGCATTTTTTCTGCCTTTTTGGCACTGTTGTGGTGCTTGCCCTCTAGGCTGTAATTCCCAGGACATGCCTGTTTGGGGTACTGTGAGCAAGAGCTCTCATCTGAGCTGTGATCTGGGTTGATGGCAACAGCTAAACCAAACCTTACCTTTTAATCCCATCTTTCATTTTGCTAAATGAAAGCACTTGCTAAAGCTCAAGCACTTGCTCTGGCAAAAGCTTTCAGAGGACCAACCTAGAAAACTGAACCAGAGAGCTGCTGTCAGCCAGGCACGGCACCATCAGCCCTTTTCAGGTCCCACTGCTGACACACAGATCTCCCACTGAAAATGTTTCTGAACAGGACAGTAAAAGCCAAGTCAACAGGAGTGAAATGTTTAAACCCAGATGTGCTCATAGCTTCTAAATTCCCCTGTCTGCTCAAAGTTCATTTTTTTTCCCTTCTCATATTGTGTTTAAGCCTGCAGAGAGAACAACGTATTTTAGCAAAGCATCAAGTGATGGAGATTGTGAAAAGATGACCTGACAGTAGAAGGAGTTACAGCATTTCAAAGACAGACCCAATATAGCCAGGGAAGTGCCATTTCTTACACACACTGCTAAGCAACACCTTGATCTCCTTTCTTCTGGATTGGGGGCTTTACCTACTTAGTACTCCTAATGTGAGAAAAATTGTAATGGGTTTTTAATTCATTCTGGACCTTGGCCAGTGATTAATTTAGTCTGATGTTTTTCTACTAGCCAAAAACTTGAAAGATCCCATTTTTCTTTTTTTTCACAAGGGAAGAAATGAGCTTCTGCTTGTAAATATATGTAAATGTTTACCTGAGCAGGATTTTGCTCAGGCTTATAAAGCGTGAGCTTTCTTTAGAATAGCTTTTCCCTGGATGATGTAATTTACTTGACTGGGTATTTTCTACCCTTGCACTACTGTGTTAGTCAACCTAAGCAGATTAGCCTAAGCACCAACCTGGCACTTGCTTTGCCAAACAGTTATTCAGTGCCCTGCAGAAAAGGGTGGTTATTTTTGGGAGGCAAAAGGATCACTTCTGTGTGCCCGAGATGACTTTCAGATGGATGTTAGTCTGTTTGTGTGTAAATAGGTCTGAAAGCCCCAAGGACCAATGGGCTAGACGAGCCAGATACTGTATTAGCAGTTATGTAACAGAAGCAGCACTAGCAGAAGAAAAAATGCTGGTTTTTCCTCATTGTTACAGTGACAGTCGAGAGTCAGATGACCTAAAGGGCATAGAGATGATTTTAAAGGGAAGCATCCACAGCACTGCCTATGCTTCCTAAACCTTCAGCTTCACAGAGCTCTTGATATTGGAGTCTGGGTTTGTGGAGGGACAGGGGTTGAAAAAAAAAGGGAGAGTAGAAATAAGGAGCTTTGTTTTTAGTAGAAATGAAAGATGACAGACCAATGGCTTTCAGGAAACATTTTGTTTAAACTGAAAGCACAGGCTATGGGAAACAGATTCAAGTCAGCTCCATAACACGCTCCAAAATGCTTCAACATCACCCGGTCAGTCTGCCCTTAAGGGCGAGATAATTACAGCTGCGCTGTCTGAATGGAGGATTTTTTGGTTCACTGATCAAAAATTTATTTTGAATCAACTTGAAATGAAAATTTGACTCCTTGTTTTGTTAGGGTTTTGGGGAGGTAGACATCTTCCCTCTTCACTCAAAATTATTAATGTAGTTCAGGCAATGTTCAAGAAAACACCAGTTTTCATTAGGACTAAGGAGATTTTAAGGGAAAAAATCATCATGGATAATTTTGCTGTCGTAAAAGTACTTCCAAAATTCAGCTCAGGTACTTGGTCGCCTCAAAACTGCTCCTGTGGTGAAATTTCTTCCTGAGCTTCTCGTGAGCTCTGAATTAATATTCAATTCCTTGACATTTCTACTTATGAAATAAATAGATTTGATACACCCAATCACATCTCCCTCTTGTGGCAACTTCCCAGGACTAAAACGACCTGCTATTTACTCGGCATTCTATAGGATTGTAGAGGTTCCTTCTTTCACTAGCACTCCATTTTCCAGCCTCAGGCTCTGCTGATGGCAATACATGGGTGTTCAAGGGGCTCCACCATCATCTTTTGCCTTGTGCTTTCCAAGTAAGATGTCACCAACTGCCCCTCTGAACCTGGGGACACCAAAATCAAACTGGAGGGTCCCGCCAGCCCCATACCAACCAGCTCATCCTTTAGACAAGCCAAGAGAGATGCTAGGAAAGAAAATACTTGTGTATCTGCATGATGGACAGCTGAACAATTGCCTGTTTCATCAGACAATCCTGATGAAAGTTGGGCTTTATAAGGAGTTTTGCCCTCCAGAGCCCTTGTGGAGATTTCCCCCTAAATTACAGCATTTAACTGCTCCCCACTTGGGCTTTACAAATAGCTGCTTTTATAACTACATTTATCCTCCTGCTAACGGTTTCACAGCAAATGATATTTCATTTTGATGAGAAGGCTTTTGAGCTGAAGCCAAATCGCTCCAGGCAAAGCAGATTTTGTTTTCCTACGGTTTAATCAGTAGGAAATTAAGAGGCCAATATTGTGCTGCCACAGACATGGAGGCGAGCAGCTGCCTTTGCTCGGGTGAGTTTTTCTTCTCCCTCTCTCCCTGGGACACAACAAGGAGGTAAAAGTCACAGTGTCTAACACAAATCCAATGTTCTCAATCCCCAGTCCCTGTCACTCCATCGGGAGCAGGTTTAGAGCCTTCATCAGTCGGCAGGCAAACAGCATCCATCACAGAATAGCCCACGATCAGCCAAACCTCTCTAATTTGTTAAAAGTCAGTTTTACCTTTTAGGAGAAAATTGAGCACATAATATAGGTTCCTGTTCTTGTCCTTGACTCAAGGGAAGGCAGCTCCTAAGCAGCTGATGGCAGCTGGTCAGACAGTATGAAAAGCCACTGAAACTATATATATAGATATTTTCATGCTGTCTGAAAGGGTCAAGGCCGGCTGCTCCAAGGGAAGGTGTTTCAAGGCAAACATTAATGCGACACTCTGTTTACAAGGGGTGACTCAGCCACAGAAATATGTGCTTTTTATCACACATTTCTAACTCTGTTAAAAAAAAAAAAAAAAAAACAAAATAAAAACAAGTTTAGGGGACTTCAGTCTGCTTATTTCACAGCAGAGTTCAGCTCAAATTCTCCATCCAAAAGATGTTTATTTCACAGGTTTTACCTAATGTCAAACTGTATAGACTAATTGCTTTCCAGGGGATATTTTATGTAGGGAATACAATACCTGTGTTGCTTTAAAAAGTACCCAACAGCATTATCTAGGTGATGGCTTTACAGGACATGCCTGAAACATGATGAGGGACCTGCAAATTCTGCAAAGACTTATCTCCACAAAGTCTCACTTTACGACAAAAGCACATCCAGTGCCCCTTCCTCAGGAGTGAAAACGCCTCTCTGGGACCCAGAGTCTTTCCAGAGGAGCTTTATGAGATTCCTACAGAGGAATGCCAGCGGTTCCTGCGGCCGCAGGGCTTTAGCTCGGACTTCTACACGGGGTCATCTGAGGTTAAGAGCAACGGGGGCCACGTTGGCTCAGGCTCCTCCTGCTTTCCTCTAATCAGGATCAAACCAAAACTCATTTCAGTGCTGGGCCTGGCCCCCCTGCTTCTGCCCGGGGCGGGGGATTTCCACCCGATTTGCCGGGTTTTTAAGGGGAGACATCTGCAAACTCCGGCTCTCGGCCCGGCTCCCCGCGCGGAGCGTGTTCGTGTCGGAGCAGGCTCAGCCCGTGAGACCCGGCAGGCTGGAGCCGGGAGGGAGGGAGCAGCCTGGAGATACCTGCTTTAGACGGGCTGGATGTGAACAAACCCTCTTCAGATGGTGTGATCGGGCTGCGGCACTAAACGAACCCAGCTGAGCTGCCTCCGACCCCAAATGGGTCACCCCATGCAGCCAGAGCTCCCCTTTGCAGCATCCAGAGCACATGGGGGGGATGATCCGTGCATTCAGTAGGGAAGGAGCGTCTTCCATCACTGCCTCGGCGCTAAGCAGCTTTCCCGGGAAGGCAGCTGCCGGTAGCTCACTGTAGCAGAGGAAAGGGGAAGGTGGTGGCATGGAAAACCCTGTCACCTTTCTTAAGGCTTCGTCATCTCGAGAGTCAGCACTTTATCATATCGCTGGCGGAAACTATTTAAAGGCTCCTTAATTAGCCTGTGGTCTCGGGCAGTTCCTGTGCCGACGGCTGGATGGTTCTGGGCGATACCACAAGGCTTCGTTTTGTCACATGGAAAAAGTCTTCATGTAAACCACAGCAAAACCGCGTGTTTGCCTGACTGCCAGGCGGGCTGGGGGGCAACGGGTGGAGGTGGAGAGGGGGCACTCAAGTTACACGGGATTCGTTTGTGTGATGTCCTGATAGGAAGCCACGGGCTCTAGACGAGCTCGATTTCAGCAGGTCTCACTTCTGAAACGCCTCTCTGCTCCCAGCTCCCTGTGCCATGGCTGGTGGGAGGAGAAAGGGAATTGCTGCTTGAAGAAAAGTTGCTCAGCACCTGAAACAACCACTCCATGTTTTCCCACCACATCCTGCTGCACAGCTCATGGACAGTGTAGACAGAGCTTTCCACTTTCTTTAGTGACCTGAAGTCTCACAGAAGCCTTTTCTTCTAAGACTCCCCTGCTCCTGTGCCTCGGGTATCACCACCACGGCAGCTCCACCTCATCCTCCTGCCTGTACCAGAGCTCCCAGCCATGGCACTGGGGAACTGAGGGTCAGAAAAGGACTTTTATCCATTTCATGCCAAAAGCAGAGGCTGAGTTAAAGCTTTTAATCACTTGCTAATATTATTGTTAAATTAGGTAGCTAACTCAGATGTTTACTCAGCCAAGAAATCTGCTTTCCATCTAGGAAACCTACCTGCTTCCACCAGTGTTTGGGCTAAGCCAAGCAAAGCCAAGCTACAGCTCCCCAGTTAGACAGGGTTCCAAAATTTATCCTGCTGATCCTGCCTATGGCAGGGCTTCCACCTCCTCCCTGTCCCAGTCCCCAGCACATCTCCCTCCCACCCCCACCAAAATCATTCTCCTGGCATGAATATAGATCATGCTGCTTGGGGCTCTTCCTCATACACAGGGGTGCCCCTGAGTGCACCCACTTCTGCTGCTCCATATATAAAAGCAGTGGTACAGGTGTATATGCACACATGTGAATATGGTCATATATTACAGGGAATTGTTTCTCCCACAAGTATCCAGAAAAGAGTGATCTGGGATGGCCTGTTGCTGATTTTTCTCACCTTTACCTCCACACGGGCAGGGAAGGTTTTCACAGGCAATAACAACTGGAAATAGATTCCTGATGAAGTCAAAATTAAGAATATTTTCCTCTGCTTAGGCAGGCATTTGACAGTGTAATTCTTAAACAGACTTTATTGCTATTAAATTTAATACCCGTGAAGGATTACATATCTGCTTCATTGCAAGTCTGACAGGATTAGGAGAGTGGTGTCTGCTTAGTGTTTTTAAAACATCAAACACTAACAAAGCCCTGAGCAAGAAACCTTTTCTGTGGGCTGCAAAATGCCAAGGGTCCAGGGAATTGCACCGTGCCAGGAAATAGGATGGTGTGCCCTTTGAGGAGCTCTGCATTCCAGCTGCTGAAGCACGTGGCGACAGAGACACAGCCACTGTGTCTGCACCCAAATACTCCAAACTCTGCTCCCTGGCAGCATAAAACCCCTGGCTTCAAACCAGGCAGCCAGCTGGAGGAGAAGGAAATCACACCCCTTCTTCTCCACAGGCTGAAAACCTCTGGGACTTGGGGTGAAAATATTATTTGCAATGTTCACATTGCAAGTCATTCTTCACAGTTGCATTGTTTGTAACGATCTCCTTCTCTCTCAGAGACACATATGGAAAGAAAGTCAGTTTCTCTAGTCCTGAGACTACGGACTTGTAGTGGGGATGTTAAGTCCTCGTTAGAGCAGGAGGTGCAGGCCAGGATAGGATGAACCCTTTTAGGGATCTGTCCCTTTAAAATGATCCTCAGTTTCTCAAAAGAGGCCCGAAGTCAATATTGTTTGCTCTAATTAATGGCCTCTCCAGCTCAGGCACCAGCCCTAGGCAAATCCACCCCAAAAATCCCCTGGAATAAACACCACCACTTTGATGATAGCTAGGAGGTGACTTGCCTTGCGTTACAGTAAATTGGCAGGTGGGAAGAGCAAACCAGCCTCGCTGCTTCCCTGCTCCTTCTGGAAAGCTCCTGAGCAGGCATGGGATCCTCCACCCTCCATCTTCAAGTGTCCTGCCAGTCAAAGCCATCATCACCAGGCTCTGAAGGGCCCATAAGCACCACATATAGGTACAAAGAAAGGGCAGAGGAGCCTATTTTTGATTCAGCTGCTGTTAGGGTGACTCTGGCGTCTATAAAGATGGATTAGCTCTGGATATTTCCAGGAGTAAGGGTTTGGCACTGGCACCCATAGAAAAAAAACCACTTGAGCTACTGCAATGGTGAGGGTTTTTTGTATATTAATGTTATTATTCTATTTTCCTTTTTACAGCTAATGAGTATTTTCCCTGGGGAAGGGAGCATGCATGGCAGGATGGCTGCAGGCACTAGAGGCACTTTTGCAGGCAGAGCTGATCTGCAGAAGGTGAATGACAGCAAAGCAGCAACTCCTGATGGACACAGAGGATTCACCTATCTCCAGCAAGATCCCCAGAAAGCTCACTTTCTGCTACAAAGGAGAAAGAAAGAAGGTATTAGTAAAGAAAAAATTACTCTAACAGTTGCCTTCAAAACTCCATGAGCAGGTTTCAATGTGATCTCTGATTACTTCTTCATCTCCACAGCTGAGCTTAAATTCATCCTAACTGTTTCCTTTACATCAAAGACACTTGAAAAAAAAAGACACAAAGAAACTTGAAAAAAGAAATAATCAAAGCAGCAAACAAATCATGAAGGAAACAGGGCTTCTTAAAGCAGAGAGCGAGCCAGGACTCTCTTCATTTGCCTAAGGAGAACCCACAGACTGAGCCTTGCAGTTGCTTACTAAAAGATGGGGTCACATGGGAAGTCTCTTGGCCAAATCCTCCACCCCAAAACCCACAGCTCGGCTCAGGCAAGCCTCATTTAAAGGCCGACTTCCAAACCGAGCTGCTTGCACTGAAAAAGAGCTGGGGGCACAGGAGAAAATCCAGGTGGTTGCCAGGGACTGGGAAGAGGGTCAGACATCTCACCAGGGATTCCCAGTGGCTGAACCTCACCCAGACTTACCCAGCTCTAATAAGCCTGATGGGAAACATGAGTTTTCATGAACAAAGTCCAGGGTGAGGTGGTGTCACAGTATATCTGTGATACTGGTTTGAATCATCTGCTCAGAATGAGATTGCAGCATCAGTCAAGAATAGATATTTCCCCTCGGCTCAGACTTGTTGTTATCCAAGGCCTTACCCTTGGGCATATGATATAGAATCATAGAAACACAGAACACTTTGGGTTGGAAGGGACCTTAAAGACCATCCAGTTCCAACCCCCCTGCCACGAACAGGAACATTTTCTACTAGACCAGGTTGCTCCAAGCCCCATCCAGCCTGGCCTTGAACACCTCCAGGGATGGGGCAGCCACAACCTCTCTGGGAAACCTGTGACAGGGCCTCACCACCCTCACAGTCAAGAATTTCTTCCTACTATCTGATCTAAACCTGACCTACTTCAGTTTAAAGCCATTCCCCCATGTCCTATCAATACATGCACACCCTTGTCAGAAGTCCCTCCCCAGCTCTCTTGGAGCACCTTTAGTCACTCTAAGGCCCCCTTTAGGGATTCTCAGGTCTCCCCAAAGCCAGTTGAAACAACCCCAGCGATCTCAGCCTGTCAGTGTGGGGCACAGCAGCCTTTTCCCAGACAGCCAAGTGGGAAGCAGACCTCAGAATCCGTGGGTAATTAATTATCCAGCCCGCAGTAGCAAATGCCGCATGGCGTATACACTCCCGACGCAAGACTGATGGATCTGGCAGCAAGCGGTGCACTCCTGGGAAGTTTCCTTTGCATTAAGTGCTTTTGACACTAATGTTGGTGCCTAAGCAAACACATTAGGATGACTGAAACACCCGTGCTGCTTGGAATCACAGAGCACATGCACTGGAAATGGATCGGCAGACCTGGAACGAGGGGAAAGCAACGTGCTTTTGTTTTTAGGGCTGGTCTCTCCTGCCTTTTCATGGGTGTGTTGGGTTCCATGAGGTGCCATGAGGGTGAGCTGACACTTCCTCACAACACTCCGTTGCTATTTATGAAGCAGACCTAAATATTCTGCATTAAAAAGTCACATGTGTGGATTATGCTCATGTGAAGAGTAATTGGATTTGATTGTGCTCTTTACAGACACAGGAAGTAAACGCAGAGCCTGCACTCAGCAAAATTAGTGTTGCAAAGACGGCTGAAGTGAGAACTAATTCAGGTTCATTGCCCATATTTCTCAGTGCTGCCACACAGCACTAAAGGTTTTGTTGCACAGATCTGCAGCCCAGCTACTCCCATATGGAAGAACCGAGATTCAGGGGATTATAAAGGATGCGTGGGAGTATTAGGCAGATCTCCATGCTGAAGATGAAAAAGAACTCTCACAGAAATACTTAATGGCCTTTGAAACAAGAATAAAGCACGCAGGATATTTTTAGAAGCCTGCCTGCACTTGCCAACACCTGCATCTGCTGATGGCAGAGGCTCCCCAGTGTGAACACCCAGCACCCCTCATTGCCACACTGCTCCGGACAGGGATACGAGAAAAAGGGGAGTGCGGAATACACATGCTTGGCTGAAGCAGGGATTGTACCCTGACTAAAGCATCCCTGAAAAATCACCTCTGAAAAACTTCAAGGACCTCAATTCCCCTTCTGCCAACCAAGAACCTACTTGGGCTTTGAAGATGCCACCCTGGAGCCCCACACGCTGCATGGTGGGAGTATTCCACCGTGTGCGAGAAGGACCAAGGTGATTTATCCAGTAAGACTTCACAAGATCCTTCCTTTGCCCATCTCTTCTCTTGATTAAGGAGACGTGGTATCTTCAACTAGGTCCTCTGTTTTAGACTTCTTTCTGGAAAGCCAAATGGCGGCTGTTGCCCAAAACCACTAGCACTGCTCAGTCATGGAAATGCTGAAGTGATGAGAGTTAAAATTTTTTTTTGGAGCTCACACTTCAAAGCATCATAAAAATACAGAGTGGTTCAGCGTTTTGCATGTTTGTCTACCACTCCAAAGAATGGTTAGAAGCAGGTTGATAAGTGGGGCTTTGTAATTATCCTGTGTGTTTTTCCTTTCACCCCAGTTGCCATTAGTTTCCTTAGAAACAGACACACACACACTGGAACGAAGCATTTTCCCATGAAAGACTACCAACACCAGATTGTGTATGTTCTTTGGAAATTACTTGTTTTTACTTGTTTGGTTTTTGACATTAAAAATTTTTAGTGTCTGAATTTTCCAGCAAGAGAAACTTAATCTTATTGTATAAGAATTATCCCAAGCCAGTAATAACATTTCTGAAGGAACCAGTCATGGAAAACATGTTTCTCAGAACTGTTCTCAGGACGAGAAATTTCCTAGGCAAATCTAAAACTACAAAAAAAAAGAAAAGGAAAATTGAAGCCAAGGGATTTGGTATAGAGGGATGACTGGAGCTGCTGTTTAAGAGTGGTACACGGGAATTTAACATGTTACTGCTGCTACTAAGAGGATTTTTCTCCTTCACCAGGATGGTCAACTGTTGTGCTTTAGATTACAAAGGGTCATCTCACATGGGAATAACAGTAAAACTATCAGTTTATAGGGGTTGAGCAATAGACGTCCAAACACAAATATCACATCACCCCTTGGGCTTGGTGAGCAAGTCCAGACTGGTTTAGTCTTTTCATGGTCTCCTCTCCATTCTTGACAAGGGCTTTGGAGAATTCACCTCTCCATCCCAGTGGAAAGGTGGGCAAAGGTGGCCCTGCCAGTGGGGACATCTCTTCAGAAAGTTAACAGGACATGTCATCAGCTTAGCACTTAGGGGTGCTCTGGTTTTAGGGGTCACAACCAGGTATCTCTGCAAGAGAGTAGGTTCAGATTGGATATTAGGAGGAAATTCTTGACTGTGAGGGTGGTGAGGCCCTGGCACAGGTTTCGCAGAGAAGCTGTGGCTGCCCCATCCCTGAAAGTGTTCAAGGCCAGGCTGGATGGGGCTTGGAGCAACCTGGTCTACTGGAAAGTGTCCCTGCCAGTGGTAGGGGTTGGAACTGGATGGTCTTTAAGGTCCCTTCCAACCCAAGCCCCTCTATCATTCTCTGACATCCAGCAGGCTGGCTGTGCCTTGATGTGAGGGTATCGACCTGGCCCCTGTCCCCAGGACCTCCCCTTGCTTGCTAAGTGTATCTGCAGGGAAAGGCTCTTCTTCTACCCAGAGCCTTGCATGGAAAACACATTTTGCTGACAGTGTCATATCTATCAATTCTCCTGTTAGAAGGGGAGACATGAGTTTTGTCTCTGCTAAGGCTTGTGTGTGCAGTAAAAGCCCTTCTATCAACAGAGGCACCAAGGAAACGAGGGTTGGCCACAGCCCAATTAAACTGTACAAGATCCTATCTGCCATCTCACAGCCTGTTGGATTGTTGCCTGCCTGAGCTGAGGGCATTCAGCTGGAGCAGGGTCAGGGACCTGGGGTCAGGGAAGAAAGGAGCCACACTGCCCTCGAGCCCTCTTTGGGGGTTTGCCTTTGCATCTCCCATCAGGCTGTGCTTTGTACTCACTGGGCATCTTTCCACAGAGGGAGGGCAATCCCTCCTCTCCATCAGAGACATGCACCCTGACAATACAGAGAAAGCTTGGAAAAAGGCTACACAGAGAGTAAAAAAATTAAATAAAAAGAGTATTTCATCCCTACCAAGGACCATAAAGCGCAGCATCAACTGGTGAATACTACTCACTGGCAGCAATAATGATTTGTTTGGGAAACAGATTAATTTGGAGCCAGTTTGACACAGATCTTTCTTTTCCTCTGTATTTGTTGTTACTGTTTGAAGTCTTTTGCTGTGATCTAAGGGCATGTTGCAGAGCTGAGCACTGCAATAAGCATGGCAGCCTTGGATTATTCACTTACTGAGGCAATGGGGAGGATCTTTGTAACAGGAGGCCAAGGGCAATTCCAATCTCATTCTGAAAAGCTGCATTTCATTCAGTCATCCTTTGAGGATCAGAGTTTCTCCATCATCTGAAGCTATTGCCTTAACCTAAATTGTTGGTTCAATTGCTTTCCATGAATTTAGCACTTAAAGGGATTAGGGCAAAAAACGCTTTTAATTTTCCTTCTGACCTTTTAACATCATCAAATGGAAGTTGGGACATCAGTAAAGGGATTTTAAGTCAATAATTGTTTTGTAGTGACTGTATGTTTGTGAGCCACACACTATCCCTGCCCTAATCCTCACTCCCTGTATGGAGCAGAGTCATCTGCCATCGTCTTCTGGGTTTGGCTCCACAGCAGCCTTGCCAACAGGACAGAACTTGCAAACAAGGCGAGAGAGCAGTGATCCAAATAAAAATTGGAGAGACGAGGCTGCTCTGCTGGAGCCCCAGCAAGTTCTCTAAATGGGCTGTTGCTGAAATCCTGACCTTGTTTGCTCTTGGGCTGCCCGAGCTGCTGCCTACCCTGTAGCCAACATTAATTAATTCTTGTATTGATGTGTCAAGCAACTGCCATGAAATCATAAAACAAGCAGAAAGCTGTCGGCATCCTGTAAAATTTGAGGAGGAGACAGGGAATTGACACGTAGGGATTTACAGCGCAGCCTACCAAGCTAGCACAGCTTTAATCTCAGGTTGTGTTGCCTGAAAAGAGGCAGATCAGGTACTTCATTCCATGCTGTTACCTTGGGCAGGAGTTGATAGATTTACACAGGCATAAAACAGGCACAAGGGAAGGGACAGTAGCCAGACCCTTTTTCCTTTGACGTTACTTCTGTTACACCAGGTAAGAAGCTGAACTGAGAAGCGGAGCTGAGAAGCCTGCTTTTGGCAGACAGGTTTAGTTACAGCGATGAGATGTAGGTTTAGATTTCCTTTTGGCCCTCAGTCTCCTCACTGGCCCTGTGTTGGCTCCTGTTGCCATCACTTCATGCAGCTGCAATGATGTTCCTGGAGTTAGAGCAACTGTTTTAGAGGTGTGGTTCGTACTCATGGAGGGGATAGAGGGGAAAGCAAAGCAGATGTGAAATCCCTTAGCGACTGCAAGAAACAGCAAGGCTGGAAAAGAGAGCTGGAAGGAGGAGTAAACTGTGGCAGGAGCCTCTCATCTCCACCCCCTTGAAGAAGAAGAATGTCTATGGGTGGTTAGTGCAGCACTTAGCTGTGCTTGGGCATGTGGGGTTGGGGTAGGTGGCTCCAACCACAGTGTGTCTGTGGGGCTGGAATGAGGACCCAGGTCCATGGCAGCATGGCTTTGCATCAGGCTGCACAGGAGGCCAACTCCACTTCCTTCTTTCTGCTTTTGCAGGTCTTTTCTCTGCCTCCCTGGGAGGGAACCGGTTCTTGCAATATCTCTGCACTTTCCAGCACAATGAGCCCCTGTCTTCACTCGCTCCTGTACCAAAGCACAGGGGAACCACAAACAAGAACCGTAGTGTTGCAACACCATTGTGCTGTCACAAGTCATCTCGGCTAAAAATAAACTGCCGCTAAACAACTTTCAGACTTGCTTTCACCAAATGCTGTAAGGAAGACGCCCATCAAGAAGAGCACAAACTCAGACAGGGCACAAACAGCTTCAAAAACTCTGATGAGTTTCCCTTTTTGCCTCTCCTCTGATGGTAAGTCCCCCCAAGCCCTCTTCTGCTCCTCTATCCTGATCAAGTAACCTGGATCACCTGTGGCTTCTCCACGAGCTCTTCCACGTGAAGATTTTTTTCCCCTCCCTCCCCACTGCAGAGTATTCATGGAGCCCCAGGAGGCTAAATCCCCATGTGGGGACAGGAACAACCCTCACCTTTGCTCTAAGCCGACTTCAAGAGACCTGTGAGCTCTTAGCTCACCCTGCCACGTTTTGTGGGGACATGCAAGTCTCGCACAGCTTTGCAGGGAGCGGGGAACCAGCCTTGCGTGAAACTGCCGCCCGCAGACAAAAGCCGGCAACAAAGCCCAGAGAGCTGTTTTGTCTGAGCCGGGACTGCTCTGTCTCCGCCTTTTGCCGGCACTGGGAGCAGTGGAAAGCCAGGGTAGTTTTCTCAGCTGATCTTCCTTTAGTCTTAGCAGGCTAACAGAAGTTCAGCTCTTTCCCCACTGCCTCTGTGCGAGCTTAATGTTGCGTGACACCTGCCCTGAATCGCAGCCACACACCCTGCTGTTGCTTGAAAAGCTGGGCTAGACAGGCTCCTATCACCTTTCAAAACAAGCTGGAGAGAGGTAAACTGTCCCATGATGCTCCATGAGGACACTTTTGCCAAGCTGCTCAGTGTACATCAGACCCAGGCCCGCTGCAGCAGCAGCAGCTTCCCATGAGACCGAGACAACATCTCCCAGTTTCAGAGGTGATGCTGCATCACACTCATGCAAGATTTTCCTTCCCTCTCCCCCACACTTTCTTTTCATATTTTCCAGCCCTGAGAGAAAGCCAAAGAGGCTGGAAACAGAAAGCTAGATCTTTTTTCCCTCTCTCTCTCCCAAAGGCAGAGGTGAGCAGCAGCCTCTCAAGACCCACCAGCTCTCCACAAAGCTGCCCCTGGGCTCAGTGGGAAGTCTACAATCCACCTTCAGTACCTCCTCAGTCCTGCTATCCTACAGACCTATCTAAGGCACCAGGATGTGATCTGGAAAGTTTTGGGATTTCACCAATCTAAAATTGCTGAGGGGGACAGCACAGTCCCTGCATCAACTCCAGCTCCACAGCATCCCCATGAACTCCATCAGTGTTAGCAGAGACCCCTTTACCTCTCACCCTGTCTGCTTTGTTTCCAAAATAGCTGCATTCAAGCACTTAACCCACAGCATCACTGAGCCATGCCCAGGAGGAAATTCCCCACCCTTTATCCTCCTGCCTTTTGGCCTTTTAAGGAAACTTGGACTAAGCAAAGGAACAGGATGCTGGCAAGTGGAGATAAAAGCAGGCTGCAGGTGGCAAGGGGACAATACCTTTTTTTCCTCTGGCATCAAGCAGGCACAGAGCTGGAGGGCAGGTCAGGTTGCCTTCACCTCTCCAGGGAGAGCTGACACTCACTCCTCAGCTGGACCCTGTGGTAAGTGTCTTGTCCTCAAAGCTGGCTGCAGGAGCTGGGCTGGCTTGTGTTGGTATGACATGTGTAAAGCTGGAAGAGAAAATGCCCACTGGCTCTTCATCTGCCCCCGTGCAACTTGTCCCCGTTACCAGCGCAGAGCAGTGGGAGATACAACAGTGGGAGATGTCCATGGTTCAGCACAGACACACAGTTGTCAGGTGTTAGTCACTAGGAAGATTTACACAACCTGCCCAGTTTCCAGTGGGACCAAGTCATGAAAAGGTTTTGATTCAGAGAAACAAAACTACTTCCAAGTTAGAGCAAATGTATCTTTGATGCTCCTTCATCCAAGGGTTAAATTTTTAGCTTGGCTCAGCATGACACCTCACTGGGGTACTGCTGACTGAGGTTAAAGTCTTTTCTAGTGAACAGATCTCTGATGCAAGGCTTTGGAGCTGCTGGTGGGGTCATCTGCAGCTTTGCCAAAACACTTCATCACCAGAGTTCCTCTCAGCACAGCTTAGCAGGAAGAGGCTGAGGAGTGTGGGGTGCCACAATGGGGCCAGACCACCTCCAAACCTGCTCCCACCTGAATCCCACTTGGAGCAGGCACAAGCACGAGTTGAGTTCATGTTAACCAAATGAAAGAGAGTTGTGACAGGGGCCTAGTGGATGGCGAGCACATGATGTGCTCCAACTCCTTGTAATAAACCACTTCAGCTTCAACCCCGTGGAAAGGTTTGCACTCACAGAAATTGCTGAGAAACCCTAGGCACAGAAATCTCTGGGCAGGGCCATCTGTGACCAGCATGCTTTGAGTCTCATGTCTTCAAGTTATTAACAGATATAATGAGAACATTAAAAATACCTCAGTCCTGGCAGGGGGGATTTGGGACTGAAGCCGTGCCCTGTCTTGATCAGACCCTGGGAAAGGCAGAGGCTGGGAGGTTGCAGGAGATTCCCCTCTCCCTGTGCATGGCTTGAGCTGCAGCCAGCCTGAAAGGCAGAGCAGCCTATAAAGCCACACAGAGGCTGATTATGCCTTTCACTTGCCCTCATTTGCTGATTGCAAGGCCTGGGAGGAGGGAGGTAGACAGAACAATTAAAGCAGCTGCAGGTTGTCAGAGATGCAAAGCAGGGATGCAGTTCCCCAGTCTCCTGGCTGGCCTGAAACCCCAGTCCTCTGGGGACAGACTGTAACCACCAAGGCCTGAGCAGCCCTTGGTCTCCACAAGGCAACAGAGACCAGAATGTGCCTTTTGCAAAGATCCTGGAAGAAAGCTAAGCAATAGCTGGAGGTGCAGCCCCTGCCATGGGATAAGTTATGCCTTGCCAGAGAGGGGTAAGTGGTCACAGAGTTCACACTAAACAGGAGTTTGGCCCCATGGCCTCTGTACCCAATCCCCCACCATGGGCTGCAGATGTATCAGCAGAGCATTGGGACCGAGGGTGAGGCAGGGCCTGGCCTTGAGCAAAGCTCCATCAGTGCTGGGGGGAACAATGGGCTGAGCTCAGCACCTCCCACATTGCCTACACAAACACTGTGGTGCTGCAAACACTCTTAGAATCACAGAATGGTTCGGGTTCAAGAGGCCTTAAAGACCATCTAGTTCCAAACCCTTGCCAAGCACAGAAAAAACTTCCACGAGATCAGGTGCTCAAAGTCCCATCCAACCTGGCCTTGAACACTTCCAGGGATGGGGCAGCCACAGCTTCTCTGGACAACCTGTGCCAGGGCCTCGCCACCCTCATGGGGACAAATTTCTTCCCAATATGCAGTCTGAACCAACTCTTTTTCAGCTAAAGGCTTGGGGGGTTTTGTATTTTTTCAATCAGCCTGACTTTTCCCTGTTTCTGCATATATGCTTAAAATTCTCCTGAAATGGCCTTTTAAAATTTTCCATTTTGAATCTGGAGGGTAAAAGAAAAAATAAAAGCTACATGTAGCCAAGACAGACAATATTGCCTGGGTATAGGACTTATGCTGCATCATTATTATATTTGGCTCTTCCTAATGTCAATACCTCCTGTGCTTTTAAGGCTGCATTAGAAAGATAAAAAAGGACCGGACAAGGATAGCTCAGGCCAAACTTTGGTACCATTGAATTGGTCAAATATACAAAGCAGCTGCTTTAAAGTCCAGAATCAATATTTTCACATCAGAGAGCTGCACAAAACACAAACCAGAGACACTGTGGAGGTTTTGACAAGGTTTTTTTTTTTTTGGAAAGCCCTGGCTGGGCTCAGGCAGCCTGGGAGGCTGGGCTGGCGAGGAGTCAAGGCTGCAGGAAGCCTTTACAGGAGCTTTGTGCAGGGAAACATCCAAGTGTTTTACGGCTTTGCAGCTGTATGGACCAAAGAGGAATTCGCTGGGCTACAACTATTTTCCACTGGATCTACTGGGAGCTGTAGCTGCTATTCTGTGGGGCAAATTTGGTTATGTGGTGACTTGAATTTCCTCACACGAAGAAAAACGTTTCCCCGCTAGTTTATGTGTCCTAAAATATACCGAGGAGGGGAAAGCCACTCCAGATGGTGTGGAGCAGATAGCAACCCCATGGCTTGCATCCCACATTATCCTCCCGGCTGAGCGCGCTGCCGAATAAACGGAGCTGCGGGGATGGTAAGTTGGGACGCCGCTGCTTGTGAGCTGCTCTTTGTGAGCAAAAGCAGCAAGGTTTGTTCATCAGATATAACTCGTTCCTGTCAGGATGGAAAAGCTCGAGCCAAGGGGCTTCTCTCCACAAAGGAGAAAATTTGGGAAGCAGTTCCTGCCAGGGAGTCATTACTTTTCTGATCAAAGCGTGTTTAAGATTAACAGAGGATCTCTGCGTATGCAACATGTATATGCACAGGAATACCATGTCTCAACTGCTGTCTAGCTCCAGGAGATGGGAAGGTGGGGCAGCAGTAAAAAAGGCTGTATTAATCCAGACGGCACACACTCAGCTGGCTTCTGGGGAGGAAAGAAGGAAAGCAATAAAATGCTTAAAAGAGAATGCTCAGGGTGCAGAGCCACTGGCACAGGTTGCCCTGAGAAGCTGTGGCTGCCCCATCCCTGGAAGTGTCCCTGCCCACAGCATGGAATGAGATGATCTTCCAACCCAAACCGTTCCATGATTCTATGAAAACTCCAAATAAAACCAATATCAAAAAGAGAAAAAAAAGCCCTGAGATGTGAGAGGGATGCTCAGTGCTGCAGTGACAAGCTGGGTTTGTCTATCCTTGCTAGAGAATGTCTTTCATTAGTTCAAATTACAAATTGAGAAAAGTCCTTGAAAAAAAAACTGGAGTGAACTCTAAGAGCAAAGCCCACTTGGCTGTGGCTTTCCAGGGTCTGCTTTTGCCCAGACATGTAGGGCCAGGCTCTCCAGCTGCTTCAATTCTCCCTGCCAGGGAGGGAAGACACCGCTACATCAGGGACAAAACAAATCCCTTCAGGCCACTGCTGACCACCCTGAACCACTGCTGGAATTCACCGTCCTGTGAAGGTGATCCAGTGGCTCAGGCTGGGTACGAGGCGGTGTAAGGAAGGCACAGAAGCGAGCCACAAGATGCACCCCTAGATACTCTCCAACAAGACTCAGGAGCTTGTCTCCCCAGTCTGTGACATCCCAGCACCTCCTATTTATACACCCTGCATCCCATAATTGCCTCGCTTGAAGCTTTAATCAGCAGGAGCATAAATACATGGGCACAGTGAACTGATGCCACAGGGAGGGAGCCTCCTCCTGCTCAGGCTCCCTCATAGCTGTGTAGGGTAGACAACACTGTGGTGTGGGGCAAAGGGGAAGAGTTGTGACCTCCTGTCAGACCCAGGCCCCGATGGCAGCTCGTGGATGCTGCTGGGGTGTGTTCAGGGCTCTGGAAATGTCTGCTCCCCACACCAGCCTTGGCAGTGCATGGCAATGGCTGCACCCACCTGCCATCCTCAAGGGCAGTTGGAAGCTCCCTGTGTCCTGCTGGATTGGCCTGTGATCCCAAGGAGGGCAGCCATAAATCATCTTCCTGAAGACCCCATCCCTCTTGACCTGCAGAAAATGAGGCACCAGGCATGCCCAAATGCATGGTGTTTAGGCTCACTTCAAGATGGGTTGGGCCTCTGGGACGCTCTCACCTTGCACTCCAGACACCAGAGCACACCGGGGAGCTTTTGGGATGTTGTGGAGGGCAGAATTGTCCTTGGAGAGATATAACCGGGGTGGGCAGGTAGCAGAAATGTGCTGAGTGCTGCAGCTAAGTCCCCCTGGGACAGTGAGACAGAGCCCTTACTCAGTCCTGGCACATGGCTAAGAAGGCAGTGGGGATGCTGAGCCTGCCCAGCTCAGAGGGCTGGGATAGAAACCCCATGAGTCTGCAAATAGAGCTTGAAAATGCTGGTGGGTCAGGACATGAACCCTGGTGTGCCGGGAAGTGGAAGGGTGAAGCAGTAAAAAGCTCTGATAAGAAGGGCCATGTAACCAGAACAAATATTGAGTGATTCAGCAGGAAGGAGTAGAGGGAACTCCTTGCAATGTCTGGCTTTGTGATGTGATGGTGCAACAGCTTCAGATGAAGATAAGCAGCAAATGCATGAAGAAAGAGGCTTCCCTCCAAATCCCTGCACCAGGTAGTCAGGAGAGGGCTCTCTCTCTTCCCTTGGGATGCACTGGGAGGTGTCACCCAATGGTCCACATACGGCTTTGCTGGGCTCTGGCTTTGGAAAGCTGCTTCAGGTCACAGGCAGGCTTTCCATCACCATCACCAGGAACACAGACTTGGAGCCCTGGCTAAGCACCCCCCTTCAGAAATTCAGACCTCTTGAATAAGACCTAGAGCTGCAAGGGAAGAAAACGCACAGGAAAATACCAACCCAACCCCAGCACCTCCCAAAACCATGACCCGGAGTTTACTTCTGAAAATCCAGGCTCTCACCCCATATCTAAACCACAGGCACGCTTCCTGCTGGCTCCACCCTCTCATTCCCAGCACAGCCGCTGTTTCACAATACCTGTCTGGCAAAGAAATCTTCATCTTTCTAAGCAGAGACAGATGCCAGCCGGGGGACTCTGATGTGCAGGACCCCCACACGTTCAGCCCCTTTGCTCTTGGCTACCACAGATGGGCCATGGCTCAGAGAAAGGCTGGTGGGACACCTCTGGTACCTATGGGAAACCATCAAAGTTCAGGGGGAAAAACAGTCAGCAAAAAGGGGTGGCGAATCACATGGACCCCCACACCCTGACCTGCTGGAAACTGAGGAGGTTCCTTGGTTTTACACATGCTCCCTGCACCCTTCCCACCCACTGTGCCAGTGCAGGGGGCTGGGAGAGCCCAGCAGAGAGGTACTGGAGCAGGGCTGTTGCCAGAGCAATATGGGAAGAGCTGGAAAAACTCCCTGTGCTGAGAGTGCCTGTCTCCTGCCATGGGAAAAGGTGAGCACCTCTGGCCCTGCTGTGATGCTGAGTGAGGGGAAGCACCTGCCCTTCCCACTGGTGATGGAGGGGGCTCTGGCCATGCCATCACCAAAGCTGGCATTCAAGCCCATGGCAACACCCTGCTCATACAGCATGGACCCACAGCAAAGACATCCCTACCTCCAGCTGGGCAGGTTTGTGCTTATTCACACCACCTTCAAGTGCGGACTGAGCACAGGAATAGCTTGGCAAGCTGGGCAAATGAACAACAAACAACCCCCCCAAAACAAAACACAGGCACAGAAAATGAGAAAAATCAGCTTTTCATGTTTATACTTTCTCTTTTAACAAAGATGCTCCTCCCCAAACAGGGGCCTGAAATGGCACTGGAGGGTCACAAATGGGCAAAAACACAAAAGGAAGAGGTTAAATGAGACAATCAGGTAGGTATGGAGTGAAGCATGTCTGAGGGGTGGCATGGCTGAATGGGGATTTGCAAAGGCTTGTCTAGTGATTGACCAACCTGCAAGTGCCGAGGTGCAGTGGAAGTGCAACGTTACCTGCTGATCAGACCAGATGGAAAGTCCCTTCAAGACCTGCAGTCACTGCCTAAGAATTAGGGGTGGGGGGGAAGTTAAGCAGAGGATTTTACTTGCCCTGAAGAGCACAGTTCATGGGACAAAAATGCTCCCACATCAGCATAAGTGAAATATCATCGGGGTTAGAGCAGACATCACTGACTGCAGTTCCTGCAGCCGGTGATGCTGCTGCAGCTTGTGCCTGAGGTTCATCCCTGCTGCTCCAGCCCTGCACCTCCCACCCCACTGTACCCCCCCAACCACCCTTGGCAGCTTTGCCAGTGAAAAAGGAGAGCAGTAAGTGGGTTGTGCTGTGAGTTCAGGAACGTGTTACCAACACATTGGTCTGCACATGTGGAGCACCTCTCCTGTGGGCACAGGCTGAGAGAGTTGGGGGTGTTCAGCCTGGAGAAGCAAAGCCTCCAGGGAGACCTTAGAGCCCTTTCCAGTACCTAAAGGGGTTACAAGAGAGCTGGAGAGGGACTTTGGATATGGGCAGGTAGTGATAGGACATGGGGGAATGGCTTCAAACTGAAAGAGTAGACATTTAGGTTGGATATTGGGAAGAAATTCTTCACTGTGAGGGTGGTGAGGCCCTGGACAGGTTTCCCAGAGAAGCTGTGGCTGCCCCTGGATCCCTGGAAGGTTTCAAGGCCAGGTTGGAGTGGCTTGGAGCAACCTGGTCTACTGGAAAGTGTCCCTGCCCATGGCAGGGGGCTGGAATTAGGTGATCTTTAAGTCACCTTCCAACACAAAACATTCTATCATTCTACGATTCTATGAAAACCTGAAACGTTTGTCACAGGCTTCTTGCCACAGCTGCTTGCTGCTCAATCACAATTCTCTGCTCCACCTACAGCGTCCATGGAAGAGCAGCTAACCAAACACTGGGGACTTGACAAGAAAGCCAATAGCTCTGGCAGCCCCTCCAGAGCCCAGTGAAGAGCTGCTGCCATGTCACACACCACCCTGACCACCCAGTGCTGGCTCTGGCCACCATGGACACTTTCCCTGCCCGCCCCGGCTCCAGTGGTGCAAGAGCCATGGTTCATTGCATCATCCTTGCTCCACCCCTCTGGGGCAGGTCTCCATCAACCCCAAACCTGGCAGCTTCCCCAGGGGAATCTTCACCAGCTGGCCCCAGACAGCTGAGAGGAGCTGGGGCAACGCTTGCCCCATCTCCAGTAAAATACCCAGTGTTTCAAATTGCTTTCTGGTCCCAGGGCATGCCAAGGTTGAGATCTTTCCCAGTTCTTGGTGAGCAGCACCAGTTCCTGGTGCTCTCCTGAGACAGGGAACTTCCCCTCTGAGCCCTCTGTGCCAGCTCCTGCCTGCTTGCAAAGACTTGCCCTGGAGGGACAGAGTTGATGGGTTTAGAAGTGCCAGGAAAGGGCTCTTATGGGCATGTATTCAGCTTTACCATTACAGGGAAGACAGATTTACTCAGATTCCTGGGAGACCAGAAATGAAGGCAGGAATGGAGCAATTAGCCTCTCAAGAAAGGATGCAGAGGAGAAGGCTGAAGGGCAGGGCTCTTGTTTCTCAGCCCCAATCCTGCCAGATCTCAAGGAGCATTTGGATAACGCTCTTGGGCACATAGTGTGATTCTTGGGGTTGTCCCGTGCAGGCCCAGGATTTGGACTTTGATGATCCTTGGGCGTCTCTTCCAACTCAGAATATCCTATGATTTTATGAAAGTGGGGCCCGGGTGCTCCCAGGAATGCCTCGGCAATACTGTGAGAGAGAAGGTGCTCCAAAAAAGTAGCTGCCCTTGGGCTGGAGAGCACAGAGAGACACTGCACTCCCTCCTCCACGGACACCCCTTGCCTTTCTCCTGGGTGGGGAGGCACTGCAAAGCTCCCTGTTCTCCTGGCCACTGCAGCAGGGTGACTCGTGGCTCTGCCACCAGCCTGACACAGCAGAGTCCTCAAAGCAGATTCAAATGCCCTTCATATTAAAATAAAGTCATAAGAGCTTTTGGCCTGAGGGATCCAGGACCTCTGTGGAGAAGGGGCTGGTACTGGAGTCGGCTGAGGACCTTGAGGACACCACCTGTGTCTCAGGGCACGTGGAGGGAGGGAGCAAAGCCATCACTGGGCATCACTGTAACACACCCATAATTTTTTAGGCCTCCCTTTGTGGGCTTTTCTATTTTTGACCTCCTGCCTAATCGCATAAGCTGCTTTCCACAGTAACTGCAGCATTTGCAGCTTTCATTGACTTCCTCCGAAAACACGAGTGAGGATTGCCAGGAGGGAGATGACAGAGCCACACTCTCTTGGACATGGTTTATCCACCTGGATAGTTCATGGGCTTCAAATACTGCCAGACAGGCAGCTGAGCAAGTGAAGGGCTTGCAGTGCCCAGCTGGCACCTTGCAGCTCAGAAGCAAAGTCTGTGCTGAAGCAAGAGCTGTTTGTTTACAACTCTCTCCACGCAGCAGAGGCTGAACTAGAAAGCCAAATCCACCCTCCACTCCACAATAAACAGTGGGTGTTGGGTTTTAAGGAGCATCACACTGTGACCTCGATGGCCCATTTTATGTGTGGTGGCATGGAAGGGAGCCCAAAGGTGAAAAGGCTTAATTAGTAATACTTGAAGCTGATTACCACGGCCCATATATAGGGTGACCTGCATCTACTATCACTTAGCATGGTAATGACTAAGTACAGTATGTGGTTTAAATATCTCCCTAACGCTAAAGCTAAATACATCTATAGCCCTAACCCTCTAATTGACTGATTCTAAATATGATAGATTAGCTTTCCATCTCATTATATGTATCTAATCAGGGGATGAGTGACCCTTGGACACTTGGTTTTTCATCTCTACTGTCCTACAACAGCAATTAAAAGAAAATCACTTGTTTTACTCAGGTTTGTTGCAGGCTTATCTTGTACCCTGTCTCTGAAAGCTGCTGGAGTCACTTCATTATGATTACAAAAACAAGCTGCAGATCCTGCTTTTATGTGGACACCAAGATTTAGAAGCATAGGTTTAACCTCTGTCACCTTTTCCTGACGACCTTAAATCATCGTGGGGCTGTGGTCATCACTCTGTAAACAACTGGCTCAGGGGCAGCAGTGCCCAGTGGGAAAAGCTGGGAGAAAGGAGCAGGGAAGGCTCTTGGCACAAACAACAGCTTAGGCTCAAATCACCCTTTCTCAAGTAGGATGCTCATTTACATATTGTCTCAATAAGGGTGGTCCTGTGGAGGGCCAGGAGCTGGACTCCATGATCCTTGTGGGTCCCTCCAACTCAGAATATTCCATGATTATATTCTTAAAAGAAGTTTCCTGATTCCAATTCCAGCTGTAAGGTGTTTTTTTCCCTGCATTGCTCAAGCCCAGCTGTGAGGTCCTGCAAACCAGGCAGGCTCCACTCCCCCAGGAGCTGCTCACCAGGGCCCCAGCCTGAGTGCACAGGTGGGTGGAGGAGTAGGGCAGAGTCCCTGAGTGACCTCATGTGCCTCTTCCAGCCCAGCTGAGCACTAATAAGCTTGCTGCATTAAGGCTTTCACTCCAGGCCTGGGTAGCTCCAGGCAGCTCCTTGCTCTTGCCTTGTCTCTGCCTAGGAACCGGTCTCCAAAGCAGGATGCTACAGGCCACCTGCCTGGTGTTGAAATCCAGGTGCTGCTGGGGCCTCCAAAGCCATTGTTAGTGCTCAGGAGTCCCTGGGATACACTTGTGCTTCCACCAGAACCGAGAGACACCTACATGAGGTCACCCTCAAAATTTGGCCACCACTGACAGGCTCCCTGGTACCTCCCTCTGACCCAGGAGACACATCCCCTCTTGCTGGGAGGAGAGACCACCTATCCATTCCTCCCAGTCCCCCTGCCGAGGCCTGGCAAAACAGGACAGAAGAGGAGGTCGATGGCTTTGTGCACAAGATGCTTTCAGAGGAACTGAGGATGACCCACGTCTAACAAACCCCCACTGTCAGCACGGCCATGGGTGCTCTGTTTCCTCTATGTTTAATCCAACACAGAGGCCATGGAGCCAAAACAAAGGCTGGACACCTTTACAGTCATGCTGGCTGGTCCAGGCAACATCAACACATCCATGTGTAGGCACAGAGTAACTGACCACGGGGAGGTGAGCCATGGTATAATTTTGTCATTTTCCACTCAGGCATCCAGGGCACTGATTGCAGTTTGGGGATTTTCCATGTCAGACAAATTACCAGACTCCACCAAAATAGCTGAGAGACAACCCCATTTTGGGTTACATCATCTTCACCAGAGGGGCACCGGCAGAACTCCCCTCTGTGTGTGCAGGAGACTTGGGGCCACGGTAAAGTGGTGCAGTGGAAGGAAAATTAAAGGAGTCAGGGTAACAGATGAAGAGAAGGCATCCCAAGCTGGCAGGGGAAACTCTTGCTCACTGTAAGCAAAAACAAAAGAGCCTTCAGTTGCCAGGGTGTAATTTAGACACAGGCTCTACGTGGCAATTTCCATGGGTCTGCAGGGAGCCCTGGTGAAACTTGAGGATGAAGGTTCCCACAAGTGGAGGGATTTTGTCCAGGCCTAGCTGAGCATACTTAAAGGTCATACTTGCCTTTTCCCCTCCAGTTAAAACTGAGTTTTAAGCTACTGAGACTAGCATTTGAAAGAGAACGTTATCCTGTGACATAAGGCTCCCTTGACCCGTTTCCTTAGGCAGCTGGAGGCAGGTTTTCCCCACTGTCCAGGGAAGTGGCAGAAGCACTGAGCAGAACAAAACTACCACCCATGCCTCCCCTTGGAGAAAGGGCTGGAGATGAACGAGAATGAAGGGCCTGAGGAGCTGCAAGCAGAAAGGCTGCCCCAAGGAGAGCAACATGTCCAGATACGTCTATCAGATAACAATAACTTAAGCTCGAGTCCCCAGAGTGCGTTCACAGAGCTTAAAAATAATGGTGACTCAGCTCCAGGTGAAACACTCACCTGTACTGCCCTCCTGCCTCTAGTCAGAAGGTTTGAGCTACTTATGGCATTGCCTTTGCCCCAAGTTTGGGAGACACCAACATCCCAGAAGCTAGAGGAAACACTGGCCAGAGTCCTTTAAAAACCCAATAATGCAGTTCTTGGGGGAAAGCGACAACGTTGTCTCAGTTCAGAAGAAAACCGTGGTTAGCACCAGGCTCTAACAAAACTCTTCACACCTCATTTGTCTTAGATTGCAGTTGGGAAAAGAAAGCTAGGCTTTTCTGCAGGAGGCATCTCTGGGCAGCAGACAAGCCTGTCATGACAAGGAGGTTTAAAACTGCTTCCCGTCTGAGTCTAGAAGAAGAAAAGATGGAGATACATAGAATTGCCTCTCACTCCCAGCCCAACTACAGCACACCTTGGCCAGTCTCCAAAAGGGCTCATTAACAACCCTTGCAATGTTCCTCTCCTGGCAGATGTGGTGGCTATAGTGGTGGTGATGCAGTTGTTACAGTGGCTGGGAAATCTGGAGATACTGTTACTGGAATCAAGTGAGCTAAAGGTGAAAGAGGTTCCCTTTAAGAAGAAACACAGTTTTAGTTGTCACTGCTGTAGGAAAACTGAGGCTCTGACCCCAGTCCAGGTTGAACTTCTGAGAATGAGAAACCAGGTGATTAATAAACCCCTCGTTTGAAGGAGGGGGAAGGAGGCCACTGAGAAACTGAGTCATCAGTTTTGAGCAATCCTGAACTCACTGCTAAAGTCTCTCAACTCCACTTATATAAGACCTGTTGCCAACAAGAACTGTGAGAGCTCAGACCTGGGGCAGGAGAGCTGACTCCATGGGCAAGTTAAAACTGTTTCAGGGTTAAAACCTTCACACCGACATGTTACCTGTGGGAGCCCACGCAGAGAAGACTTTGTCTTTGTCTGACCGAAGCTCACTTCAGGCTTCCTTCTTGAGATGAAAAGATCTGGGGATGTTACTCAGCATTTCTGCCCTGAAGCCTTTTGCCAACTCCCATTATCCCTGAGACCTGTGGTCCCCAAGTCTCCCTGATCAAACCACCCTCATGGAGTGAAAGGCAACTGCCTGTGCCAGTGTGGATGGGGCAGAGATGAAAGGACGACTCTTGCCTTCATTAGTTGCCTGCAAGTGGCCTGAGGTTCTTCTAAAATATTTTGCACCCTCTTGGTCACAACCCAGAGTTGTGACCCAATTTCTTAGAGGACACCCTCCTGCCCCCTCTCTCTTCTAGCTTCTAATACAAGGTGTGAGAGGGCAGACAGCCTGGCCTTCTCCCACAGCTTCCAGTCATATATAGGGATGTCACTGGGTCACTGGTTGAACCAAACTCTCCACCAGGACCAGAAGATGCCCAGGTAGCTGAACACCAACACTGCTCCCTTTCTTCCACACTTTTTGACCTCCTGCTCTTCCTTCAGGCTTGGCTGCATCAGCAGGACACTTCCAGAGGATGGCAACCCGAGGGGTGATGCCAAGCACTGTGACCAGGGGAAGGCAGGATGGGCTGCAGGAGGCAAAAGGTGACAGGCTTGTGCAGGGCCTGATGCACAAGTCCAGAAATGCTGCTGGACAAGCCCCACACACAGCCACTCTACAGCACCTAAACGCCATCCCCAACCTTCCTCTTCTTGCTTCACTCCCGTGCCTCCTGAGGGCTGCATGCCCTGCTTTGTGGGTTTTGAGACAGCGAGGTAGTGGACCACACTGTGGTGACCGTACATAAAGAACAAAAAGAGATGGAAAAATACTTAAACCCCATACCCTCTGCTCTCACAGTTTTATCACCCATCTCTTGGTGTTTGGCATTTTCCTCCATGCTCCAATGCCTGGCTTCACATCAATTCACAGACCCCAGCTTTCATCTAATAAAATTATAATTATGTGACATTCCAGGCCCTATTGATGTGGAGAAGTGCAAGTCAGGATCCAAAATATTCATAATACAGATGTTTAAAAAAAAAAAAAAAGGGAAAGAAAGAAGAGGACTTTGACATTTATTATTTTGGAAAGCTCTTGGTTCCTGAGTGAGCTGCGATTTTCAGACAACCTGACTCATCATTTCTGAATGCTTTGGTTTGGCAGCCCTGTATATATTTAGTAATACAAACCCTGACTTGCAGCTTCCAATGAGAATCCTAATGGCATGATAAGACAGATTTTCATCTCATTCACGTCATTTCCAAACACCAGGACATTTACTTAGCAGGAAGAGTTGTAAATGCTGTGAAATGGTCTCCCTGGGGAGAAGCAGAGACCTTCTGCCTACAGGCTTGAGCAGCTGAGCAAACCAAGGGAGGGCAGGCAGTAGTGAGCAGCTCTTTACTTTCTGGCCAAAGGACAGAGCAGATGATCCCAGACACGTTTTCCCCTTCACTGCTCCTGGCTCTGGGCATTGCTAATCGAGTCCTCAATACCACAGCCACTGGAGCCTCTCTCAAATCCAACTGGAGAAAGAGCAGCTTCTGCAGGAGGAGCACACACAGCTCCAAGGGAAAATACTGCTGCAAACCATATAGGACTTCACAAGGAGTGAGGAACCTGTGCCAGTCCTTGGGAATGCACTCAAAGCATCCTCAGCCAGCAGTCAGAATCCCATTTTTTACTTTAAAAACCCTTAGGCACTGGCAGTCTGTGAGATTTTTTTTTCCATTGCCTATCAAGCAGCGGTATTAAAAGTGATGTCTTTGGCAGCACATCCAGCCTGAGTAGATGTGGGATGATTTTCATCTATTCATTCTAGACCATCTGCTTCTTACCATCAACTTTCAAAGGCCTTGAAGGAGACGTAGGCCACTGAATTTTATAGCTAAATTTCACGTACCTCTTTGAAAATGAAAGGATTGCACAGAACACAAATTTAGAGACATCAAAGGGATCTTCTCTTTTCATGCAGGCACTAAAAGCAGTGCAAAGGGAACTAATTACAATTTACTCAATTGCCAGATTTCACACTGGAGCGAATACAAGCATTTTATGCTTTAAACCTTACAAACCCACGGCTGCCAGCTTAATATACTTCTAAAGCCAGGACCAAATTAATAGACTAAAACCATCTTGCATCCACTGAGGCAAGCAACAAAGCCAAAACAGTTGGCAGGGTAGCTAATGGAAAACTCCTTCTTCTTTTTACTCCTGCTTTTTTTCTCCATTTTAATTTTTTTTTAATAAATCAGTATTTCTTTACATATTAAGTGGCAATGCAAACAGTAATTCAGCTTTTTCAAAAGGAGAGCTATTGCATAGATACTTTTTATTGAGCTGATCTTCATCCCTGCTGCTGACAGAGTCTGAAAAAACATGATTGAAATGGCAGCTCCTCATAAAAAGTATGAAAGAGTTCAGGGATCTTGGCCAAATGTGGCTGACTCAGGATCTGCTGACTCGAGTGGCTCAAATCATTACACAGACATGTGAGTTCCAGGCAGGCAATGGAGGGGAAGAGATGCCCTAAATTATAAAGGAAGATCCAGGGGAAATGGTGAAAACCAACAAAACTCCTATATAGCAGAACCTTCGGCTTCTAAGTCCACCCACAGATCTGTCCATGAGTTTGAGGTGAGTGATGGGAGGGTGGAGTGACCCTGCCACCACTTGAAATCTATGAAAAGTAAAGCTGAGGAAGAAACTCCCTTTGGCATTTGATCTCCACCAAGCCAAGCCCTGGGCCAAAGCAGGTACTGGCTGCCTAGAGCAGGAGCTTTTCCCACTCCCCAGGGTGGCCTTAGACACCATTTTGTATCCTCCAGACATCTACAAACTTTTAGATTTACAGTCCTCAACAATCCCAACAGAGCACCTACCGAGGTGACTTAAGTTTCCACTCCCCAAGCTTTCAGGACACAGATTGGTGGGTATTGATATGGTATAATATGATATTCCAACACCAATAAAGGTCTCCCAAGGTGACTACTGCACATTCTTCAGTGGTGTAAATACTCAGATCCTGGGGCCATGAAGGTGGTATCACATTTTGATGCTGAAGGCGGGATCACATTTTGATGCTGAAGGCAACACTAGCTTCTCCAGCAGGACATGATTCCATAAGGTCTCCAGAGCTTCAAGGAACAACCAATGAAACCCTGGGGTGATACCAATGTGCTGGCAAAAAAAAGCTGTATCACTTACTGTTCTCCAGCACTGATCTCCAGGGAAGGATGGGTTGTTCATAATCCTTGATAGTGGGAGAGTCAAAAGGCCATCAACACAAAATTCACAGACAGTTTAGGGGCTCCCACTCTCAGTGTCCAGCTTTGCTGCATTTACCCCTTGCCAAGCATGCACTGCTGCAGTCCTAACACCGGGAAAACAAGTGGGAAACGGAGTGAGGAGTTGCCCAAGGTCATGTCTGCACCAGGTGGGTGAACACCACGCATAATTCACACGTGAATAAGATGCCACAAGTGGCCCCCTCATGCAAATGCATCCATCTCTGTACTGTTTCTTCATTGAAATTGAAAATAATTCAAGCTAGCCTGCACGACTGGTTCTCAGATCATTTTTCTGGATATTTGCTCTTCTTTCTCCTGCTTATATGACACAACCTGTTTTTCCTCCTCTCTTGCCCCAGTTTGAAGGAGTTGGGTATCTACAGACCAGCAAGGGGATGGGCTGCAATGTGGCCACAAGATGCCCATGGAAGGGAAGGGAGATCAGAGGATGAAGCTGTGCTTACGTGAAAGAGGAGATGCAGAAAAGAAAGAGAAGCAGGAGAGAAAGAGGGAGAACTGGGGTAACACACAAGCACGAAGGCACAAGAGTCCAAGGGTAACTGACCCTGTGTCCCACCTGTCAGACAGTTCAGTGATGCTTTAGGGGTACAAGTAAAAGGGACTTAGTAAGGTACAGAGGACCAGAGTGGGAAGGGGTAACACTTGCATATAGATCTCAGCTTTGATTTCTTATTTCCAGCTTGGTTTCAGAGGAGGTGAGCACGTACATACTGGGTGGTCTGTGCTGCAGTGGGGGTTAATTTCCTTGTCAAAGGCTTCTGCTCCCCTGCAACACCTCCACAGCTGCAGTGGTGCCAGCTCTGTGCAGAACTGCCCCTCTGCTGCACCTCACCCTTCTTTTAAGTTATAGTTCGTGAGTAGCCCTATACAAACATCATTAGTTTTGCAAGAGGTTGAAATCCTTTTCCTTCTCCAGCAATTCATACCTGCCCAAGGAAGAGGCTGTAAACCTGTCACACAGCTTCAAGCCTATCAAGGAGTGCAAAGGTGTGCCAAGAAGCTACAGAAAAGTCACCCAGCTTCCAGGAGAGCAGGGAAAGCACAGATCTGTTTCCCAGAGCATCTGGTTTCTACAACCTGCACTGAAAAAATCGTCTTAGTCTGCCTGTGCTTGAGGCCACAATCGATAAGAAGTGCCCTGTGAGTAGCAAGCCCTTCAATCCAATCCAAACCAAGTCACCCTGTATCTTAGATAAGGTTTATGGTTCTCAAGGGAGAAAAGTTGTCCTTTTGTGTTACCTGTTGGTTGACAACTCTGCTTTCACGCAGTTTGCCAGCTCTGCGGCTCCCATCGCAATAACGCTACAAATAATTTAAGTGCTACCACTTTGGATCAAAATTTTAATGAGGCACTAAACCCACAAAAGGGGCTCTGTATAGCATAATTAAATAGAATGGGCCTAAATAAACAGTAAGGTTTTACAAGTTACATTATAGTTGAAAACAGCTGGGAGGCAAAGAAAGGAGCATTGAAGATGAATGATGTAAAAAGGCATTTCACAGAATGCAAACACTAAAACTTTTCATATCGCACAAACAGTAAAACACTACGAGCACATGACTTCCCTCTGATTTGGAAGAATCTGTGTGGGGCACAGGGCATTTGTTTTTTTCCTTCTGCAAGTCAGCACAATGAAATATTTCACATGGGAACCCAAACAGTGGCAAAGAGAGCCATTTGTCCTTCGGAAAGAAATAAATACTGCAGAAACAGGTAAAGTCAGTAGGAACATCTGGTTCAGTCAGGCCATGGGATGTTGGATCACGTCTCCAAAATGCTGGACAGTGCTGGGACTCCTCAAAATAGTCTTGCAAACAATCAGAATTGTAGCAAGTCTATTTGGCTCAGAGCTGCAAGACACTTGTTTCATGCTCACGCTGACTCCTTGAATCCACTGCAAGGAGTGACATTCAGGCTGAGCCAACCAGCTCAGCATTCAATGCTCTGTCTGCATCAGCTATTTACACTATCATGTTTATTCCACCCCTGTCAATATTTGATCCAAGAGCTGCGTAAGTCCTACAAACAGGAAGGTTTCAATTTCACATTAAGGTAACATTGACAGTGGTGCTGCTGTACCGTGTAAGTCAGTGCACTTTTACTCCTTGAGAGTGAAATTACTGGTAAACTTGGCTTTCATATAATTTCCCCCCAGTCCTCTCAGCAACCCTTCTCCAGAGCCATAGCTATTGCTGCAGTTCCGGGCTGGTGAATGAAAAGTTTCTAAATTCATCTTGGTTTATCATCGGAAGAATCCCTTCTTCAATGGGAGTCAGGATGGGCTCTTCTTTTATAAAATCTGGATCAAAGTTGCTCACGTCGTCTTTGGATTTCTGTCAAACGGAAAAGACAAAGGGGGAAGAGATGTCAAAAGTATGTATCACCTGCTTGGTCCTTGCTCTGCACCTTCAGTTTTGAGTGCATTGAACCATCACCTACATAACGGAGGCTGAGCTGACTGAGAGCTTTTTCTGGGGTTGGACTGGGAGCAGTGCAAAGCCTTGTCGAGCCTCTGCAGGTTTCTGACCAGGAATCCACTCTCAGATTTAACTGACGGTGCCTCTGGGGTGTTCCCTGCCCAGACAAGGCAGGGCAGGGCACATAAATCAGTCCCTTCCCTCAAATGGCAGCACAGATCCAGACATTTGAAGCAGTTATCAGCTGTGTTATGACTCCACACAGTCCCTCCTTATCTGCAGAGCATCTCAGCTGGGTTTTGGGAAGGGGGTGGGAGGACACTCCTCCATGTGCCAGCCATTAAACTTGCACAATGATGAATTACTGGGCCGTGGGAAGACAAATGGCTCGCCTCCAGGTGCTGGATTCCTTGCTGTGTGCCACAAAGTGGGACTGTTCAGAACGCACACACACAAACTGGGTTTGTGGCACATTTTCATGAGGCGCATGTTTTTCGCTGCATCCAGAGCAAGATGTTTTATTGACACTGAAGTTCAATAAAATTTATTGACATTGTAGTCTAATGTTTCCAGATCCTGTTCAGCTCATGGTGGACTAAGCAGGCTCCCTTAGCCTTTGATTCAGGTCAAGGAACAACTCAGGAGCCTGCTGTCAAGCTGTCACACCTCCCCTGAGTCCCTGATCCTGCACCCCATGATGGTGGAGCAGGACTGGGTAGACCATTGCCACTAAGAACTAAGAATGACCACAGCATGAGACAAACCACTCCAGGCAACAATTCCAACAAGGCAGCCACAGAGACCATCTTGGAAAGGCTGTCCACGGAGAGCACCACTCTCCTCTCACAGAGTATCCTTAGGGCTGTGTAACACCACTGGGAAAAGGGGTAGCATGTCCTCTGCAGCTCCTCTGCCATTTGAACCACTCAGCTGACAGTGGTCTGAGCAGGGAGCAATGTGCTTGGTGCTGAACAGACAGAGAGAGACAAGGGAGAGATAGCCCCGTTGTGAAGGGTTAGGCAGAGTGAGCAGGAAGAGGAATACTTACCCTGTTTTATCTTTGGGGCAAGGGAAAGGGCAGTCAGATGCCTAATCTGCTAAAGTTGCTTTTACAAACCTGCACCTTTTCACTGAGCTGCCTTTGAAAATCCAGCATGGAGCAGAAAAGCAACCTGTACAACATCAGGTGGCCAAACAGCAGCCAAGCCAGGACCAGAGATCTCACCTCTCTGCTCCTGGGCCAGGCCTTGTGTGTCAAGGTTGCCCGCCCTTCCCATCCTTTCCTGTCTCATGGGAATAAATGTGCTTATGGAGCCAAAAAGAGGGAGAAAAACCAACAGGAATCCCTTTCCCCCACCCCTCCTTGCCACTTACAATGCGGGGCCTGAATGGTGGCTCCATCTGGCGCTGGTTCAGCAGGTCCCAGTCCAGGTCCTTGAAGTAGGGGTGCCGCAGGATCGCGCTCTCGCCGCCCAGCCCGGGGCTGCCCAGGCGCATGGTGGGGTTCTTGGTCATGAACTGCAAAACAAAAAGGGCTGTTTGTTTCCTCCCATCCGGCACGGCCAGGGGAGAGGGACCTATTAGCAGTGGCACAAAAGCTTGTCCTCAGCTTTCCTGTTGAACCCAGTTGCTGGCCAGACTTCTCAGTGTCGCTGTGCTGGAACCACATGCAAGAAACTTGACTCACTCTCCAGAGGAAGAAGTCAGGGTGTATTTCTCCTTGGCCCTTTTTCTTTTAGTGAAATCCCTGATTGCCACAATAAGAAAAGAAAGTTGAATTGCATCATTAGCAACATTATAAATGTTGCCCAGTGGGTTTGGTCGTTATTTGTTTCTGTATTAATTTCTCAGGATTACGAGCTCGCTCTCAAATGCTGCTCATCAGCCAGCCAGGCTTTGGCCTGGAATCAGTCCTGAGCCTGTGCCTTTTTCCTAAATCTCAGCCTGTTGAAGCACTGCCAGATGCCTATGCCTTCCTTCCTGTCACCTCAGGAAACGGAGGAAAATGGGCAAGGCGCTGGTTTTTAGAGCTCCCCCAACCCTGAGCAGATGAGAGCAGGCAGGTGACCGTCTCCTCTCTCACTGGTGAAACACTAATAGAGGATTGATTTCATTTTGTAACACTTTTATTCTGCTACCAGTGAAAAGAAATCTCAAACCTCAGCCAAAGTGCCCTGAGGAAAGCTGTACATCACGCAGGCGGTGCGAGAGGGCCCTGGCGGGTGCCCTTCAGGTCCCAGTGAAAATGATGAAGTGTGAGTGCTGTAGATATTTCTTACAGGAGAGGAGGAGAATCCTTTCCCCAGGAAGGAAAACAGTCTGGTTGGCTTGTTAATTTAGGATTACAGTTCTTAAAAATTCAGTAATAAACAATCTTTCCCCTTCCTTCGAATATTTCTAATTCACTAGAGAAACCAGGTTATGTTTAAACTGAGAAAATGGCCGCTTTTATTTGCCTATTGAAACAGGAGCATAAAGCAAGCTCCACTCCGGTGGAGGTGTCCAGACGATTTCCTGGAAGATGAAAGAGCATTATGTTTAGCAAACAGCTGAACCAGCCAAACCAGACAATCGGTCACTGTTTCAGGAATGGCCAAGTCTGCTGCATCTCAGCAATGGGGAAATGAAAAGAAGGGGAGGTGCAGTGAGAGACCAGCTTCACTCCGACTGCAGGAGCTTTTCACAAGGTACAAATTCTCTTAGGACAACTGGATAAAAGGTCTAGTCATTCCCTACCTAGAAAGAAGACAGGGAGGAAAAAAACAACGGCCTGATTTACAGAATTCTCCCCAATACCCCATTCTGAGAGAGCTTCAGAGCCAAAGCAGATGGGGCATCTGCAGCTGAGACCTTGCAGGACCCCAAACTCTCCTGGCATCAGCACAAACCCCACAGATCCAGCCTGACCTCCTGAGCCCTTCAAGGACATGCACTGCCATAGGATTCCCTACAGCAGAACCTTTTCCAGTATTCCACCCAGAACATCAGTAGGAAGAGCTGCAGAGTGCACCCAGATTTATAAGAGGAGTCACCAAGACTGAATAAGGAGCAAAGCACCCATGGCTTTCCACAGCTGGGCTCTTCCCATGCTTCCCCAGACTCTTCAGCCCTCAGTGATGCAGCATTTCCAGGGTCAGGCCCAAGGACAAGCAGAAGTTCTGTGTCTCCCCAGCCATTTCAGCCTGTTCTTCTCCTTTCTGCCAGTAGAACCCCAACACAATTTGTTTCCCAAGAATGGGAAACAAAGCCCAAGAATGGGGGTCCCAAGAGACTGCCCCAAAATTTCTGTGGGATACTGATCCCCAGACACAGCTTGGTTTCCAAACAAGAAATAGGTCAAGCCAAAATCTCCCAGAGACCTGGTTCAGACAAGCTTTTGCAAGCCTTGAACTAGACTTCTTTGGTTTGCAAAACAGGCCAGAAACCTCCTGGCAGCCCTGTCTTTTCTCTAGAAATTCCCTGCCCATCTTCTCTGTCCCCACAGATGGATATCTGCACCTCACTAAGTCTTATTTGCATTGCTGGAACACCTAGAAAGTGCAAACAAGATCAGAGCTTGCTGGTGCTGGGAGTGGTACAGACCAAAACAGTCCAAAAAGACAAGAAACAAACTGAGAAAAGAGCTGGGAATAAGTCAAGTGTCTCCTGGCTCCTGCCCTACTGCCGCCTCCATTACACCAGGAACCTTCTGCTAAATGTGGAGAGGGGAAGAATAATCATGAAAGCAAATAATCTCTGAAAAGGACTGGCAATACACTTTGCTTGGGTTCCCATTCTTGTCCAACCATATAAGACCAAAACCTGAACCCAACTGCCCATTCCCAGACCAGTTCAGAGACCTGGGATATAAAAGTGTGTTTACATTTCTACTTGCTTGATTTATTCCACATGATGCCAAAACTGCAACAAGTGAAGGCATCCAATGCAACAACCCAAGAGCCAACATAAATGCATTCCTGGCTGCTTAAAACACCCTTCTTGCTAGGACAATGAGGATTAGGCAAAGGCCATGCCTTGAGGAGGGCTGTTTTGAGCTCTGAAAAAGTAAAACAACATTCAAAACAAAATGATTGTCCAAATTTGACTGGCCAGCTCTTGTTTGTGTATTGGACCCAGAGATTGGGAAACCTCAGCAGAAGAACAGGATATGGAACAGGTATATGGAATAGATATTCCAGAGAAACTATGGATGTCCCATCCCTGGAAGCGTTCAAGGTCAGGTTGGACGGGGCTCGGAGCAACCTGATCTAGTGGAAGGTGTCCCTGCCCATGGCAGGGGTTGGAACTTGATCATCTTTGAGGTCCCTTCCAACCCAAACCATTCTGTGATTCTATGTTACCATTTCAGAGCACAGTTGGTCTCTCATCATTAACTTACAGCCCTGATAAATGCACTGTACACTGTGCTGAGACCCTGCTACTGCCCCTACACCTGGGAACTGGAACTGAAAACGTTGCCTTTGAACAGCATCACGGGGGGGGGGGGGTGAAACACAGTCCTGCTCTCTGGGCAGCTGCAGCACCCCGGCAGGTCGCTCACCTGTGGATGTGCACACACCTCTGCAACCAGGGGGTGTGATGGAAAACAAGAGTCTGGCCACTGCTGCTCCTCCCTTACGCAAAATTTCCTGGTGAATTTTGGAGTGGCAGGTCCATTACAGCCTGGTGAAGGGGTCTCTTCTCTGGGAAGAGACTCCAATCTTTATTTGGCAGTTGGGACTGAAAAGCAGGAGTGCAAATGATGTCTCCAACAGACAGACCACCGATGCTCTGCACTGGAACAGCTACCTGCCTTACCGTAAGAGGTATATAAAATGAAAAAATGAAATTTTTGAACAACTAACCCTCCTCAACACCATTTGAATTCAACAGAAATTATTGCACAGACATAGAAGTGGATGAAGTTTCAGTCTGGGTTGTTTACAACTCAGGAAAAAACAAAAGACTCCAATGACCTCTCAAAGGCTCAAAAGCCCATTAATTCTCCCTCTCTGCCTTAGGCAGTACTGACATTTCTCTACTGCAATAGGGCAGCATCTGACAGCCCTGTCTCATGCTGCCTCTGCTGTCTGATGGCACTTCTAACTCGGGATTTCTGAAGAACTTAATCATGAGCTCAGCCTTCAACTCTGAAACAAGTCGCTGGAGCCCATACCCCTGTCCTGAACCATGTAAGAGACACTTCTGCAGCAGGAGGGGTAAAGCTGAGTGCCCAGACCACACAGACACACAGACAGGGAAAAGGTTTTCAGAAGTCCAGCTCATCTTCCCCATGATCCCTTCGGCTGCGTACAGAAACAGCTGGAAAATGTCTTACGAAGCGCTGGCTATTCCTGGCATCCACAGGAAGGCCAGAGTTTGATTGTTGCTTCACAGGCTAGTTAGCTCTAAATGTCCTTCCAAAGACAACCCTGCAGTGTTTTTGCAGGTGATGAGAGATGTTCAGCAGAAAGGTTTTCATGGCAAAATGTCACCTCTTAATGTTTACTCAGTATCCCTAATTTTGCACAGTAACCATGAATCCAGCATGAATCTCAATCTCTGGCACAGGGAGCTCAGTGAAGAAACACAGTGAAAAAACTTTAACAGTAACAACAACAAGGCAAATCAGAGACGTTCCTGAGCAAAAAGAAACATGTAATCATCCAAATCCAAGAGGCCTCCAAGCAAAACCAATAGCAAACCAACTATCAAGCTTAAACCTGAACCAGGCCGTGTGCTCTGTGATCACATCCAGCCATGGGAAATTATCCCATTCCCAGGGCGAAGAGCCTCTTGAGAGCATCTTCAGGTTGGGATCCTTTGGGCTACACAAGTCTGCCGAGCGGAGAACTCAAGCGAGGCTCTCGCTGACCTCAGCTAACCCTCCCAGCAGCACCGCAGCCAAAACCAGCAGCTGGCACGAGCCAAAAACATGACTTCACGAGATCATTTGTAAAACTTTACTGAAAGAAAATGCAGCAAGCCATGACAAGAAATTAAAAAGCAGGGGATTAGTTTACGGAGGGCCTGTGAAGCTACAGGGAAAAAATGCAGCCACAGCAGTGCCAGCCACGGCGAAAAATCTGTGTCAGCCCTGGGAGCTCAGCCTGCGAGCAGGTGAGGGAGAGCAGGGATCTATGCTGGTCTTCCCCTTCACCCATGGCTTGGACCATGCTGGGAAAGGCTCCAAGACTCTCTGTCTGCTGGGCAAGGCTGCATTGGACTTTTCCAGCGCTGCTCGTATGCAGCGTTGCAACTTCTGTCTCGAGGGGCTGAGTCTGCAAATCCAGCTAACGGCCTGGGTGTCACTGAAGGGATGTTTGCACAAACCAGATGTTTCCAAGCACTAATTTCCCTGAATTACAAGTTCCCTTTCTCAATACTGGAATCCCTGATTGGTTTTAACGTAATTGATGTATGGGCTATTTGCATCAGGGTAATTAATTTCATGAGTAATCTCGCAGTGACAGATGACGTGAAATTGCATCACGTTCTAGGAAAACATTAACAAGTCCAGATCCCGTCACAGAAGTATTGCACTTCAGGAAGTCAAATACAACCCTCTACTCAGCCATACCCTTCACGCTGTCAGCCCTCTGGACAAGGAAGAATTCATTCTTTCTTGTATTAAGGAACACTTAAGACACACCAGTTCCCATCAGTACTCTGGTGTATTTGCCCTGTAAGAGAAAGCCTGTGCTCCCAACAGAGACCCAGGAAAATTCATCACTTTATTTTGCCAGGAGCCCAAGGGCAGCCTGTCACAGGCATGATGGCAGTACCTCAACTCCTCTCCATCACAGCACCTGCCTCAGAGGACCCCTATTCAGATTGTGCCAATGTAACAGTCAAGTCCAAAACGTTAAAGGAAAGGATGATTTCCCTGTTCGTGGTTTTAGCATTTGCCTGTTGGTGTTTCTCCCGTGTTGCTACCAAAGTAGAGAACAGCAGCAGCACAGGAGATTAATGCCCCACAGTCTCTCCTCTAGTAATGAGGGAGAGCAGGGAGATCTGGAGATACCCAAGGTGCTTGTCTTCATTAAGATTCATGAGCTAAACTAACGGGGCAGAAATTAACTCGAAAGGAAATAAGATTTCTCAAAGATCCGTTTGATCTCAGACAAAAGGGAATCATTATATAAATAGAGCAATTACTCTAATTAAGGCTTCCCTCCTTGAATCTCTGCACTGAATGCTGCAGTTGCTGAAAACAGTTTGGCTGCCTATTATGTAAGTCAAACAAACCCACGGTCTGAGGTGTCATTAGTCTTCAAACAAAGGAGAAGAAATGGTTCTATGGCTCTCTCTGTTAATTTCTAAAGTCAGGAGTTTTTCCTTTTTTTTTTCCCCCTTTGTTTTTTCTTTTTTTTTTTTTTTTTTTTCCTTCTTTTTGAATAAAAAGGTGCTCATTTTGAGCCAGTCTTGTCTCTTGCTCTCCTGGGCAAGGCTCCCATGACCATCCATCCCAGTCCTGCCAGGAAGATGCCTCATTTCCCCATGCAAGAGCAATCAGGGCTTGGACACACGAGTGGGTTACAGGGGGCGAGGGAGGCAGCACTGCCCAGTTCCAGACTGGTGTCAGCCCTGGGAGCAGGGTGGTCAGAGAGCTCTCCCATGGAAGTCCTTGTACTTAGGGCAGCTCAGCCAGTGCCGGGTCGTGGGTGTGAGCCAGGCTCTTGGAAGCCCAAATCCTACTGACCTTCAGTGAGGACTGTGCTGCTGAGAATAGGACTTGGAGTCACCGTGGCTCTCTTGAATGCCACCTCTGTTTTACTCTGGGGATTTGCTCTGATTGCAGCCATTAGAGGCTCCTACCCTGCACACAGATATCGATTGCTGAGAGCCCTGATCTGTACCAGTGCAATTCATCATGGTGCTGAGCCAGAATGTGACCCCACAGGGTGCTTCTACCCCCCCGCTGCAGTCCTGGCTACACAAAACTGGGAGCAGGTGAAATCCCTCAGCACAGAAAAGGTCCAGCAAGGGCAGTGCCAGGGTTCAGAAGTACAAGACTGCCCTGAAAGCATTTTAAGGAGGAGGGGGGGGGAAGAGACAAAGTGTGAAATGTCTGTTATCTCCTTTTACAGATAAAAAGGGAGGGGAAAGGAGGTAAAAATAAGTCTTCAGCCGAGCTCCTAAAAGCCAGAAGACCCTAACAATAAGCATGACAGCAGTCACATGTCTAATGTGCCAGCCCCAGGCAAGAAGGACAAAATGTCAGTGCAGTGGATATTAAGCAGATAAATTTGATCTCGCTTTCCCCTAGTGCAGAAATGGCTGCTCGATGAAACAAGAAAGATTAACTGTATTGCAAACAGTGCTGAGCAAGACACTAGCAAAATAAACCGAGGTGGACAGAGCAATTCACATGTGGGGCAGACACATCTGGCTCCAAATCTCCTGGTGGTGTAAACTGATGTAATTTTGCTGACTTTCACCAGGAGAGAACCTGCCCTAAAATATGAAAATTATATGTTCTCTGAACTTCCTTGCTGTGCTGAAATCTACCTGTTTCCCTGGATCTCTCCACTCATCAGTGCAGAATAAAAAGGCCACAAGTATCAAATGCATTGGCCCCTGATGACAGCTACTGCTTTCTGACTTCTCTGCCTTTGGTACTCTTGCAATAAATAATAATAAGCAGGAATTAACTTCAGTCATGAGGTATGTGGAATGTTTGACACAGGTTTGGGTCAAGATGTCGCAGCAGGAAGCTGTGTTTTCAGAACTGAGGAGTCACCCCCAGTTCCCACGTGGGTCACCAGCTGCAGGGGCTGCTCAGACAGTATCAGACTGGTTTTCAATTACCCCAGTTGGACTATAGGTACAACATGGGATATGCAGGTCCATTACTAAATCAATACATCAATCAGAGTAACGCAAACGCAGAGGGAGAATGAGCATCACACTTATTAACAGACTGGGGACAGGATCCTGCTCTTATTTTAAGCAGGGGCAAAATCTCCCTTGGGTTGCACGGGCAAACAATTAATCCTTTTCTGATAGTCCTGTCAAGAGGAACTGGGAATCTGTTACACAACCCTGGGTGGTCTATTTACATAGGGTCAAGTACAAAGGGGACTAAAGTGCCCCGGACAAACCTGCAAAGGCCAATTAAATAAAAAAAAAGGCCAGGAAAATACTTCAAAGGAGCTTTTTTTTCTGTAGTCCTGGTTATATTTCAATTCTTTTAATTTTAAAGTTCCTGAAAAGACACAGCATGTCAGAAAGTTCAAAGCTGGAGGGAAGAGTAAGATCTAAAGCCCTGAATAGCTCAGACAGTGGGAGATTTGTTACCCCTATAGTGGTGTGGAGACCTCCCAGTTAGATGGACCAGCTCCCTCCACCAGGGGCTGCACAGCTATTGCTGGTGCCATCATTCAGCATTCCCACCTCCAGGTTCTCAAGGGAATCCCTGAGATCAGGTTTTAATGGACTTCACCAAACCACTTTTGAGGGTCTATAATATCACCGTTTAACTGTGGCAGAGATGAGAAGGGAGCCTGGTCCACAAGTCTGAGGCTCAGACACAGCAACTGCTCCTTCCTTAAGCACCCAGGAGTAAGAAGGAAAAAAAGGATGGGGAGGACAATGTTGGCACAACAAACGTTTCTTCACTTTTCTCCCCATTCCTGGCAGGAAAGAGGAGGATGAGTCACAACTGACATTGCAATAGGCTGGGTTAGGAGATTTTTTTGAAGTAAATCCCAGCTTGCATGCTGCAGACTTTAATGAGAAGCTAATTTGAGCCTGTTGGAAAGGGAAAGGTGAAAGACTATTTCAGGATGAATTTGGCCTTGACAAGCTATATACAGATGGCTTTAGTTTTCTTTCACAGTGAATTATTCAGAAGCAAGGGACTATTACTGTGGGGAAGAGAAGCACTTGAGAAAGAGGTGTGATCAATCGAGAGAAGTGATTAAAATCACTGGGGAAAGCTGTTTACTGTTTGAGAATTAGGAGGGAAAGAGACAGCATGTTACAGAGATGGATGGGCAAGCTCAGGCAAAAGAGGTAAGAAGGCAATCTGGGGTGGGGCACAGCCCTGACACCTCACCAGGGTGTGTGTTTATGGCAGAAATGGTCTGGACAAGAGATCATTTAAAACTGAAGAACTCCTTCCCAGCTGGGAAACGACAGGCTCCAAAGTCCTCCTTTTGCAGCAGTGGCTGTGGAGCCAAAGAGGAAATGCAACATGAAAGCATTTCTGAAAAGCAAAATAAAGAAAAAAATGTGTACACAGATCCAGCATAGAGCTTCACAGGGAGATTTAAATATCACTCTCACTCTGAAAGCCAAAGCTTAATCAAATGGGGACTGCCAACTCTGAAGAGATGCCAAGGAGAATAATTTATTGGCATATTTGAAGGCACTTTTAAAATCTATCTGCCTTTGTTAGCAGGCTCTTCAGCTCTGATGATAAAGCAATGAGCTCATCTAGCTCCCTCTTTGATTTTAGTGGGTCCATCATTGTGTTCCTTCTTTTCCTTTTAAGCTTTGTCTAAAAAACACTCCCAGCATCTGGTTCATTCAGAAACAAGTTCATTCTATGTTCATATGCTATTCCAGCACTGCATATGGAACAGATTATCTGCCTTTTTCTGTCTCTTGGAAAGAAGGATCCCGGTCCAGATCTGTAGGATGCAAGTGTGAAGGAGAGGCACACACCTTGTGCAGAGTGATGGAAGAGAAATGTAGGCAACCCTGCACACCAGCATCTGGCTGCCTCTTCTCACACCTCAGAAGTGCTCAGGAGAGGGCTGAGAAGCACAAACACGGGGGTCTGGTCTAGTTTACACGTGGCCAAACTGAGTGCCCAGAACTTAGAGAAAAGGCCGGGCACAAAGACAGCAGGAAACTCATGTGGACTGCGCTTGAATGTGTCAAGTAAAGCACAGTCCAGGTATTCTGAGTGATGTGTTGAGGAGGGATGCAGACACCCACCGTGGTATCTGCGCTGATCCGGGCTACTTCTGACCTCCCAGGACCCAGGGGTGTTCAACCCCAAGCAACTGCAGAGTATGAAGAGAATAAATATCTCCAAAGTCCACAAGACCTCGCCCTCTGTGCTGATGTCAGGGCCAAGCAGCTGCAGCGAGTAGGCAGCTTGGATCATCCACACCTCTGCTGAACTTAGATGTCCTTGCCAGCAGTCTGAAACCAGCCCTTTCCCATCCACTCCTCTGTCACAGCAAACTGTTCGCTTTGATTATGTTCAACAATCTGCCTCTAAGTCTTTCTGCTGCAAGAATTCCATCCCTTTGCCTCCTCTCCTCATTAATGGCATTTTCAAGTTGCCTGCAGTGGTGAAGCCAGTCTGGTTCAGCACAGAGCTCTCACCATCCAAAAAGCCTTTCTGAAAATAAGGGGTCCTGGCTGTGGGTTTGGGTGCTCATGGTGGCATCACCTTAGGGTGGGTAGTTTACTCCTCCTGCAGCACAGCTCAGTGCTTGCTTTGCTTTCTCTCCTTCAGCAGGCCCTGGATGGAATTTCTCTAATTTCTTTTCTCTATCTGTATGTGGCCTTCCAGTCTTTAAAGGGAGCTTATAAAGAAGAGAGATAGAGACTTCTTACACAGGGAGATAGTGATAGGACAAGGGGAACAGTTTTAAACTAAAGGAGGAGAGATAAAGACTAGATAGAAGGAAGAAATTCTTGACTGTGGGGTGGTGAGGCACTGCCACGGGTTGCCCAGAGAAGTTGTGGATGACTCATCATCCCTGGAAGTGTTCAAGGCCAGATTAGATGGGGCTTTGAGCAGCCTGGTCTCATGAAAGGTGTCCCTGACCATGGCAGGGAGTTGGAACTGGGTGATCTTTAACGTCTCTTCCAACCCACCCCACCCCACCCCACTCTGTGATCTCTCCCATCCTCTTTCTTCCCGGCACATTATGGTAAGTGCCTGCACAGTCTGAGTCTCCAAAGGCTCTGCTGGAGCTGTTTATCCTGCATCCAGTCCGACTGGACTGCCCCGTGCACTGACCACATGGGATATCAGAACTTTCTCATTATTTCTGTGGAATGATAACTGCTCCCTAGGAAGTCCTGGATTCAGGTCTCACACACAACAATAACAACAAAAAAAAATTATCTCACTTTATCATCCCCTAGGATTCCTGAGAAACAATGGGAAACACTGCTCCTTTTCACCAGAAGGAGGGACAGAGGAAGGTACTCTTCAAAATTAATTTTTTCTTACCTTGTATCAGCTGCAACTTTAGGGAAGAAAACCCCAACATGCACACAAACACTTTCCTAACAGCCACTGAACCTATTTCTATGTATGTATGTGGATACACGTAGGAAATTCCAACTCCCCCACCCTGTGCTCCAACAGCCACGAACAAGCCCCTGAAACACAGGCCATCAGAGCAGGACCTGCTGACCCACAGAGCATCATAACTGCTGCAGCTGAGTCCGAAGCACCAGTTCCCAGGCACGACACGTTGACCTGATGTTGACCTGGCAGTGCAAACGGGATTTTACACAAATCTGCAAGAACAAAGTTTAAAGGGTTTGTGGCGCTGGGGAAATGAACTCAGTGACACAAAGCAGGAAGGAGTTCACTCAACCAAACTATCTGCCTTCTGAGTCAGCATCACTTCCAGGTTCCTGTTCCCTAGAAAAACAGACCAAGTTTTTCTCTTGCATCCTCGGCACTGTATTCATGATGCAATTTTTCTCTCAGATACATGTCATGCTTGCTCTCAGCTAAGCTCCCTCACCTCTCCATCCCTCTCACTCTTCGCACTAATCCATTGGAATTTGGACTCCCCTGTGCTGTTCCACCTGTGCTGGCTGAGAGCAGAACCTGCTAAAACCACAGCCAATTTCCTCTGCACCTTCCTCTTTTCTTGCCAGGTGTTCATTTTTCAGACAAAAAACACTTGAAGGGGGACATAACCACTTCTGCCTCTGAACTCCAGTAGTGTTTTCCTCAAAATGCATGTTTTTAACCAGTTGGAGGAAGGACAGGCTTTAGTCTCATTTGTGTCCTCAAAATACATAGATACAGGCAAGGTTGCCCAAGCCTCACTTTTGGAAGGGGCATTTTAACTAGGCCAGAAGTGTTTCAGAGCCCTCATTAAGACTGGAGGTTAGCACAGAAATGCCAAGAGTCACCCTCTGCTTCAGCAAACTCAGCTGTGACAGGAATTCAGAAATCCAGGGTGCAGAAGGCAGAGCAATGCTAACATTTCCCCGGGGAGATGCTGCTTTCCAGCCCCTGCTGTTACCAGGCTCTGAGGGTGAAAACATCTAAGCTGCAATTGCTCATCCAAATTTCCAAGCCTTTGGGCCAGCCGTGGCTACTTCAGATCATCAGTCCATGGAGCGACTCAATAGGCTTAGCCCTTCTCTCCTCACCCGAAACCAGACTTGGGAAGGAAAATCCCTGCAGCTTTCCCTGTGAATTTGCTTCCCATTACACCATCGACTTTTGAGACCTGATTTTCCCTGTGTCCCTCCATTCTCCCCTCCAGCTAAGCTGACTGTGAGCAAGGCAGTGGGGTTGAATTGCATCTGAGAAAGCCATACACGAGGCGAGTGAAACACGCTGCCAAAATACCACCCCCCTTATGGGAAGCAAGAGGATTGTATTTCATTTTGCAGTTCACTCAGCTGAATCCCAAAGCCTCTGGCTGCCTGGAAAGCTCCCCTCTCTGCTCCAGCACCTTTTGCTAGTGACAGTTAACAAATTCAGAATATTGATATGCTGTAACAAAGCAATCTCTAGCTGCACTCTCACCGTAGGAGATTTGGTGCAGCAGCCTCTGCTCTCTGTGTGCTCATGCAGTTTCTCTTTCACAGTTTCTCCATCATCAGACACTGGTGATTACTTTGTCAGCTGATGGCAGAGAGTATTTTAAAGAATTTATTTTACAGACACAGACTCAGTTGTATGAACAGTTGTAACTTCCCACTAGTTTATCACAAGGTTCCTGGTTATGCCAGCTCCTCCGGCATAAACTCCTTGTGAGTGCATTCAAGTAATGCATTCAGGTAAAGCTATGGAGAAACCTTTTTCCTTTAGGAATCAAAAATCAAAGTAAAACCTAAGTCTAGAATAAGCTGGAGTAGTCTGAATCCATTTAGCAGTAATTCTGCTTTTCTGCACTTTTTTACTCCCACAAGCAAATCCATGCCCAGTTTGAGTTGCTCACACGAGCAGAGGAGACTCAGTTTGAGTCCTCTCCTCCCGACTTGAAGCATCACTATCTGAATTCCCCAGTGACACATTCATACAGAGCAGGATACACAAGTGTTCTACTTTCCTCCTCTGGGAATACTGACTCCAGTGAAATCCTGCTGACTAACACTGATTTACCTCTGTCCTACTGTCTCCCCAGCTCCTGAGGGAAAATATCAAGGACAAAAAAACCATTAAAAAGGAAACAGATAAAACCTTACTTTTCTAGAGCAAAAATATTTTTGCTTTCAATTCCATACAAAGCCCCAGGGCACTGGGGTTGGTTTTGTTTTCCTTGGTACCAGTGCTCAAAAACCTTCCAGGAACACCCAGTGACGCAAATAAGGTCTTAAGGACGTAGTTTTGTTACTATCAGGAAACTGAAAAGATGAAGAAGGTGCAATCTTCAGAAATCCTGTGGTTTCTGGTGGGGGGCAGTTGGTGAAGCATAATTACGGAAAACGAAAGCAAAACAAGGAACAGCATCTGCGAAATGGGTCCTAAAACCTATTATCCTTGTTTAAAATGATGCTCTTCATGAAAGCAAACAGATCAAATGCTCTCTAAACTTAGATATATCCATTTGCAAAGCATCTTTAAGCACGTACACCCAATTGCATCTTCCTAGCAGAAGAATTTGATTTTCATTTCAGAGCTTTGTACCCTTCAAGACTCAGTGAATTCTCACTAGTCCTGTTCAAGGTTAGAGGCCAGAACTTTTAGTGAGGGGATAATCCAGTTATTAAGGCTATTATGGCCTTATCCTGCAATACAAGAGAACTCAGGTTTAATTCCTTGATCTTCCATAGGCCTCCCATGCCATGTAATTACTTATAATCATTTATGTCACTGCAGTTGTTGAAGGCTCTGGTTTTCCAGAGCTCTTAACATCATGGGTTAGAAAGCACTGTCACAGCTGTAAATCCGGGAGCTCAAGTGCATGCTTTGCTGGAGGTAAACACAGCAGTGATTAGAAGATGCTCATGTAGGCATAATACTGTATCTAAGAGAAATATTAGTATCAGAATTCTGTGAGAAAAAGAAAAATCTACATATTTAGCAGCTAGAAAATCTACTATCTTCCTTAAAAAAAACCCATACTGTGTTATACTGACACCTAAAAATGCTGGTCAAACGTTGTATGCTGCAAATATAATACCTCACCAGTGACTGAATTGTTATAACTGAAGATAAAGCAAAGTGTGGGGAGGTTGTTCCATTTTAATGCCCCAGACAATCTCATGGAAGGATATTTTCTTCCCATTAAAGCCAACATGCTCTAATGCCTCTAAAAACTCAGCATAAGAAAGGAACGAGGAAATAAGGAGCTCTTCTAGTGAACAGCTCTTGAACTCAAAAGCAGCTGCAGAAGCTGCTCTTGAAGCTGCAGAAATTCAGGCAGTAGCCAACAATCATCATTGCTGTAAAACAAGATGCACCAGTCACCTCCAGGTAGCAGCCAAGCAGGGAACAGAAACACTGAAGAAATGAAGGTCCAGGAAAAACTTCAGTTGTAACTTCCCACTAGTTTATCACAAGGTTCCTGGTTAATGCTCTAAATTTCAGCCTTCTTCCCAGAGCAGACACAGGGTAGTGCTTCTCTTGAGCAGTGCATGTGCATTTCAGAGAGGCAGTTGTGCTTTCACTTAGGTTTCATCAGCAACACGTGATGGAGCAGGCAAGCAGAGTAGCTGGAGAGGCTTTTTTCAGGCAAGTAACTAGCAGTTACTGAGCTGCCTGTGCAGTTTTGGAAACACTCAATTGCTTTCTATTTAAATTCTTAGCTCCCTCCTCAATCCTGGCCCTTTTTCTCCAGTGCCCCTCATCATGTTTCTTGCCTATTAATCACAGAAGGAACCCACTGTTAAAATTTGGGCTCTGAACACAAGCTAGAGCAGCCAGGGCTGACTGCACCTTGCACTGGCTGTTTCTACAAGGCTCCTATCAGAATTAAGAAAATAAGCTTCTCATCGAGAGGCTAAAACACAGATCATATTTTACTACCCCCTGAGACTCCTGTTATGATGAGCATCTACCTGACCATATTTTACCTCCATCTCATACTTAGGCAAGACACCTGCAAGAAATCCACTCTGCTATTACTTCAGCTGAGCAGAAATTGGCTCAGGCATTCAAGAGTCCCAGTCCAACCACATGAACACTGCTACAGAAGCTGCAACAAATCTGAACTTCACATTTTTATGTTTTATATATGTTGCAGGTTATTTCCAAAACCCAAGAGGGCCTTCAGCATGACAAACAACCGCTCCTGAGCACAACTCGTGATTTAAAAGCTCCTCTGTCTTCTCAAGAAGTGGATTGTTTTCTCAATTGATTTCTGTGGAATTTATCAGATGCATTTTCAGTTACAGAAAGTAGTTGCTCAACTCATATACAACAGGAACCCTTCAGCAGTAAATTTCCAGATTCTTACTACTAAAAGCTGCTGAAATCAAGCTCTCTTCTTTCCCTTAAGTGGGGCCATCATTGATTACCCCATTTCTTTGTATCAGTGCTTCACAAGTTAATATAAATTAACATGTTATCCAACTATTTCTTAGAGCCTCTGTTACCACAATATTTAGTAGTATCCAGTCTCAAATACATCTTTGTTCACTGTGCTTTTGCAAGAAAAGGGAATACTCTGATCCCCCTCTCTCTCCAAAGAGTGCTTAGAGATATTAAGTGATTTGATGAGGGTCAGGGAGCAGAACAGCCAAGTAAGGTCTATAGTTTAATAACCTTTTGATTCCTTACAGAAAAGCCAGGTACTTCCAGGGCACTAGGCTCACACACTAGCCCAAAACCTTAAAAAGCTTTATTCCCATGTCACGGGAAAAGATGTGAGGTGAGGCATGTGGATAAAAGAACCATGGAAAAAGTGAGGAATACACGGTAGGACAAGGACAAAGTGTTGCCAGCAACAGCTCTCCTCAAGCCGTTTGTTGTACAGCCCCTTTTTGTCCCCTCCCATGCGCACAAAAATCAAACCTCTGTCTTTGCATGCAGGTAGGCAGCAGTCCTGGGGGATGTTACTATTACCCACGGTCAGAACGAAGGATTATCACGAAGCCCTCACTTCTTTGCCACTGCAGTCACATGGAAACCATACAGCCAGTACTGATTAAACGCTGTGCTTACCTGCTGCTTCCGTTCTGGACGACGACCGCCCGCTGTCAATCATTAAACTATCAGGGGAATGCCCAGACACACAGACATGCTCACACTTCTCTTGCCAAGTTGGCTACTGAGCCATATAAAGGCCATAACTATGCAAACACACCTAAGTGTGGCAGGATGTGTTCTTTTCTGTTTACCCTTCAATCCAAGATAAGACGAGGGTCAGGGTCAGGGTAACTGCAATTTCTGCGTGCCAATACCCCAGCCCTGTTTTCCTTTGCTGGAGTTAGGATGAAGAAAGCCAGGACAGAGAGGAAAAGGCCAAAGGAACTCACTGCTTTGAGGATTGCCACTGCATCCTGCTGGAGCCACGTCGGGTAGACAACTTCGTCGTTCAGAATGGCCTCGAAGAGGTCGTCCTCGTTCTCCGCCTCGAAGGGCGCGTGGCCGCACAGCATCTCGTACAGCAGCACACCCATGGCCCACCAGTCCACGTCAGGGCCGTACAGCATCTCCTGCAGGATCTGGGGAACAGGTGGGAAAGAAGTACCGACCCTGAAGCTTTTCAAACTGAGCAGGAGAGGAAAAAGGATTTGGAAACGTCAACACAGAAGTTCTCGCTATGTCCTAACAGTGCTCTCTGCTAGACTGGTGGATGTCCAGGACCATAAAAAGGTGATCTCACTCTGAGAATGTCCAGATCAGCACAGAGGTATCTTGATGGATTACACAAGGGGTGAACTAGCTTAGCTGCTCACAGGGTCACCTGGGAAACAAGCCCTTCGAGTGATGCTGGGGCTGAGCTGGAGAAGAGGCACTTCGGCAACACTGGCTGAGCAGCCAAGTGTGTGAGTTGACATCGTTTCTTCCTTGCCCCTGGGAAGGAAACGTTTACCTGGCTCCAGTGGCAAGGCTTTCAGCTAGAGAGGGGAAGGAGTGCAAGTGTGTGAGAATGGTACAAACATGAACCACAGACAAAAATTCAATTGTGCTGAAGGATCTGAAACCCTGTCAGGACATCTGGCAGCATCTGGAGGGCAACTGTTCCTTGAAGAGGTGTTTATTAATTTTGTAGTGAGATTGGGAATGACAGGGAATGCAAGGAGGTAGAAAAAGGAACTGGAAAATGAAGGAGAATTCACTCTCCTTTCAAATCAAACTGGAACAGTATCTGTATGTGACTCTCAAGATTTTTGCAGGTCTATTTCCATTTTTCACCTCACGTTTTTGAATTGAAAATATAGACTTATTCTGCTGCATACAGCAGCCTGGAGATTTACTCATGCTTTGTTTGCACAAGGGACTGATAATACATTTAGGAGGAAACCTTGAGCTCAGCAGTCAAATAAGGCATAGCTAAAGACACCAGAGAGTACACTTCGGCTGTTCCAAAGCTAACCTATGCTTTCCGTACTGCAACCAAGTTTTCCTGGCCAAACAAAGGTTTCCTGTACCTCTGGAGCGATGTAGTCTGGTGTACCACAGAAGGTGGCTGTGGTGATGCCGTCATGAATGCCCTCTTTGCACATTCCAAAGTCTGCCAGCTTGCAGTGCCCCTCGTAGTCCAGCAGCACGTTGTCCAGTTTCAAGTCCCTGCAATGAGAATCATTCACAGAGTTGCTACGTGCTTGGAGCAGCCCCAGCACAGATGGAGGCAGCATCCCAGGCCTCAGAAGCTCAACCTGTAAACTGGACAAGCCTCATCATCATAAAAAAATAAACAGAAGTCATGCAGGATGGGGTTTTCTTTTACTTCATCTCTTACAAGAGGGAGGGAGGAACAAACACCATTTCGCCGAACAGCATTTAAAATGGGCAGGTGCTACAGGATTTCGCCCACATGGCTTTCCAAACACACCACAAGCCTGGCTGGCAGGGTTCCTGCTCATTTAGCTCTGGGACTCACTGGAGCAGAGGTTGCCAGAGCTGTCAGATTGCGTAAGGATGTTATGATGCAGCAAAATGCACCGCACGGGACGTGCTCTGATTCAGCAAAGCACTGGAGCAGACAGCTGGAGCTTGGGAGGCAAGCAAGGCCTATGCAGAGGGGCAGCAGATCCTCTCTTCTCCTAAGGTGTGGGGAGTTCAGCCACAGACTTCCCTCTATCAGGGCAAGTCTGACTAATAAACCTCAACTGGAGCATTATCCAAGCTCAGAAGTAAAGAAACTCCCTGCCAGCATCATTCCAGATGGGCAGGGGGAATGTCTGGGCAGCATGGGATGCCTCCATCGTTAGGCAAAGTCTTTAAGTTCTCTCAGCTGTATTGATTCCAGCAGCACACTAATATAAGAAGTGAACTTCCCCTATAGTGCTCATTCTGGTAGGGACCTCCTTGTCACTGTCACAAGAGACCTGCAGCCCAACAAGCTGCAGGGAGGCACATTTTCCAATACGTCACCTCTAACAGCCTGGGAGCTCCTCATCAAAGGCAGATCTGCCAAAATGACAGAGCCCTAACAAAGCTTATCAGCTTGCCTGACCTTGAGACTGCCCAAGGGAATTGCTCACAATCAGAAGCATTGTCAGGAACATGACCAGAAAGCATGGGGTCACCTGCAGACTTAGGCAATGCCTGCCTAAAAATACACCAGCTCATAGCACCTCTGTTTTTCAGCTGTCAAACAAGCTCCAGGCACCACTGCAGATGGAGGAAAGGAGCTATGACGGGAGCTCTGTGCAGCACAAACATGTCACAGTTCATTTTTTGAACTGTCTCAGATATTGGCCCAAGAGCTGCCCAGAACCCTCACAGCAGCTCTTTGGCAGGGAGGTCACCATCACCATTTTCCTGAGGTGGAGGACACCTTGTAGGCCTAAAAAAAGCCACCTTCCAAGTTATTCCTATGCCCAGATCATGACCAAAAAACTAAATACATCTGATGGTCTCAGGTCCTCTTCATGAAAGCCATGCTGATCTCGATTCACTTTGCTCTCTGGTTGGAGATCTATTTCCCTGGAAAGTGGGAGCAGTGGGGAGGGTGTTAACACAGAATCATAGCACCTTCCACTAGACCACTAGACGCCATCCAACCTGGCCTTGAACACTTCTGGGGACAGGTGATCCAAAACTTCTCTGGACAACTTGTGACAGTGCCTCACCACCCTCTGAGTAACGAACTTCTTCCTAATATCTACTGCAAATCTCTCTTAGTTTAAAACGGTTCCCATCCTATCATAGGTGGTGGCATCTCCATATCACTATGAAAACCCATGGGGGAGCTGAAATCTGAATCCAGCCTGTTCATCTTCCATCTATGATGCTAAAGTGAAAATCACGCGGTTGATGGCTCTGCTGTGCCCTGGCATTTCCACAGCCCACACCACCACAGGAAGCCTCTCTGGGGCTTGAGACTCCCTCAACTTCAGTGTTGCAGTGGAAAGATCAAGGACACATTGTGTTAAGACAATCAGAGCCACATCCTCTCCCAAAGAGATAAGGAAAAGTATTATTACTCTCTTGAATGGATGGGAAGGCAAGGGATAGAGGTTAAGAAACTTGCCCGCGTCCCCCAGAGACAAGACCGAACACCAGCTTCCTGAATTCCAGGTCCAGATCTTAATCACAAGATCACACATCCTCTCTCTTCAACTTTAACTCGGCTTGGCAATGCAAGAGAGCAAAAAGCCTGCTGTGATGCTGCTGCCCTTCCCAGCAGGGCCACCAGCCATCCAGTGGCCACTGAAATCTGGATGACAGGGACAGTGCCCGTGGCTGTCTCCTGCTGCAGTGTTTGCTCTGGGCGGGATGCTCAGCAGAAGACACTTACTTTTTTTCCCTTCTGAGAATCACAAATGGCTGCTAAGGCCTGTGGGCAAAGGCTTGTCCTGGGAAGGCTTTGGGCGAGCACAGTGAGAGGTATTGTGCTTGGTCACCCATGACAGTCCATCTTCAGCAGCAGTTTACAGCCAAAGCTCCTGTTGCTCTTCCCTGTGGTTCCTGGCAGAGCCAGGGAGCCCTCCAAGCATGAAGGCAGGCCTTGTTTCCAGGAATCTGCAGCGATGTGGTTGAAACGTGCAGTTTATTCTTGGCTTGGGTTTAAATGTAGCAAACACTTCTCGGTCCTGGGCAGTGCTGACTGTTGTGGTGTGCCCTTTAAAAGTACAACTGGAAGGGGAATTTTGGTGAACTCGCTTGATATCGCCCTTGAAAACCTCCCCCCACTCCCTACAACATCAACCATGTCCTGGCATGCTTTGGGAATACCTCAAAATACACCATCCTTATACCTGAGCCAGCAGAAACAGTCACGTACATGGAGCAGCAAGAGACAGCTACAGAGCAGGGCCAGCTCTGCCGACCACATCTCCAGGCACACTGCCACTTCCCAGCCTCTGCCCCACGGGACGTGCTGCAGGAGCCCCAAATCCCTGTTAGCTGGACAATGCAGCCTGCTCAGCACAGCTCTGCAGGTGCAAGAGTGCTCAGCACTCGCTGCATCCTCCCAGAGACCTTCTACTTGTGTGACTGTCGTTCCATTTAAACTCTCTTGCCTCTTGCTGGGTGAGCACAGTTTTAACCACACGAGGCAAACCTCCAGCCCTTTGGCTTCTCCATGTGGCACACTCATTAACAGCGCCTGTTGTCTCCTCCTGCAGCAGGAATACCAGCTTCTCCTGCTGACTTCCATCCAGCAATGTGAAATCCGACATTTTCTATTTTCACATAGCCCATAATGTGACATTACTCTGGCTCTCGCTTGCTCAGGCCCTTGGCTGCGTGCAGATCATTTTAGGACGACCACAAAACACTGCTCAAAGTGTTCTTTGCTCGGCAAGGTGACAGAAGATCATCCCCACATGCCCCTGTTGGAGCAGGTCTTGTGGGCCAGGGCAGTGGCTGGCTCAGCCACATGGCTCCATTGGAGCCTGCTCTCTCCAGCTGCCCCATGAGATAACTCTCTGGGAAAGCTGTGGTTTGAGCATTTGTCTCAAGCCATCCCAGCAGTCATTAAGCTCTGAACTTGCTGCTCGATGTTGACAGGTCCCCCCACACGTTGGTACCCTGTGAACCAGCACAGCCACACGAGAGGAAAAACACTGACAGCTTCTGAGATTTACAAGGAGCTCTTCATTTTCGCAAGAATTCTGGGAAGCTGATGAAACTGGAAGTCAGCCAGCTCAGAAGGCTCAAATCTACCTCATTTCCTTAATACTTGCATTTTCCATTCAGTATTTTTAGCAGTTCCATGAAGCTGTAACGGCGGAGAGGTTTTCTGAGGCTGCGTTTCAGAGGTCCGGCTGAGGTTCTGCCGTTCACTGGCAAACCTTCCCTGGAAAACAGGCTTCATCCTGACTCAGAAAGGCTGTCTTTGTCCTCACCCGCAGCTATGGCACACCAGCTGAACGGCCTTGGTTTAGTCTAGACCCAGAAGAAGTGACAAAATGAGCTGCTTCAGCGTCACTCACTGGAAGAGTGTTCTTTACACATCTGCTGCTCGAGTTTGACATTCGTAAAAAGCACAAAATTACAATTGCAGATGATCTGGTCCTCTTCCTAAGCAATCTGTCAAACGCAATTTCCCTGCACCGTGGAGTTGTGCCAGCGAATATGTGTTATACACGTACCTGCCACTTGCTCTCCTCTGACCATCTCACTCGTGATGTACAAACTATATTTGAAAAGATGAAGTTTGGGGGTTTTTTTCCCCCCTTTATTTTGGTTTTACCTCCCTGCTGTGGTAACAGCTGTACACATAGTAAGGATCTTCTTCAGAGGAGGAGGGGTGGCAGGAACTGGCTTCTTGCCTCAGTTCAAGGTTCTCCCAGGTTTGCTAATCTCAAAGGTCCGGTTTAAAGCTTGTAAAAGCCTGGTGTTCCCATCTGAATGCAGATCATTCAGCCACAGAAGCTGTAGGTGCAGAGCAGTGGGAGCCAGACACAAAGGTAGGTGCGACAAGCATGAAGCTCCAGCCAAATGGTCTTTAAAAAATACCCAATGAAAAATGAAGGCCCCAAACCTGAAATTAGCTAAATGAGTAATTTTGGCATTTCTGAAAGGGAAAAAACTTTCCCCGTAGACACTCCTTGAAAACACTTTTGGGTGAGCAAATGTGCATTCAAATCCCTTTGCAAGCAGGGAGGAGATTTTGATTTTTCTCCACCTCTTCTGCTGAAGTCATTTGACTTAATATAAATACTAAAATCTCCATCATGATGGAGAAAAATGTGTTTCTATTGCCTGCTCTGTAGCCAAAGCAACACACATTTCCAACTCCTTCTCCAGTGACAATGTAATTTTTTTTTTTTTTTTTTCAAAAGCAACCTCAGTAGAGGAGAATGAAAGATATACAACCTGTGGAATAGCACAGTTGGTAAGGTACTTAAGGAAGAGGCAAGATTTTTCAAGTTGGAGGCCCTGCTCCAAACACAGTGGATAACAGATTTAAACCCGTATTTTGATTCAATGAGGAGATGAGATTGAGGTCTCAGTTTTATGTAAAGCCCTAAACATTCGTGTGAAGCTGATATTGTTTCCCATTTTCCTTTGCATTCATCAGTAACATCCAAAATAAAATATTTTATTTTACTTGAAACCAGCGCTCTCTTGCAAAAAAATGTTATTGCTTTTACAAAAGCCCTAACAGTTATTTTGGGCCCACAAAATCTGAAACAATTTTCTATTTCTTCCCACACTAAATTTTGGTGAATCAGTAACAAAACTCAAAGAAAATAATTACTTTCATTAATCTATTCCCACCAAGTTTGGACAAGGAACCTTCATGTTTTGTTCCCAAGTTTTCATACCACTTTGGGAATTAAGGTTATTTCTAATCCCACGTGTTTTGGGTTGCAGAGAACTCACTTATAAATTCCTTCACAGAAAATGGTTCACATCTCACACAGTTTTCTAGTAACAACCAAAATGTGTTGTTATGGTCAAGTAAGCTTTTATAACCAGAAACTCATAATCTCACAGCACCACGGAAGAGTTAAGCAAATTTCCTAGGCAGTGGTAAAGCTGAGTGTGAGCAGGCAGCAGTAAATACAGCCTGAAGCTGACCTGTAACATATTCCACCAGAGCTGAGACATGAAAACTCAGGATGAGCTGCTGATATTTGCTTAGAAACATCTTTAGGGTAGGAGGAAACACTGAAATCAAATGAAACTGGAACCAGATCAGAAAAAGATCAAGCTGCACCAAGCTGGAGAAAAACAGTTTGAAATGCTGAGTTTTGCTGCCAATTAAAAGGATGAGCTGTTGCTCCCTTCTAGCCTCAGAGGCTTCATCTAATTCAGCTCCTGTCATATTTTAAAGGGGAAAAATTGCATAAACGGAGTAGCCCCCCTGTGCTTACACAGGGCACCCTCGTGGGCACAGCACCAAGTGAAGAACCAGAGGTAGGACTTCGTTACACAGCATACAACCAGTGTGTAACTGTTTACATAAACCACTGCATGGGGCTGACATGCTGAGATGCAAAGCACTGCTTTACACACCCACAGCTTCACAACACAATCCCCAAAATCCCTTGGGATTTAGTCTGTGCACTCCATCCTTCCCAGCTCTGCACGAAGTAATGCCCAAATTACAGCACAGGGACTGCAAAACGTAACTTCAACTCCTTGTTTCCTTGAAAAACATTCTTTTGGGTAAGGAAAACATTTATTCTGGTTTCCAAACAACCTCTGAGGTGCAAACACATTCAGACCACCAGCAGGCATGCAGACAGAGCCTGGACATGGTGTGCTGCAACCTGCAGTGCAACGTAACAGGACAGAAATGAAGGGAAGATCTCTCCAGATTCTGTAATTCATAATTACCAGAAAGTAGGAATAAAACACAGCAAGTGCCCTTCTGCACTGTCCTAACAGCCAGAAGTTGTTTTCAAAAGCTGACCACAGTTAAGTGTTTAGGGACCGTAAATACAGCCACCACGGCTCCAGGCTGAACTTCTCATTTCCCAAAAACAAAGCAATAACAGAAATGTGATATAATGATTCAGGGATGCAACTCGGATTCAGGGTAAGTGGTCTGAGTAAGAAAAACTCCACTGAAAATCCACACTCATTGCTAGGCCTGAACAGGAGACAGCCGCCTGTCCTTGCTGGCTGCTTTGGGCAGCTGTGGGAGGCAGAGCAGCGGTGCTCCAGCACTATTCCTGAGGATTTTACAGCCTCATCCCACCACAGCACGCCCTACAAACCCCGCAGAGGAGGAATGTGGCAGAATACAACAGAGCCTCATGGCTTTTCTCTGCACCACCTAATCCACGCATGCTGGCACATGGAGCACCGACCTTTTGGAATGCTCTGCACCTGTGGGTTAGGATAAAGTCAGGTTGGATTACGGACACCCAGCTTGCAAAGCAGGCTCCACCTCTCTTGCAACACAAGACGTTATAGACTGATGCAATATGGACTCGTGTCTGGGGTCAGAAAGAACACTAGAACAGATGGCTGAACTTCTCTAAAAGCTCTCACCGCAGCACATGCCCAAGGACTGCCCCGAGGGCAAGGTCACAGGTGTGTGAATTCGTGCAAGACAGAGGGAGATCCTCACACCCAGCTGCATCTGTGCTCTTCAGAATGTCTACAGGCACTCGGTGTCAGTCTTGCACACTTACAGGGATAAGTCTGAATAAGCTTTAAAATACAGTCTTGCCCTGCTGTTTGGGCTTCAGACTAAACTCAGACTGGCAGTACTTATATCCAGAAGAGCTGTTATTACATTTTAATTTTAAAAGTCAAGCCGCTCTTCAAGCACAAGGACAAGTTTATGCAAGCAGTCTGCCCGGGTTAAGGCAGCACCAGGGGGGATTTTGGCAGGGATGAGCTGGAACCCAGTGCTGCCAGCTGCCCATCTGCCTGACCCCTTCCCACTGGCACGGGCTCTCTGGAACCTGGTTCCCCAGACCACATCAGAACACCATCCCTACCCTGGCATTCCCTGGGCTGCAGCTCCAGAGATGAAGCAGCGCCCAAGGCACTGACTTCTCTTACGGCAAAGATGGCATTACCAGGGATCCAAGACCTCTCATGGTTCGAAGCGCCAGCGGTCCCACCTCCCCTCCCCCTGGGCACTTTGGAAAAGTGCCTGTGGAAGCGAACACAATTACTCAGAGGATTTCATTGCTGCTGAGATAAGCAGGCATGATTCACCCTCCAGTTAAAACAGAGTGGTAGGCTCAAGTACACAGGCATAACCAAAAAACCCTCGGCATACCACAACAGATAATCACAAAGCTTCCACCACGTTAGTGGATCTGAATCCAACTGGTACAGATGCAGTGGGGCCTCACGGGTGTCCTGAGTCCCTTTGGGGTCAGGCACACCTATAAGCTTCCCCTTCATTACACACACAGCAGCTGGAGGAGAGCTAATGACAAGTGCCCAAAGGCAGCTTTACAAGGGCAAAAAGACACTCTTGTGAAATGGGGCAGCTACGAGCCCGAGCCATTACTGTGGAAACACAGACGTGCTAGAGATTGCCACGTTGGAGTAATCCCAAAGATGGTACAACCCCTACACCTGTGTCCAAACTGATGTATGTACTTTTTTTTTAATATACGCTAATATATAATCTATATATTATCTGCTGCACTTTTATGTGGGACTCTAATCAGGAAAGAGGTGTTACACTTGAGGCATTTCCCTGAATCCCAGAGCAAATGCCCTCCCATTTAGTGCAGGAAGGGGAGAGGTGGACAGAAAAAGGCCTCGTGTCCAGCTTTTGGTATGCACGCCACGCGTTCCCTCTCCGGATGAGCCGCCAGCCTAGTCCTGTGATAGACTCCTCAGTCCCACTGGGCAGCAACACTGGAATTTGCTGGCCCTGAAACACTGCTTGCTGAGTTGCTCCCAACAGAGCTCCTATTTTACCCCTGCCAGAAAGAGAGGGGAAGAGAAAAAAAAAACCAACCCACAACCACAATGCTTCTTTCTGTGCATCCCATTGCCTGAAGTCTTCAGAGGAGGAGTACAACAGACTCGAGACACAAATGCACAAACCAAAATCAGGTGTGGGCTTATGACTGATGGTGCCAGGTGAGGTTAAAAAGCATAAGCCTGTTGTGTCACTTAGACAAAAATAGACTAATGTTGATTTGAAGACTGATACAGAAATTAAAATGAAGTCAGGTTTGATCCCACAGCACAACATGGTCTCAACACTGCAAGATGGAAAGAGTTATCCAAGATTAGCCATCACCAGCTGCCCACAGCCCACCACAGAGCTTCTTGAAGGCCCTGTCCCAGCTCCAAGCTGCCCTGGTAGGATCAGGGTTGGACTGTGCCGCTGAAAAGGCTCCTCCTTTCACAAGCACACAGTGGCAGGTCCCCATTTCACCACTGTGGGCCACTAAGCCTGCCCTGGGGGGACGGGGAGGTAGCCAACACTAAAGCAACTCTCCTGCTCTCACTGCTAATCTCACTGCTTCCATGACATCCACACTCCCCACACTCCCCAGTCTTAGTAGGAATATTTCACTCCCAGAAATACCAAAGAAAATCTAAATAAAAATAAAGGTGGCCCTATCCATCAGGACGATGTGTGCAGACTGCCTCTGGTGACAGACTGAGCAGCAAACCAACCTGGGCTGGCACTGGCAATGCCAGCAGGGCTCTTTGGGAGGGACACTCCTGCACTGAACCTGTATGTCTAGTCAGGCAGACATTCATCTGATATGGATAAGATTCACTTTACTCTGAGCCTGATCCTGAATCCAGGGAAATCAGTGGAAAAAAATTCTGTCAAGTTAACTCCATTTTGAAACACACTCTGAGGAAAAAAAAAAAGAAATTACTTAACCTTATTAAGGCTCTGAATTACAGATCCAGATTTATGAAGCTAAGGCTATAGGCACTAATCTCCTTTCTATAATGGAATAAACAAAGCTGAAGGCAGAAGTACTGTATTTTTAGACGGGATTTTTGAAAGCACCTTGCTTTAGCCTGTAGATTTCCACTGCCAAACTTACCACCAACTTTTGAAGGAGCATCCGTGCTGGCCCAGCGTGGACACTTTTGAAAATCTCACCATCTGCACTGAATTTTTATGTGCAGAGCAAAAGAACAGTCTCTGTGCCAGTGACACATTGTGGGCACAAAGCACACAGGCATCCCAGTACTGCACAGGAGGGGGTACTGCCTGGCTCCCCTTGGAACAAACTGACACCATCACTCATATCACTGACTCTTTTTTCCCTAAGACTCCAGGGAACCTGTGGGCAAACAAAGTGCTTTCCTAAATGCTCTGGTCTCCCTGCTTTTGGCCACAACAACCACTTAAATATCAGATGGAAGAGGTATTTGTAGGAGCCTAGCAAATGGGTCATTATCCCAAGATTTAGTTTTTCATTTCATGTGGATTACTGCTGCTATTCACTCATTACAGGTGATTCACCCAGGGCTCTGTGAAGCCCAAGGATCCTGGATAAGCAGGCAGAGCCAGCTGGAATTCCAGGCTGGGCATGTCGAGCTCTCTGCAGTTCCGCTCCCACTTTGGGGAACTTCTCCCAAGCTGCCTGCATGCAGGAACCAGTGACATTGACCTTTGTGCCAGGCCAACAGGGACAGACTAGATCCCATGTGTCACCCCAAATGCCACAGAGCATCAAACAGACCACAAACTGCCCATGTCACACTTAACCCACGAGTCTCACTGGTCCAGGCTCCCTCTTCAGCTGGCACAGGGCAACAGCTGCTTTCCCAGGGCACTTCAGCCCCTCTAAAATTTGACTGACCAGCTGACAAGGCTACCAGGGTTCCCAAATTAGATGCCTTAGGTGGTTGTCTGACTGTAACCAAAGCAGAAGTAACTCAGAGCAGGAGTCAAATGATGCTCACCTGCCATGGCTACTGTGCACAAAGAGCTGACAACTCCCTTTTTCCTGTTATATACAAAACAAATGAATCAGAAACCAAAAATAAGCACTGTCTCCACTGACCCCAAAAGGATAAAAATGGGACATGAACAAGGAAAGCCTGTCTTTACATTGCTCAGCTCTTGAGATTCTGGCATGGATATGTCAAAGTCCCTGCGTGACAATCACTGCAACCCAGCTCGAATCTCCCCAGTGCAGGGGGGCACTTTGGCCTCTGCAACATATGACCATGGAGAAGGACACCCAGGGGTACTGTATGTCTGTGTACCTGGGAACATGCCTCTTGGCACCCCTGGAGTTTACTATTTTAGCTGTAGAAGATCTGAAGCTGTCAGGTCCCTCTTGCTTACACAGGCCTCGACTGTGTGCTTGAGTGTCTTGATGATAAATCCCTTTTGTCAGGAAGAAGACACCACAAATCCCCACTGAAACTTATTTCTAGTCCAGGGGGACAAGAAACAGCAGGCAAAAATCTTGGTGGCCCTTGCTGAGGCACCACATCAGATCAAAGCTCAGAAGTACAGATTTTCTGTCCAGACTTCCTATGTTTACACAAGCCAGAACTGCACAACACCACACATTTTCTATCACAATACAAAAGTCAGTCAACTTGAAGACAAGATGGTTTTCAAAAACCTCCTTGTTCATGCTCACTAAAGGTACACTAAGGTGACAACTAAAGTGCATTGGTTTTTAGCTCATATCCTCATCAAAGTTTAGCACACTCCACCTACCAGGCTGTATTGTTATTTTGTGGCATGAAAGCAGTTCTTAATGTTATTGACAATTCCAGTGGGTTCAGGCATCAAGTACTTCAAACTCATCAACACAGTCAAGTGCTGCTGCTCTCAGACTGGACTGCACTTTTCAGATACTCTCCCACGGATAAATAATTGATTGAGTACTAATGGGAGCCCACGGAGGCTCAGGTAAAGCAGAATGACTCTTTACTGCCCCGAGAAAAAGGAATAAAGAAGGAATTATTTTAATATTAACATGCTGAAATCCATCACCCGCAAATGACATGTTAAATCTAATGAACCCCTGGTCCTGTTCTAGATGGGTGTGCAGACAAGGAGCAATAAATGACCTGTGTCCTCTCTGCTCTTTGGGGATACCATTCATGTGTGGTTTACCTGTACTCCATCTCTGCTCTCAAGCAGATCTCACAGTGCTTTACTTCACAAATGGTTTGCAAACTTCTTTGTGATTTTGCATGAGAAAAGATTTCACGGTAGGCGAAATGATCTCGTGGTTGTGAGAGCAGCGCTAGACTGCTGACAGGAAAGCAACCACACCACGACATAGCAGCTGCTTTCACGTTAAGATTACATCCAAGGGCATTTGGAATCAGCTTTTAAACACAGGGTTACTTTCCCTTCCCACCTCACATTGTCCCTGTGGTGACTTGGGAAGCACCACAGCGATACAAACGCGAACCCATCGTGCTTCCTCTCCAGCCAATTCCTTAACTTTGTACTCCTGGTTTTCGATCCCTGAGTTTCCATTGCACATGCCTGTGTCTCCACAGCCACCCCAGCTACCTGGAACTCAGCCCTTGGGAATTTGGTTTGTTGCACCCACCCCAAGCGCTTGCTGTCACTCTTGGCACTGCCAGCAACCATCACCATGGCTGGAATGACTCAAAACAGAAAACACCCAGCAGGATCAATAGCCTTTTATCCCTCCACGGCAACCAAAGTGGCTCTGCCCAGGCACGGAGCGGGTGCAGCTGCCACCCAGTGCAATTTTGGATGCAGCAGTGCTGATCCAAGCTTCAGGGATCCGGCAGGAACACTTTTCACCGTGCATCCCCTGCATGAGCCCGCATGGCAGATTCCCCAGCTTTCCATCTCAAGGCACAGCGTTCCACAGCCCAACGGCCCTGGTGCCCACACAGCACCTTCATTCCACAGAAGTCAGAGCTCCGGCACTGGTGACACATAACTCAAACACGCGGTGAACTGCTGTTAATCCCAGCAGCCGAGCAAGCAGAGCTCTCCTCTGTCCTCAGCTGCCCTTTTCTGGGCAGCTGCAGCTTTTCCTGGCACCTGACAAGCAGCCCTGTGGCTTTTACCTCGTGTGCAAGAGCTAAAACATGGATTTGGGCTTAGAGCCTTCCTGCATCTTGAAAGGGAAGTGTTCGGGTTTAGGACTGGCCAGCTGCTTAAGAGCCACCAGGGCTGCTTTTTAGAACAGACAGCAAGGTCCCTTTTTATGGTGACTTTAAGCTTCCTCTCAGAGCAGCATGGTCACACTGCTCTCCAACCTGAACCTGCCCTTTCATACCCTGTCCCATCCGAGCTTTTCAGGGCAGCGAGAGCGCTGCATGCCCAGCAAGCAGTGCCCTGCAAGGAGGTGCAGTGATGGAGGGGGAATCCAGTGCTTCCCCACATCATACAAAGGCAAGAGGAAGGCCCTGTGTGTGGCACAGCTGCAGGTTTTGCCCTGGGCAGAGGACGGCACTTCACATTGCTCATGTTGCAACCAGTTACAGGAATCGAGACATTTCCCAGGTGGCTCCGGCCAAGCTGCGTCACAGCCCTGTGTGATGCCACCACAGGACTTCACAGAATCATAGAATAGAGTCACAGAATGGTTTGGGTTGGAAGGGGCCATAAAAATCATCTGGTTTCAACCCTCTGGCCATGGACAGGGATGGCACACACTAGATCACGTTGCTCAGAGCTCCATCCAACCTGAACACCCAAACACTTCCAGGGATGGGGCGTCCACAACTTCTCTGAGCAACCTGTTCAGGAGGCAGTTTCAGTGACCTCAGCTGGCCCATCTCCTCCCTACCCACACACCCTGAATTTTGCCAGACCCCGCTCACATCACTCAGTGCCCTGCTTTGCAGCGCCGTCCCTTTACACAGGCTGAGCCATTCCTAGGATAAAGTACCACTCAGATGAACAAGACTGGAAAAATCCTGCCCGCCTCCAGGCGAGTCCTACATTGGCCTGTGCTGGTATAAACCACAGATTACTTCATGACTTTCTGGCACCTACAATCAACATCATCAGCCAGCGAGTGGGACGGGCTGTACACGCAGGAGAGCGAAACCACAGAAGGGTTAACCCTGCAGTGGGCTGGGAGAACACCCAGAGTACAGACAGCTCTCAGAGTAGCCAGAGAGCCAGAGGCTGTGACTCACCAGGAGAGGCTGCACAAAAATAGGGCTTTCAGCAAGGCCCATAGGAATTTCTTTAGGGAGATTCTTCCCCCAGAGACAGGCGAGGGAACTCGCCTCACCTTTCCCATCAGGGAGCGGATCCGGTGACTGCCCTTCCAGGAGAGGAATTCACTATTGTCCGGCTGGCTGTTTCCAGTCTGGCTAAAAATGGGATCACAGGAGACTAATTGCTTCACTGGAGAAAAAAAAAGAACCAGTCTGGAGTGACGGAATTATTTTGTAGACTGTTGTTGTTTGGGTTTGTTTCCATCCTGGCTTAACGAGCATTAATGACTTCAAATGGGGGGAGGAAAGCCATTAGGGAGAACATGATCCACACAGATACCTCTCGCCCAGCACACACCTCTGTCCCAGCCAACCTCTACAGCCCTGATGGCAACAGCGCTGTGCCTCTGCCCATCCACCCATCCCTCCCTCCTCCAGCCCTTCAGAATGGAGGAAGGTGGCTGAGAGCAAAGGGACATGTTAAGTTCTCCTTTTTAATCAGCCTGACTGGCAGTGCCAGCCTTCCTGCAGCTCAAATATTTGAGCGTGTTAGCTATGCTCGGCAGCGTCTCCAGGAAAACTGCTGTCCCCTCTCAGTGGCAGGGGAACAAAGGGAAAACATCCCAAAGGAGCGGATGCTCCTGCAGAAAGCAGCGGAGCCCAGAGCCTGTGAAATAGTTTGTTTGTTTTGTTTGCAGAAGCCACACTCAATCTTCTGAGACAAATTCTGGTGTCTGGAGAGACAGAATGAAACCTAAAGCCAAGACACGTAATTAATGTTGAAATTCCTCCTTATATAACAGTGCCTGGGACAGACACTCGCACGGACAGTGCTGCCCATGGCCCTGCCAACAGAGCCCAGGGAAAGCCTGGGAGCAAGTGAGCAATGCCTGTGTTATACCCACTGGATACAGGCACACTTACATACTCAGTGTGGGCTTCAGGGAATTAGAGATCAGTTATGGGAATGGTGTGCTCACATATATAAGCCACCCCTACAGAGGGACAGCTGTCTTCTAACTGCATCCCCCTGGGAACAGGAGAACAGCCTGAACTACCCCAAATCATAGCAAGGTCTCAAGGAAGACACAAGCAGAGCAAAGACTTGGAAATATCAGGAGCTTCCCTGGAGAAGAGGTGGAGAATTTCAGCATGAGTCTGGTTGTACAAAAGTCAAGAGAAAGTAAGAAAGGATCTCAGACAGTCAGCAACTTCAATTACCCTGTCCTAGACATGACTGATACTCCATGGCACTTTTAACTCATGCAGAGGTAAAAGCCAGGCCTCCAGAAACCATCCTTTGACATCCCCTCTCTTCCACGTGTCCCCATTCCAATATCAGCTTACTGGTTCATGGCAATATTTGGCATTTGCTGTCTTGCTTCCTGGCCAGTGAGGATTCAGAGATGCCAGAAAAGCAGCATCCAACAGCTCTGGCAGGAAATTCTCCTGAGCTGGCTTGGGAAAACCATCAGTCCTAAAGGACCCCAAAGGCAGCTCTGAGTGGAGTCAGTAAGGTGCAGTAAACAGGGCAGGCTGCAAGACAGTTGCCCATTAATTTTATCACACAAAATACCCGCCTTTCCCCCTGAGGTTATCCTTGTCAGGGTAGTCACCTGTTTGAGTTAGCAGGGCAATTTTGCAAGATCAAAACAGTGTAGGGGGATGTGGGAAACAGAGACTTTTCACTCACGAATCCAACTTCAGCCCACTCATGCCACAGATGACTTGTAGCTTTAGGGGTTTGAAAGCTGGTCTCCCTTTGCTCTGGTTCCTTTCCAAAACATTATTTAGGCATTTTCTCTAAGTGTAAGGATAGGGAGAGGGAAAAAAAAATCATGATTTCAGGTCTGAGTTACAACAGTCCATCTTAAACCTACCACCATCGATCAGCCATCCCAAATCTGAACTCTTCGAAAGCAGCACAGAGGACACAGAGGACACAGAGGACACCAAGAGCTGTCACCCTCCTGCAGGGGTTGGCCCTGGCCCCAAAGAGACCCCAGCAGGAGCAGGACTGGCAGGACCAGCTCTTGCTCTGCGCTCCGTGCTGATGCAAGCGAAGAGCAGCCGGGCAGTGCCGCCTTCTGACCTTCGCAGTGGGAGGACTATCTCTCTGGGAGCTGGGCCAGCTGGAAAGAGTCAGAGGAGCTCCTTGGCTTTCTCATTTATCAAGGCTGGGCAGAGAAGCAAGAAGCAGGAGCCAGCTGCCAAGATTTTTGCTCCCTCTGTGCTCAACAGTGTCTGAAGGTAGAAATTCTGGCTGTAAAGCTGCTGCTTGGGCACCAGGTTTTGAACTAAAGTGATGTGAGGAACATTGGAATGGGGAGCTCCAGTTAGGAAGAATGGCTATAAAGGATAAAGGGAGAGAAAAAATTTAGAGAAGGTGCAGGCAATGGGGAAAGCAACATGAAGTTGATAAGACTGTGACAAAAACATAGATGAGCATAAGATTCCTCAACCTACAGTTAAGAGACACTGACAAAGCACACTAACTCAGCTTTTAGGCACAACTCAACAAGGACATGGGACCCTGCTACATTTTCATATCCAGGTAAATGTCAAAAGGAATGTAACCAGATCCAGAGAAGGGAGGAGAAAACCCAAAGCCCACTTGATAAATGTCACACACCAGCTCAGACTCTCAACATGAGTGCCACAGAGGCTGGACCCCAAGAAGTGCTGTAGCCTCACTACAAGAGCCTACACTGACTTACTTGAAAATCCTTCAAGAGATTGAAAGGATCACTTCCTACCATCCCTTTACAACACAGGTGTGTACATGGAATAATGTCCCCCTGCTACCTTGCACAGTTAACCCTGCTTTTCCCCATTTACCCCTGCCCCTTCTCCTCCTGCAGCCCCTTTCCTTTTCCAACACAATAACCAAAGATGGCATGACCCACTCTGGCAAGGCACCACGACACTGCTGCCTTCCCTGAAATGTAGATCAGAAACGCCTCAGATGTGAACATACACATCTTATTGGATAGATTTTCCATGGCAGTATGCCTGGATCAGGGATTTAGCTAGTAAATAACCTCTCCTACTTGGAAGTAATTTTCCTGATTCATGAGCACGTCCCTACTATGCTGCTGAGAGATTTGTGAAAGCAGCTCTGGATGTTAATAATAAATTGTGCTTGTGAAACTTTAATTGATTCAGAAGAAATCAGCTCAGAGCATGGAGGATCTCCGTGGTTTTGAATATATCATATTTGTACACAGTTGGGACTTGAAGGCTTGCTCCCATTCCCACTGTTGTCAGCTGGAATGCTGCCACTACTTCAGTGGAATAATAACCAGGTAACACAAATCCAAGATTAAACTGTGCCTTTAGGCACAGTCTCATAAAAGGAGAGGTTCTCCATCCTATTAACAGCAAAGGTGCAATGACTCAGAGGGCAAATGATGAGCAACGCTTTCCCCTTGCTCCACGAGAATAGGCTTCACATCCTGCATCCTGGCCCACACCAGCAGCTAACAAGCCCCAGCACCAGCTCTGCTGGCACACAGAGGGCAGAAACAAAGCCGTGCCCACTGTCCCGCCCACAGTACCACTGGCAGAAAAAAGGGAATTTTCTCCCACAGAAATTCTGAATTGTAAGCCAGACAGCTACTGCCACGCCATACCATGCAGCACTGCCATGTAACCACTGAAATTTTCTATTGTGTTATTATTTCTGGTTTATATCTCTATCATCACAGGCAGCTGGTAGCTCTGAACTAGAATCTACAGACAAGGCGGAGCACCACTGACACTAAAAGCTGCTGTGTGGCTTTACAAAATTCCTCTGTTTCCATAAAAGCAGAGTGTTTACCTGGCCCAAAAAATAAAATCTAAACAGTGGTATTACTGACCAAGGACACATCAGGTGCTGATCTTGCTACAGCTGAAAGAGTAAGTCAAATTCTCCCAGGATGGCTACGGCAGTTGCTGCAGGCCAAGTATTTCAACACCGGTTCTCTCACTGTCTGCCTCACACACACAGCAGCTTCACTCGCTGCAACACGTTGGGTTGCAAGAAATCCTCCATTTCAGCAAGTCAGAGGGAGCAGAGGCAACAGCATTTTGTTGGCATAACGTTTTAAAAAGTTGTACAAAACATTTATTAAGGTTGACAGAGAGACCTTTTCCACAGCTATATATATCAGCCTCCCTAATGCTAACCCAGGGCTCATATTCTCTGACATTAACACTAAAAGCTTTCTCTGTTCGAGATGGGTACAGAGATCAATAAAATTACTGGATGAATGCTGGGCAATTCTGGAGATCTCAGAGCAAATGTTTTCAAAATTCATAAAATCATAGACCTGAATGTCCTTGATATTAGGGAATATGTTAAAAAGTCAGATGAACAGTTCTGGCTGAAAACATAGCAATAATATTTAGGGGCAGTTTTTAAAAATACACTTTACATAACATCTTCAAATTTATTTCAAATTTTGTTTTTTCTCCTTCTCATGCCTTCTATGCCTTTAAAGTAGAATGAAGAGGGCTGGGAAGGCAGAAAGCCAGTATAGCTGCAGAAATTTTCTTAGTTTCAGAAGTCCTAACCTAAATATTCTCAGGTGCTCTGGGACTTAAAGATTAAGCCTGAACCTGGCCTCCAAATCTCCTTTCATTAAGAACTTGTCTGTAATCATTACACGTAGCTATTTCTTAATTGCATCTGCATGCTTTTTAATTGTGAAATGGCTTCACAACGACGTATTAGTCACAAAAGAATGTCAGAACACAAATCACAGCTAATCACTTATCCCCCTGCGCAGATGAGCAGTACTGCTTATTCCTATTGCATCAGTACCAGAATTCCTGGCTGACACCGAGCTCTCACTGCAAACGTTTGGCAAATGAGAGTCTGTGCCTGTAAGAGTTCACAAGTTATTACATGCAAATGTAAGAGCTGCAGCAAAGGAGAAGAGTGAAAGTACGAGAGACTTGCATTCAGGTAAAGGTTCTCCAGCCTTGGGGCAGGTGGATGAACTAGACAAAACTCTTGAGGCCCCTTCGAGCTCTGGGTTTTTAATGATTTATACAAACTCATTATGTGCAGGGTTTGCAGGTTTCAAATCAATCCCTCTAAATAACCATAAAGGAAAAGTAGACACTAGCAGAGCCAACAACTTCTGTAGGCTATTCAGTAGTCCTTAGTCATGTGGAAAGTTCCATCAAAGTTCACAGACGATATACAGTGGAGTCAATGGGGCACAGAGATCTGATATGTGGATCTCAAAACAGGACTGCTCTTTGTAAGCATAACTGTAAACCAGGACTAAACTGTCCTGCACACTGACTGATTAAACATGACACAGAAACGTGAGAGGCTGAGGTTTGTTTCTCTGCACTTTCCATTTGATCAGAAGCAGAGAAACAACCCTTTAAGCACTGCATGCCAGAGGCTGTAAAGGAGTCCATCTCACAAGCATGCAACAACCACATCTGAGTGGAAAACTCTGCAAGATGCAGTGTCTAGAAGCACAAATCAGTCTACACGAGCTGTTGACTGTCAGATAAGATAGCCACAGATATCGCTACACTCCTGACCCTCAGAGACATTCCTTTATATTTTCTAAAGCTGAATGAAGCATTTCCAGGGACTCCAGTGTGAAAATTCCTCTTCTACAAAAGCAGTTGTTGTAGGAACATGGCTGCTGCTATGCTATTCTGTGCCAACCTGCAGCTTTTAGCTGATTTGCTTCACTCATTCACCATATAATCAGCTTATATTTCATTCTTTCTGCTGTTCTCATAACACAGCACATCCTTCATTTTGTTCTGCTTATAGAAATCTGCTCTGGTCTTCAAGGCCCCAGTCCTGCAAAGCACCGAGCCTTGGAGCTCTGAGAGCAATAGGGATCAGATCCCACAGCTGAGGTTATGGTGCACCACAGAGGGGACTCACACCAGTTTTGGCACTGGTTGAGCTCTTTCCCACCCTCTCCTCTCAGATGCAAACAACAGGACTCTCCATACACAGCTGAATCAGAAGGGAAGAGGGAGGCATAAAAATCCACCAAATCAGGAAAGAATATCTGCAGAGGTATCTGCTGTAGCACATTCAAGCCAAAACTGTCACTGAATCATAACACGGTTTGGGTTGGAAGAGACCTTAGAGATCACCTAATTCTAAACCCTCTGCATTGGGCAGGGACACCTTCCACTAGAACAGGTTGCTCCAAGCCCTGTCCAACCTGGCCTTGAACACTTTCAGGGATGGGGCAGCCACAGCTTGTCTGAGCAACCTGTTCCAGGGCCTCAGCACTCTCACATTAAAGAATTTTTTTCTAATATTTAATCTAAATCTACCCTCCTTCAGCTTAAGGCCATTTCCCCTTGTCCTGCCCCTTGTAAAAAATCTCTCTACAGCCTTCTTATAGGCAAGGCTGCTATAAGGTCACCAGGCTGCTACAAGGTCTCTCTCTTTCAGAAACGCTTAAAAGCACCTCATTGAACAAAAGATTTATCTTTATTTGCCAAGAAAACAAAGCTATGCACAGCACCTAAGCAAACCATCGATAATCCCTGGGACAGCCCCCACCCCCCAGCAGCCAGTTTGCCTTGCAGAGCACTGCTGGTATCAGTCACAGATCCAGTTCAGCTGCCAATTTACCTCCCTGGGGAAAGCCCCTTGACTTCAGGGGAAATAAGATCTGCCTCCAGATGTGAAAAAGGGCATGGGAGGAGAATAAACAAAATCACCAGTTGCCAAAAAGAAAAACAACCAAAAAACAACAGGGAGAGAACATGAGGGATCCCATGTCCACACTGTCTTGACCCATGGAAAAAGCAAACAGCACACTAATAAAAGTTGCTCTGTTAACAGTGGCTGGAGGTAATTAGGAAAGGCATTCAGCTTCTGTTTTCAGCACGTAATTTTTAATTGATTTTGCTGAAAGAAATCCTAGTGTTGTTACAGTTAATAGAAGTCTTCCCAGCATAACTGGTCTCCATAAAAGGCTTATGTAAAGCTTCCTTTAAGTGTCACAGGTTTGAACTGGCAGGGAATTAAGCTGTTGCAAAAAGCCCATTCCCTATAAAAGCCAAGAGTCATAAGACACACAGCTGCAGATCTGATGGGTCTCCTCTGCTAAAGAAAGGTGATGATTTTAGAAACCTGGCCAGCATCCAGCAATCTTTCCAGATCCCAGGAGAGACTGAGTTCTTCCCTGTCCTAAGGAACACCACACACACAGAGGAGATGCTTTCAGGTAACACACAGAAGAGTAACCACTGTTAATATGTCTATCTTATTTTCCCCAAGAGTTAGTGTTCAGCCCCAAGGCCAGACCATGGTCTCATCTGGATAATTGTATAATTATCTTTTGCCTTCCAAAGGGACCACTCATCCTATTAAACACCATCAAGTCTCAGGACCTACTTAATGGTGGCTGGTGTCACATCAGAGCACATCAGGGACTCTGTGCACACCATCCCACATCCCAAGGTGTGGTGGAGCACAAGCAGACCCCAAACATCTCTAGATGTGTGGGTTGCGTTAGAAACATCAATACAGACACAAAGGCAGTGGAATGAGCTAACTAGCATGAGCCCTCAGGATAAAAACAAGGTTCTTCAGTCAGTCAATAACCAGTCCTTCTCCCAGGCTCTCCAGCCCAGCCTTTTAGCTCCTCTGGCTCCTGGTCAGCTACATTACCTACATGCTCCACTCCCTTATAGCCTTAAGGATGTATCTGCCACTGTGCCGTGCCAAATGGTGAGCTGGAGCACCTGGGTGTCTCTACCATCCAACTCCACGCCTCAGGCTGGCAAAACCAGCATTAAAATGCAGGCTGCAAAGGTGATCCTGCCTCTGCTTCCAGCTCTAGTTCAGGCATGTCACCATGTACTGCCTCCTGTATCCCCTCTGCAGGTAGTGGAGACGTGTTCTGAAAAGTGACTGTGAGACACATTTTCAGAGAGAGAGAAAGAAAAGTTAAGGCTGTGCCAGTAGGTTGGGCTGACTGCTCTGTACTGCCTGTAGAAAGGTCTTTATCGTTACTCTAAGCCCCTAAGCCCCCTCCTCCAAAAAAATCCAACCCTACAACAACTAAGTTTAAGGAAACATTTGCATTTGCCCTCAGCATGCAGGTATGGTGCCTCTACTGAGGGACACCATGTAGGAGACCTTGGCAACTGGACCCATCCATTAGCAAAGCTGCACATCAGCCTATGCAAGAGGTCTGAATGTGAGAGCAGTAGGCCAGAACAGCCATTCTTACAGTAATGCTACATGGAAGGAGCTACTGCTTTTAAAATAAACCCTTGAAATAATTCACTATCTTTCTGCTTTTTAGCAGACTGTGAGTGGACCAGACCATTTTCATTGAATAAGCCACTGTGCAACCTAATTCTGCTCAGATACAGTGCTTTGTTTTGTTTCTGGCATGCACAGAAGCCAAAGTATGCTTTCCCTACCCTGGGAACTGCTGAACTGGAAAGTGAAAGTCGGGAAGAGCTGACTCAATAAAAATAGCACAGTCTTTAGATAAAAATGACAAACCAACCTATCTGCAACAGAACCCAGCAAACAATTTTCCTTTATAAGTAAGCTCAAAGAAAACAGCACTGCTCAAACATTGCCCTGTGAGCAAAGATTTTATTTACAGCAGCCTTGATTATCACCTAACTTTTTCCAGCACGAGCTGATCCCAAATATGTCCTTGTCCTACTCCTCTGTGGTTAGGTGTGCACAATACACTGTGATGCGACAAGAGAAAGTTTTGTTTTCATGTCTGGATGCATTCCCCTGTACAATGGGATAAGGGACTGCATGTGTTGATTATTTTTTTATCAGGAAGCAACTATAAATAGGTGCTGCTAAGTTGGCAGTTAAACCTTATCTTCGGGCAAGACAAAGATCTTTCCTTGATAAGGCCAGAAAGCCACCTCTCTTTTGCAGAGCTGCAAATTAAGAAAAAAAATAAAGGTCTGTGAAAATGAAAGCTCTCTTTAAAAAAAACAACAAACTAATACATATGTGTTTGTTTACAGGACTTCTATTCTGGCCACGGCTTAATAACAAAAAGGAGTTTCCTCAAAGTGAGGGGCAAACTCACTTAAAATTTCAGTTGAATCATGAAAACCACCCTGTGAGAGCTCAAATCCAGCAGTAAGCCCAGTTTTAACATTAAAAATCACATGCCTCAAGAGCCCCATTGTCATGGACCCACAGCAGCACTTGCAGAAGTACTGCACTGGAGCTATTTCAAAGTGCTTATGCGTGGCTGAAAGAGGAATCAAAAAACACCTGATTTTAGCAGCTACCAGCATTGTCACACCTAGCCACAGTCTTGAAGAACTTCCAGTGCTGGCTTTCAAATCTCTGTGGCATTTGAACAGAGGGGAGGCCCTGCTTTCAGCAACACTTGTGGCAAAAGCAACTTGACCCACCAGGAGAACACTCATTGCGTTGGTAAATGCAGATTCTCTCCTGAACTGCTTAATCTTGAAGGGGAGAGGAAAAATACAGTATTATCAAATTTAACCCAGAAATAAAACAAATGACCCAGGGTATTTTAGGCCAACAGCTCTCTTCCTCCGCTGACCCTGGGAATCCAGAAAGAAGAGACACCTTGAACAACTTGTGGCAAAACACTTTCTGGTCAGGTTGTTCTGGTGTCTCTCCCTGATGTTCCCAGCACTGACATTCTGATCATAAAATCTCAAACCTCTCTTATACAAGTGCAGCGATTCCCTCCTGAGTCCTTCCATACTGCAAACTCCCTCCTAGAGTCCAGTGTTCATGACCTGACAGAAGACACCTCAGGTCAGTACAAGCACAGCCAGCAGTTCCCTTCTTTTACATCTTCCAGAACCCGGTCTAATTTTAAGAAACCAAGTCATCCCCCTGCAAATCTGCCCCATGCAGCTGAAGCTACCTGACCCCACAGCGTAACCAGTTTCTCAACAAGATCAAAGCCCGTGCAGTTGTTCGAGGAGCTTTTCAATTACTCCTCCAGTTTCTATCATGAATTATGGCAGCACTTGAAGAGTGCCAAAATCCAGAGGGATTGGTTACTCCTGCCCTGTGACAGGCAGCAGGCTGGGGGGGACAGGATAAGCTGTAAGCACAGTGGCATTACATTAGGCACAGATACACTTTTGCTGCTGAATGATTGACAATAACTACTGGATGTCACTATTTTAAGGATAATGTCATTTGCGTAATTATCTGGCAGGGTCTCTCTTCAGCAACTGGCATTATTCACAAGGGAAGAATTACACTGAAATCCAGCTGTAGAGTAAGTAGATTTGCTATTCTATGCAGACAATCACTGTGCTTTAGGAGCCTGATACATATGGTATCTATCACTAGTCATTTTCATGCTCTCGGGACCTGGAGAGCATTAAAATGACACTCCTTCTCTATTTCACTGTGCCATGTATACCATATGATTTCATACTTAAAAATATTTTAATATTCTCTGTCCTCACCTGACCATCTGTTTCTTGCTTGGAGCTAGGGAAGAGACAAGAGAAGCTGCTTTTACTTGATTGATCCTATCATCTCACTGTCAAATAGGAAAGTGGGAAAGTGCCCCCCCCCAAAGTCCCCAGCCCTTTGGCCACTTTAACCCTCAGCTATTCTGGTTTTAGTGAGTTCAAACCTGGGTTTATCTGACACAGGACGATACACTACTGCCTGGATTAAACTATGTAAAGTCCCAAACCAAACAACACTTGGCCTGAACCACAGCCTGAAATGGTACCAACAGAGCCTGACTGGGATTGGAACTCGTCCCGTCCTGAACCCAGCTCTGGGTCCCAGCTGTACAACTGTGACCATACAGCAAAAAAAGAGAGACTTCACGTCACTGTTTGTAGTGCTGGCATGCCACAAGCAGGACTGAGCAGGGCTACAACAAACCATACTCAAATATGCATGCTTTGCCACTGGATTCCAAGTAACAGCATTCCAAAGAAAACAACTGTCTGTTCCTCCTCTCTAATGCTCTGGGCAGGAGGATGGCAGAAATGGTCTGCAAAGCACAGCAGAAATAAACCTTCCTGTACAACCAGACTGTCTCAGTGCTGACATCTCCCTGTTCCATCTGTCCTGTTCCACCCCAGGAGGGGCCTTGCTCTGCCTCGGGGGCATTTGGGAAGATGCTGGTCAAATGGTCATCCCGGTCAGGGAGGGCTCTGCTCAGCAGACTGGCTCTGATCCACGCCTTTATGCTCGAGTTGACAGGGGGCTCTACAGCAGTACAGAAAGGAAAAAATATAACCAAATTGCCCCCTTGAGTACAGAACAATGACAACTAATAAAAGAAAGCTATCTATGGGAAATAGCTTCCTGAGAACAGCCTTGAGACTTGGAGTGGAGGCTGAAGCAGGGAGGCAACAATGCTCCGATGCTGCTGCAAACACAAAGGTGCCAGACATCGACAGGAAGGAAAAACTCCTGCTGTAGGATCATGGCAGGAATGAGAAGACTTTTAGTGTCTGAGTGGCACTGCATAGATACATTAAATACATAGGGTTTAAACACAGGTCTGTAGCTGCTATAGGGAAACAGAGGCTTTGGGGTAATCAGCACACACCAGCCCTTTAAATAGCATGGCACACAGTGGTAAAAGCAACATAGGCTTATGTTCACCTCCCAGAAAATCTAGGAAGGTGTAATTTAATGCCAGAAATTTCACTTCTTTCTGGAAAGAGGTGCACCTTGGCCAACAATGCAGGGGGGATGTGGAGGTACTGTTATCCCAGCTGACTTGTTCCTGGTGGATAGCAAGTGAGTTATTTATTCAAGCAGGAAACTCCAGCTTACCCTCTCAGCCACGGGGTTCAGACAACAAAACAGAAGGAATGAATGCAGAGCTCACCTGTAAATGATGCCTCTTTCATGGAGAAACATAAGGGCTGAAATAATTTCGGCAGCATAGAACCGGGCCCGATCTTCATCGAAGCGACGCGACTTCTGAATGTGGAACATCAAGTCCCCGCCATTCACGAACTCCATCACAAAGAACAGGCGGTCCTTCACACGGGCAAACACAACAAACATGAACAGCATTAATCACATCCTTGGTTGGGCCTAAAAAACTCCAAGTAAAACTACTATCTCCCAAATAAAAACGGATTAAGTACTCATGAGGCAGTGTATGGGGGGAAATGCTGATGCGTTTTCAGGAAAAATCAAGTCAGTACCAGGAAGATCTGTTAGTACCTCCTTGCCCTGCACTCCTCCCAAGAGTTTTGCCCCCTGTCATGCAATGAATTCCTGTTCACATGTGGATTGGGCCTATCAGTAGGTGTGTGTTCATCGCTAATCGGCTCCTGTTGGGTTTTCCCTGAACAATCCTTAGCCTGAAACAGCAAGGAATGATACTTCATCAGCATTCTCTAAGCTGAGTGGCACATGAGAAATCTGTAAAAGGTCACTCACTCCCTAGTAAACACCTCAGATCTCTGGGGAAAGATGTTCCATAATACAACATGCATAACCAGATTGCTCACAGACTGTAGGTTTGCCATGACAGCACAACATTGTCTCTAAGATATCCCAACATTATTTCTGGAGAATGTGGGTTGTTTTCCAGGATGGGATTTCCTGCCATACACTTGCATGGCAGCTGCTTTTCAGGCCCTCAGATTCCAGCTTTCCTCTGATTAACCTGCAGAGACCTCTTGGGGATGGAGGAACTGATAAGAATGAAGTATAAATCAAAACTTCTACTGAGAAGAAAAGCAACCTGTTTGATAACATTCAGTTCATTAACCACAGCTCCTGGTCTCTGAGGTTTCTTTTTTGGCTTTGTTCTGGATTTTGCAAAAGCCTACACACAGGGAGGGACTTGCTTGAGCTGCATGCTCAACAGTGAGTAGGGGTTTAGTATGTGCAAAAGGGGTGCTTGCTTGATTGTGAGAGGAAGGACACACGGATTTGTCACAAAACTAAACCTCAGAATTGTTCCAGTCTGGTTCAAAAATTTCTCTAGTAATTGTTTCAGGACCTTCAGTATTTATTGTTTCAGTTTTACTATGAGCATCGGGAACAAGCAGATTGGAAAACAGGCATACAATTCAATTAAGACCAGTCAGGCTTTTAACAGTAATATTTTCCCTTCTTTCCCCACAAGCCCCTTCCCAGGTCTGATGTTAATCATCTACAAGCTACTTTTAAACCCTCTCTAAGTTTAAGAGGATAAGCATTGTTGTCTCTACTTTCTGGCAGCCAGCCAGCTTGAAATGACTACTGGTATTAACATCTTGAGAGGCACACAGCAGAAGAAAAGCAACCAGAAATCCTCTCATTCCTCAGTGGACACGAGCAGGAATGCAAATGGCTTGTGACAGATGAGGACAGCTTGCTTCTCAATGCCATCCTGGGCTCTGCCCAACAGTCTCTTCTGGGCTCCTTCCAGAAGATAAAGATCATTAAATCACAGAATCATTTGGGTTGGAAAAGACCTATAAAGATCATCATCTAACCCAACACTGCCAAGCCCACCACTAAACCATGTCCCTAAGTGCCACATCTACACAACTTTTAAACACCTCCAGGGATGGAGACATTTAAATGACTTCCCCAGGCAGTCTGTTCCAGGCACTTGACCACCCTTTCAGCGAAGAAATTCTTCCTAATATGAAATCTAAACCTCCCCTGGTGCAAGTTCAGGCCACTTCCTCTCATCCTGCCACTTTTTACCTGGATGAAGACACCCATCACCACATGGCTACAGCCCCTGAAAGGTAGTTGTAGAGAAGGAGAAGGTCCCCCCCATGAGCCTCTTTTTTTTTTCCAGGCTAAACACCCCCAGCTGCTTTTCATCAGACCTGTGCTCCAGACCCTTCCCCAGCTCTGTTGCCCTTCCCTGGACATGCTGCAGTACCTCAATGTCTTTCTTGCAGTGAGGGCCCCAAAACTAAACACAGAATTCACGGTGCAGCCTCACCACTGTTCACAGCAATCTCACAGCACTCCTGTGTGCAGCACAAAGCCATGTATTAAACGCTGTCTCCAGTCTACATAAACAACACTTCATTGTTCACAATGCCTTTATTACAGGGCACTGAAAGACACCCAGGCTGGCTCATCTACGGCAGCAGTTTGAGCCAGAGCAGCATGAACTGTGCAAACCCACCAGCAGCCGTGGCTCTTCAGCCCTTATCAGATCTCTAATGCCACATCTTCACTGCAGCTGTTCCAACTCAGTCTGGCTGTGCTGTGCCTACCTGTTTGGCAGCCCTTCCTCCAGCTGCAGCACAGGTATTGCCTCTGCCTTGCCATTCAGGCCAGCTTTTACATCTCTTGTTATTCCTCCCCGCCTCCTTCCTTGCTGATCTCTCCACATGACACATGCTTATCCAGCCCAGCTTGTCCAGGCATCACCTCAAGCCCGTACTTAAAAAAGAAATCCCTCTTGCCAGATCCCCAACAGGAAGTAATTTAATTTACCAGCAGCCCGACGAGGGATGGTGTGTGTGTGTATTTATGTAAGTAACACATATGCTTGTATAAACATGCACACAGTTAGGTGAACACACATGGATTTTCTACTCTTTCCTTAAAGGTGAACTTCAGGGACACAAAGTCAACTCTTCCTATCTTAAAACATACATGTCCAGCTTCTCCAGTGCAGGCAAAACTCCATGGCTCACCTCAGACTCCTGGTTGTACTTGTCTCTGCCATGACACTTAAAGGGAGATACTACTTCTTTCTCAAATGTTGAGGTGAGCACTGAAACAGTTTTAAAATTCACATCACTGCTGTCATGGAATTAGCAGCTTTTTGCTAAAAACTGCTCTTGCTTCAGACTAACTGCAAACCTGAGCAAGTATCACCTGCATGTGTTATACAGTCACCTGTACCCATGGGCTTGTTTCACAGGTCAGGCATAAATATAGAACCTTGGGTTACTTTATTTCTCTATTTATTTATTTATGTATTTATTTATTTATTTTAAAGAGTCCATCTAGTTTTCTGCCCAGTTTTCTTACACTTAGAAATCCCATGGGGCTGCTGAAGAAAAGAGGCAGGATGGGTATCACAACTGATTTATAATGCAGCATTTGTGCATTGGCCTGGTACATACCCAGGAACAAGCACTATTGGCCATCCTTTGGGGAACAACTTCTCAAAGCCAGGCAAGCCTCCCATTTTTACTCTTAAGCAAGATCATCAGTTTGCCAAACTGCAAAGACCAACCAGTCATTTGGGAATCATTGAAATATAAAATAAACAAGTTGTATTCTATTTTTTTTTTTTTAAAGAGTGAAAAAAAGAGGGGAGAGAGGACAAGAAAAGAGGGGGAAAAGGAAGAGAGAAAGAGAGAGAGGGGCAAGGGGGGGAAGAGAGAGGCAGAGGAGAGAGAGGAGGCAGGAAGGGAGGTAGAAGAGACAGAGGAGACAGGGAGTGAGGGAAAAAATAAAATAAAATAAAAAGGGCAATTTGCAGCCAGAAGAGTAAGAATGAGTAGATAACTCCAAAAGGGGGCAGGAAAAGGAAATCTTAAAAGAGCAGATAGTTCAGACACTTGCAAATTTGACCTAAGAGTTATGTGTCTCCTCTCTTGGGGATTACCAGTGGGAATTAGGAGGAGTTGAAAGCTGGATTGGTTTTTGACAGGACCTAATGCTGAACTCCTCACACGTCTATTTTACTATTTTCCATTGCCCAGAAGTCTCCCTGATCTGCTGTCTCTGTTTGACATCAGCAACAGCAAGAAAAGAGTATTTGAATCAACAGGAAACAAAACAGTGACACAAAAGGCTTTGCAGCAAGTGACAGCCACAGGAGGAAATCACGTTGCACCATTCCCGGATTGGGATGGAGATGAATAAAGACACAGAGCAATTGTTACTGTAAATTAAAGAAACACTTGGAGGAAACAAAGTCTGTGGGATCAGGTGGGCTCATTTCAAGGCTTGCCTACATCTAGAAATTAACCCTGACAATTGCTGTGCAAGAAAAATGTCTGGGTTTGGCTTGTTTGTTTGTTTGTTTATTTGTCTAAATTTCAGTTTTCCATCCCTATTTGTTTACCTACTAGCACGGCAGCGTCTCTTGGAAACATCTAGTCTGTCCTAAGGGTAGTGTTTGATAGCAATTACATATAAACGTTGTATTTGTTTGTTGTTCTAGGTGGGGGTTTTGGTGAGGCTTAAAGAAAATCCCTGGCTGCAAAAGCCACTGGGAGGACAGTTTATAAACTGGTTACTGCCCCTTGCAAACACAAGCATCCACTGAGATCCATCTCAAGCATCACTGTAGCCCTTTGTCCTCACTAGATCCACAAGCTGTTTTAAACCCTCATAGCTTTCCTCTTCATCATCACAGGAGGAAAAAAGAATCAGATTTTATTAAAAGAGGATCCTTTTTCTCTTACTATGCCCTAAAAGACCAGTGAGATGGTCAGCTTCTATTCTCTTCTACTCAAGAGTCAGAGCTGATGTCCATGGACAGCCCACACAAGATCAAAGACCTCTGAAGACATCTTGGGCCCTTATCTCTGATCACAGGCTTTCATGCTACATAAATCACAGAATCATCAGGGTTGGAAGGGACCTTCAAGACCATCTAGTCCAACCTCCAGCTTAGCGCCACCATAATCCCAGTGGGACAGGGCATCATCACTGCCCTGGTTCAGGCAGCACAGAGGGAGGAGATGGGGAGAGACAAGCATTTCCCATGTGCAGACATGGAAAAAGGCAACAGTCTCCCCTTCCTGCCACCCTACAAGAGCTGCTGTGCCAAGGGAAGCATGGAGGCCAGGAGGGACTTCTCTCTAAACAGAGTCATCGGTGGAAGTTCAGGAGACCACTGGAAGACACTGACGAGGCTGCTCCAGCCTCCAACACCACCAGGAATGGGCTTGGACAAGCTCTGCACACCCATGGCAGCACAGCTTTCTCCCAGCTGCTGCTTCTGCCCACCCTGGTTCCTCTGCAGGACAAGAGGATGAACCCACCAAGAGCACAGCCCAGCTGGAATTTCACCCAAGCTTCCTCTTTAGCTGACGGCTGCCATACAAGGCAGACACAGAGACCTGGCTAAATGCATTTTAAGGCAAGGGTCCAATCTTCATCCCCCTCCCTCCCCCCCAAAAAAATCAGCCTAGCTCAGGAATTCTGCTATGTTTGCATTTCATCTTTTTGGAAATAATTCATGCACACAACTCCTTAGAAAATCAGCTTTGGGCTCAGTCTGAGTTCACTGAAGCCAAAGGGTTTTCCCCATGAAAACAGTCATTTTCCCCTGTTTTGGCAGTTTATGCTTTGCAGAGCAGAAGGCAGGCTTTCCAAATCATCCCCAAACAGAGACAGCTGTGTCACCGCTTCCCAGAGAAAGTTTATTGTTTCCAAAAAAGAGTAGCAGGGCTTAGGGAGCTTGCAAGCAAATTATTACAAGATAATTACAAGAGCTGGCAGGCTCCCTCAGTGTTCCCAACGTTCCTGTTCTCCCTTCGTGGTCCACAACCCCCACACAAAGCAAATCTGCCTCAGGTCTTGCTGGGAGTGAGCAAATAAACTGTGATGTCTCAGTACTGGGCTTTGGAAAGCCACATGTCCAACTCCCCCAGCAGTGCAAGTGGCCATCTGTATCTGGGTCAAGGCACTGCAAAAGCACAGGATCTGGAAGAGGAATAATAAATAGGTTTGTTTCCTAATATTTCTCTCTGTAGGACTAATGCAGTCAGTGCCCACTCTTAGATGCTGCTCTGTGCTGAAATGCCCATCCTTTGTACCCAGCCCTACACAGAATCTATGAATTCCTGTTGGAAATGCCTCCCCTCCCTCCCTGCAGTCTTCAGCATCCTCATGAGGGGAAGTGGAGGGGCAGACACTGATCTCTTCACTCTTACGACCAATGACAGTACTCAAGGAAACTGCATGAAGCTGAGTCAGGGAAAGTTTAGGTTGGATACCAGGAAAAGTTTTTCCCCCAGAGGGTGGTCAGGCACTGCAACAGGCTCCCCCTGGTCACAGCACCAAGCCTGACAGAGTTCAAGAAGCGTTTGGACAATACTCTCAGGCACATGGTGGGAATCTTGGGGTGACCTCTGAAAGGCCAGGAGTTAGACTTGATGATCCTGATGGGTCCCTTCCAACTCAGCATATTCTATGATTCTATGATTCCATATCCAGCCCTTTACAGAATCCTAAGGTTCTATGAATCCCTGTTGGAAATGCTCCCCCTCTATACCCAGCCCTTCGACCAAGGCAATGCCGCACCCTCACGAGCTGCCTGCTGCTACCAAACCCAAGGGAGGGCAGGCTCCTCAGGGGGGTTATACATGGCAGTGTTTCAATACCAGGGGAGACCTCAGCTGTCACAAAAACAGGCTCACCAAGAGGGAATCACCAAAACAGCCCTTGCACGCACACGTGTGCACACAGGAGCTCAGCCCCAAATTTCTGGACAAAGCCGCTCTCGCCTGATTGCAACGGAGCAAGACATGAAGATTTGGTCCTTTGATTTCAAGTCAGAGAGTAACTACCCCAAGCAGAGAAGGAACACCTCTGCTCCACACTTGCTCAGCTGGAACCACACGCACGTGACAGTGACGGTTCTCAAACAGGGCCATGGCACAGGACTCGCAGCCGAACCCGGCAGAGGCAGGAGGTTTTACAGCCATCTGCACGCTGAGCTGTGCTGCTGTCTGAGCTGCTCTACCTCCCTGCTTCAGTGACTGCAGAAGGACCCTCAGGAACCACTTCTGCCTCGGGGAAATCAAGCCACAGACGGCGTATACAGGCTATTGGGATGGGGGATCACTGTGTGATGCGGCAGAACGGCTGAGAAAGGGAAGGTTTTCTCCTTCTGCTGGTTTTGTGGAGGGGTTTAAGCTGGAAGGAGCTGCAGTGAAAATTAAGCAAACTCAGAACGGGCACAAGGTGCATGTGGTGTCTCCTCCAGGCCGAGCAGCTGGTGAACACATTTCTGAGAGGTGCAGGTCACTTCCCCACACCGGGCTTGTTTTCAGCTTCTTTAACAAAGAGTCACCAACCTCACTGTCACAACCATGTGAACTGGGCAGCTATCACCAGTTATCACCAGCTATCACCAGTTATCACCAGTTATCACCAGCTATCACCAGTTATCACCCCAAGCACGCTCTGCTCTCTGACGCTGCTGATAGTGGGCACCACGAGGCTTCCTCATGAGACACATACACACAATAAATTGGCTCTTGCCATTTGCATAAATAAGCTCTGCAGGGTCCCTCGGGTGAAGGCTGCCTTGGTGCCTGCATGCACAGCACAGCATTAATGCCGAGCTCATTCCAGAAGGGCTGAACAACGACAACCACAACCCCGGGTGAGCTGAGGGGAGCTGTGGGTTCCCACTTGCCCCAGGCAAAAAAAAATAAATAACCACAAATCTAACTGCCCCCTCCAAACTTTTGCCCCTATTTTCTTAAACACTTGGTTGAAATCTTAAGCTCATACGTTGGAGAGATTTTGTAACATGCAAATTCAGTCATTTGTCTGGAGCAATGTGTTGGGGTATTCAAGTGAACCATCGGCACATCCTTCCTCTTCATCCCTTCCCTTCAAGACAGGCCAATTCACAGAAGGATTACACGATTGGTTCATCTTTTCACTAGAAACTTTTACGTAACATATATGCAAAAGGATGATTTTTATCACTCTTGTTTGTCTGTATCTGTTCCATTTCAAACAAAACCAAACCCCAACTAGGAAAAAACCCAAACCCCAGATACTAAGTCCACCAATTAAATTATGTACAAAAAATGCCCCTTTTTTTTAATCCCAAATAAAAAAAAAGTCAGTTTGGCCAGCATTAAAATAAAATATAAAAAAAAATCCATGAAACAAATTGAAAGAATTTGCAAGAACCGAAAGAAAGCAAAGTGAAATCTTCCTCTCCAGACCTGAAATGCTATAGAAAACTACATAAACACTCCTTGCCACCTGAAAGATCAAAAAAAACCAACCAAGGGACTGACTGAACTTAAAAGGGGAATAAATTGAGGAATAAGGAAGTAAAATTTATTACGCTACAGACATTACCTGTTAATCAAAGATTTATAGGACATCTGCACCCCTCAGCTGGCTGCTGGCATCATGATGTCTCAGAAGAGAGTAGCACTGTAAACATCATGCTCTTTTTACAGCCCTCAGTTCAGAAAAAGGCTACTGGAATTGGTGCTTTCAGTCTGGAGTGACCAACCTGCGACAGCTCTGCCCTGCTTTTAAAAATACTGAGCTCTGCAATATCTGCTGGCTCAGGGTGGGCTGGGGAAGGCCAGACACTCACTTCTACAGCACAGCCAGAGGTCTTCAGGAAAATTAGGAATGTCAAAACACCCAAAGGCCACTTGGAAACAGTTTGGTACAAGGGATCCATCCTCTCACCTTAAACATCACCTGGAACGCAATACGGGTTCAGAGACTAAAGCATCATTGGGTCACACCTCAGTTTGTTACCTCTTCTCTGAGCTTCCATTGCCTTTGTTTTTTATTTCCCCTTCCCCCTCAATACTCTCAGGCAGCTGCTCCCTCAGGCTGCTCAAGAGTTGCTTCCATTTTCAGCCCTTTTTATGCCACAACTTCCTTGATTTTAAGGCTAAAAAATATTAGTTTCACGTACTGTGGCTAACCATAGCCAACAGCATCTCCTTCGTTTGCTGAACCTGATAATTTGTCCAAGTTACAGTGTCTCCCCCGAGCCACTGCAGATGGGGACAGGCATTTATCAGCTTCATGAAAGTGCAAGTATCCAAAGTCCCTCAACCATCGGGGGTGGGAAAGTTACACTTGGGAGCTACAACACGGTGATGGCAGCTGACCCTTCTAACCCTCCAGCTCATGTTTTCACCTCAGCTTGTGTCACCTCAAAGCGCTGCCCAAATGTGGACACCCGGCAGAGTTCACGGATAGAGTCAGAAATGTCAGTCTGATCTTGTTTCATTCTCCTGCAAGCAAAACCACTCAGCCTGCAAAACAAAAAACTAACAACCCGACCTGGAACATTCCTGCAACGAAGTGACCACTGCAAGGTGTCCCTGCACACAGGAGGGAGCCTTTCACACCCGGCTTTGGAGGCCTTGCACATCTGCTTTACAACAAACACAGTGCCAGCTAATAGGTCACGGGTTTTTGGTGGATGTGAACAGCGTAAAACCGTGGAAAGATGCACTTTTTGACCACTCTGTCTTTATTCGGCGCTAGATAGGACAGGAGCCACAGAAAAGCAGAAAGCGACTGTCCCTCCTGTGGTCACGAAACCAACACAAGGGCATCGCAGCACTGCACACCTGCAGAAGCCACACCTGAGAGTGAAGGTGGACAGAGGAGATTCCCCTGTACCTCCCTGTCCAAGAGGCCCCAAAAAACCAACCCGCTGTCCCAGGTAAAGCAGAAGTCGAGCTCCTTCACACCTGACTGCAGCAAGCCCCTTCCAGGTGCTTATGCTTATGACCAGAAGCCAGGCTAGACTGTAGCAAGCTTTTTGAAACATGACAGGCCTAGAAACAGGATGTCCCAACATCTTCACTTGATTTTGACTTGAAGCAACAACACTGAAGCGTGTGCTGGTCTTCCAGCACACTGGCTTGGGGCTAGCACAGGCCTCAACTCTCAAGAATAAAAGCCTCAATGCCTGCAGAAAAGCATCCAAGAAGTGCATTTGGCTGTCAGGTAAATGCACATAGAGAGTTGCGCCTCCACAACATGCCATAGAAGGAATGCTGGGGGTTCAGAGCCTGGGAGTTGATCAAAGCCTTCCTCTCTGCTCCCAAAGGGCTCCCTCTCAGCACCTTCCGAAGAGAACATCAAAGAGGCCTCACTGCTTCCTTAACACCCACCAGCACACTCCAAAGTCTGTGTCAGGACACTTGCTCATCTACCAGAGCCTCGGGAAGGCTGTTGCTGCCTCTCCAGCCTTCCTCATCTCCACCACACCAGGCTCTGCCCTGGGGTCTGCCCTGTGCTCTACCCCACTTGGTGACAGCAGAGTGGCTGGTGGACAGCCAGGCTGATGTGGAGATTCCCCAGAGGGACCATGGCTGGGGGACTCCCCTGGGCAAAACAAGGGCACTTAGACTCCCCTTGTGGCACTTGGGTACCAAGGGTACCAGCCAGATGCCACTGCTCAGTCCCCACCTTGGCTGGTGGGCTCTCACCTGAAAATTACACCCCCATAGAAGGCTCCAGGTTAACTCTTAACCCTACTAGGAGGTGAAATACAGGCTGAGCTGGGCAACCCATGACATGATACCCACACTGACCCTGGGAGAACTGCCTGAGTGCCCCAAGAGCCAGTAGAGACACGGAGAAACCTTCCCGTTCCACGTCAAGAGCGTGACCTCAGCCTGCAGCCTGTAAAGGGAACAAAAAGCTGCGTGCCAAACAGCAGGCTGCCCTCGTAAAATGGGACCAGTTCAATGATTGTGCTGTCCTGGAGTCCCTGGCCAGTCCCGCCCGGCTTAAATAGCACCCCTGCCAGCTATTATCTTGAAGGACGCTCGTTATAGAAAATCATGTCCCCCTGCCAAGTTCTCATGTCTCACTATTTTTGGAACAACATGGGCAGTCTCTGCCTCAGCAACTGTCAGCAGAGCCACAGGCAAAGCAAATCCATATAACGATCGGGCTGACGGGAACAGCGCTGGGAACAGCATCGCCTGGGGGACAGTCCCCTGGAAGGACCCTTTGGTCATGAGAAAAGGGATAAGGGCAATAAACATAAAACCCAGAAGCTATTTGACACTATTTGCATGGGAAGCTGATCTCCCCCAGCCCTTTTCATTCTCATGCATATAAGTGGAGACAAAAGGATTTAAAAGCAAACCACCTGTGCGGGAAGGATGGTTCCTAAACCCTGAAGAAGACAGGACCCACTTACTGAAAACTCATTTTAACTAAAACATTCCAGGATTCACATTCTCCAGGATTACATTACTGACTTAGCTATTTATACATATAGCCTCTTTCACCCCCTCTAGGACAGTACTTTTGAGGTGTTGGATGACACCAGTGTCAGGTAAATGGAAACAAACACTTTTTGGTGCTTGTGGCCCCTAATGCAGGATCCATGATTATCCTCAGGTCCCACCACCTGTTGGCAATTCACAGATTACTGGAGCAGAAGCATAATCCTCTCTGACACTGAGGAATTATTCTAAGGCCTCAGAAAAAGCAGAGGTAAATGGCTTAGGCAAGATGGAAAGCTCCCAAGGCAAGGCCTTCAATTAAAAAAAAGGTATAAAACCCAGAGATGAGGTGAGCAAGGAAGACCTCCCACAGATGCAGCTCGAGCAGGAGTAAAACTCTCCCCCCTGCAGTGGAGCAGCAGGACTCCTTCCTTGCCTTTCATAGGAAAGGAATCTGGAGGTACAAGTCCAAAACTGCCCAGCCCAGTGCTGGGCACATAGAGTGCTACAACTAGCCTCTGCCAGCCTGCTGGGCAGCTAGTATTTCCTCTTTAGGCTCTCAAATCTGTGACCCACAGCAGGCAGAGACAGCCCTTGCAGCTTCTACCACCTAGTGGCTGTAGGATTTGGCTGTGATGGAGCGACGAGGCTGTTTGGAGGTCAGGCAGCCTCAGCCCACCCTGGGCAGATAAGGCCGCCTTTGCTGGTGGGCATCACTTGTGCTGCATCTGAGACTAAATTAGGACCACACTGAGCACAGAGGCAGCACAAGAGAACAGAAAACCTTTCTGAAAACCATCTGTGGCAAGTGTAAGAGCACAGAAAAACCTTAGCCAGCTCTAAAACAGGTGAGAAAAAGTAGCAGCAATACAGATGAACTCAGGTAATGCACTGCTGTTTTGGGTACTTGTGCCAGCTCAGCTAATCACAGAATCATAGAATGGATTGGGTTGGAAGGAACCTTAAAGACTGTCTAGTTCCAACCCCCCTGCCAG
>JAWWES010000168.1:57728446-57774744 GCA_035583135.1 Lophotriccus pileatus
TTCCATCCAGCCTGGCCTTGAACACTTCCCTGGAATAACGCTGCATTACTGGCACCACATGACACCACTCCATGCAGCACGGACATACCCTGGGCTGTTAAAGTCACCCCCAGGCTGCTTAATTCAGGGGAAGAGTTTGCAGGTTCAGGTGGAATGTTTTACAAGAGCCAGAATTCAAAGGGCTCTAGATCCAGCCAAGCCTCCAAGTGCTGCATCCTCAAACTGTAGCAGCATCTCATGCACTTCCAAGTACCTTCCTTTCTAGTTCCCACAATTTCCTGCTGAGCTGGGAGCAGGGAGGCCATAGCTAGACTCCCCTGTTCTAGGTACAGCCTCATCAGTGCCAAGCAAGGGGATAATGACTCTCCTAAGCTCATGATAATAGCCCAATATATAATTTAACTCATGTGCCATGGGACTGCACTGCTGGCTCATACTGAACTTGGCATACACCTTCAGCCCTGGGTACCCTCCAGCTGGGCTACGACCCTGCCAGTTAGTCCCAGACTGTCCTGATTCATCTTATGGGATCAGGCTCTGACTTTGCTTTGACAAATAGTAAGAAGCCTCAAACTGGCCAGTTCTTAAAAAATTCCTAACAGCAGGCCTGGCAGGTCATTATGTATCCATGACACGAACCATTAATACCACATTTTCACAGTCTATGCTCTAAGTGTGATACATGTGACGTGGTTTCCATGTAACTGCAAGGTATTGTTTTGTGTAACCCTGCCCCCAGTTTCAACATTTTTAAATATGGTTGCAGGCTGACATTTTGAAGATGTGGTTGCTCTTGTCATATATATAATGTTACAGATGTATGCATATATATCTTTTCTGACAAGTTCTTGTAAATTGAGGGGATATCCTAACGCCATACAAAGGATGAACGAAGCCCTAAGTTCATATCAGCCTGGTTAAGCCCTCCTGGAAGGATTCTGTCCAGTGAATACCCTGCTGTTGCAATCATTTCTCTACTATAGCAAAAGGGTTTAATTATGCTTTTATAAGCAATTTAAATCTGGTTATTCTGGATTGAGGTGGGCGTCACTGAGTGCAGACTGTGAGCACAAGATGTCACGATCCTCATTAGCCTGAAATCTACCTTTTTTTTTTTTTGCATACCCTTCCCTTTTTGGTTTTGTTTATTATCAGGTGGAAGTGGTTTTCTGTTACAGACAATCCAGACAACGAAGCAAAATGGGATTCAAGTAAAAAAGGAATCTAGGAAAGACTGGAAATAGCAGGGTCCTGCTAGAAAAGCACCACTCCCTTGGCACCATTTCAGAGACTGACCAGCTCTCTGTTCAGGGCATCAAGGGCTGAGGGGTTCTTCCCTCCACTCCTCTGATGACCAGCTGGTCCAGAAATTCCTGTTCTGGGCTGCTCTACTGTTTAGCAACCTCCTTGTCATTTCCTGTCTAACTGTATCCATAGCCAGTCTAGACTCATTTAATCTTAGCCAGAATCATGACAGCTTTGTTTCCCTCCTCAGTGTTCGACATCTGCAGACATCAATCAGATCCTCTTTTTGCTTTCAATTTGCTAGTCTAAACAGGCTGAGTTCTTCCCTTTTCTTCCCCTTTGCAAAAGACTCTGCAATTACTTCATCAGCCCAGAAGACCTTGTCTGCACCAACAATAGATTGCATTCATTTTTTTGAACATGACAGACGGCACTCACAGTGACCTTAAATCTTGCTTAAGTTCATGGGAAACACTCTGCACAGCCCAGGAGAACACTTGTTATTTTCCCATCTACACTGCAGTTCAGTGAGCAAAGCCATAGCAAAGGGCACAGCAACGAGTGGCAAAACCCACTGGTATCCCACATTGGACCTCAAACAGAACACATCAATATTGGACATTTCTGATATTTCAGGAAAGGCATTGAAAGTTGAAATATTATTAAATAAAACAGGAGTTTCCTTGGTTACTAGTGACAAGTTTTGCTTCTGCTATACAGCCCAGGTGCTCTGTGAACCATGTGAGCTGTGTATTAAAAAAATCCCAACACAAACCATCTCATTTCTATTACATGAGTCTACTCAAGGGCTCCACCCTCAATGAGCATATTTCTTCAACTCCATAGGTGGCTGTTGCATCACCTCACTGAAAAGAGAAATGGGTGGGTGGCAGGATGCATTTGTCTGCTCTTTTTTTTTTAAGTATTTTGGGTTTACGTAGGAGGAGTGAAGCCACAATTAAAAGGGCAAGTTTCTTCTGCCTCTTCTCAGAGGAAAAAAAAAGCTCTACTGCCACTTAACAAAGGACAAAAAGCAACTGGAAAGGAGCCCAGGCAGTTTGGAAGAGCTACGCTGCAGAAAATGCTTCAGCCCTAAGAACAGCTTAGCTGAGGCACTGCCAAACTCACCTTGCTGGTGCAGGGTCGTGGCCACTGCCTCCACCTCAGCCACTCCTCCCTCCACCACCCACACCAGCAAGAGGCTCCCACCCACAAGCACATCCCAGATGAGGCTCTCAGCTGGGCAGGCACCACATGTACAGTCCTCCACCGAGGTACACAAGGCATAAGTGACAGCAGTGCTGCCACTTGTCTTCTCCACACAAGAAGAAATACCAGCCGTACATGGACCTGACTCAGTGTCCACCCATGTCAGTCAGACCCTTTCCAATAACCCAGTTCTGACCAGCATACAAAGGCTGGCAGAGACAGGATGCTGCCCCTGCTTCCAAGCACAAACCTGAGTTTGACAGAAATTCAATGCAACACGGTCCTGTTAAAATTTAGGCAGCATCAGAGCAGAGCTTGAGATCTCAACAGCAAACAGAGGACACTGCAGGTGTGTAGACATTTTCACATCTGCATTTGGAAACATTCAGTGGCATGGAGATGTTTCTAGGGAAGACCTTTGTGTCTTACCAGTTTATTGGGGAGCTTATAATGAGCCAGGATTTTGTTTGCCAAATACCCAGCAGATGTCAGAGGTGGAATACAGCGGAGTGCTCTGTTCACCCTTGAGCAGAGAGGTGTCTCCTGGGTCTAAGGTGGACATTTATAATGGGCTAGGGGCCGAATATACAGCAGAGTGCCTCATGGCTAGTGTCAGGAGGAGGGCTGTCCACTGCCTGGGCTATACTTACAGGAGTCTGGAAGCAACAGTAGAGCTTGGTGAGGAATGGGTGGTTCCTCGCTAAGGAAAGGATGCGTTTCTCAGTCATGGTGCATTCAACATCATCATCCTGGAGAATGACGTCCTTCTTCAGCACCTTCACTGCATAGAGCTGCCCACTCTCTTTCATCTTGGCAAGCATCACCTAAACCAAAGGGGAGGGTGAGTGGCCAGGGCTGAGCCCTCGGTCTCTGAGCAACACAGAGCCTCTCGCACCTTCCCACACTGGAAAGGTCAGTCATCCCATGACCAGGCTTGTGGATGAAAGTGAGTCAGCCTGTTAGTCTGGGCATCAGTGTACAATCAATGACACATGCTACTGCCTGCAGCAGGCTTCTCTGGACAGAAATACCCACACACGTTGCTCCAATGTCTGGCACAGGGACAGCTGGTCGAAGGTCACCCACTGTGCCAGGATAAAGTCCCTGGGCAGTGCCATTCATCCCAATTCCCTCCTCAGTTATCAAACTCAAATGCACCATTTCAAATCAGCTTTGTGGCAAAGCAGAGAAACAAAACCCCCCATCTCACCACACTTGAAACCACTGTCTTGTTTCCTTTAAAGGAGAAGTCTTTACATGCTCCAAGAAATGCTGCCCAAACGAGTGCTAACACACACAACCCTTGCAATTCTTGGTATGGGCCCTGGCATGCAGCTGTTCCTTCAGGTGCTAACCTCTTTCTTTTCTGTGATATCCACTTCTTAACTTTGCTGTCAACTATCTTTCTCTTCCCTTTTCTCCCTGCTCTCTGTGACCAGCTTTGTTGGACAAAGTACCACTTAGTACTTACACTGGAGTACCACTGGACAGCCTGCGTGCCATGTTATGAAATAACTTCACCTACCTTGGAGCTTCTTAAATAAGGAATGTGGTTTCCCACAAAAGAGCCACGAATAACTCTCACCTTTCCAAAGCTTCCCTTTCCCAATACACGAAGGAAGGTCAAGTCTTTGATCCCAAGTTTGCTCTCTGAACTCTCACTAACGTTGTTGCCATCCTTCAGGCTGCCTTTTCCCTGATGTCTCAACGTTGATCTCGAAACCAGTTTCTGCGGAAGAAAGCAAAGAATCACAGAATCACAGAAGTATCCGTCTGCACAGAAATGGTACTTCTGACTCAGAGGGGCTCCCAGATGGTCAACCCACCAACATGGGGGTTTGGGACCTGATCAGGGGCACTGTATGGCCACTGGAACAGAAAGTGTGTTGGTACCACCACCCCACAGAGCTGCCATGTGTGACAGGCCAAACTCAGCACTGCTCAGGGATGTGCTGAGACATCAACACCAGCTGCTGACCTGAATCTGCCCAGCAGATCCAAGAGGCAAACCTGACTCTCTCCACCCTCACTCCCTACCTAACAGCAGAGCAAGGAGAACTCCATAATTTCTGCAGTAGGTAAAGTGCTGGTGAGATCTAGAACCAGAGTAGATTTCATCAGAATTTCTTAGGTTTCTACCTGATTTTAAGACTCTTACTCAAAGGCCAGTTCAGCAGGACCTAAACTTCAAAACATGTTTCTTTCCCACACATGGGCTGCTGGCTGCCTCCACAGCTGTAAATTCAGTGGAAAGCTGTTTGTTCCCACACCAGCAGTGAGGTGCTGCATATCCAGGAATTCTACCAGTGAATTGTACCAGTGTTAGCACACATTTCTAGAGCTCATACACAAAGATCAAGTCAGCCTCCAGTGCCCTCAGTTCACAGCTCTCCAGGTAGGTGTACGCACACAAACGAGCACTCTCATTCAGTTTATTAGTCTGAACAAACTCACACGGACTTCGTGAGCTCCATCTTGTGACTACTTTGGTGTACAGCAACGTTCCTCCTGCACAGGTGACTTGTCACCACAAAGAAAGAACCAAGAGCATTCATAGAATATTGATAGAATGGTTTGAGTTAGAAGGGACCTTAAAGATCATCTTGTTCCAACTGCCGTGGGCAGGGACACCTTCCACTAGCCCAGGTTGCTCCAAGCCCCACCCAGCCTGGCCTTGAACACTTCCAGGGATGGGGCATCCACATCTTCTCTGGGCAACCTGTGCCAGGGCCTCATCAAAGTAAAGAATTTCTTCCAAAGATCTAATCTCACTCAGTATAAAGCCATTCAGGGCTGTGGTTACAGCACACACTTTCCTGGAGCTTTCAGCTCACAAATAACAAGAAGAAATCGTTGAACACCAAACACAGATTTTTATTTTTTTTCTGGTTTCATCTCCTTTTGATGTGCGGACGATGCAAACAACAAATGTTAACAAGTGCTGGTTTTTGCAGAACTGAGGAGGGAGTGTGGGACTTGTGCTTCCCGGTAACTCCCAGGATAACTTTCCCCCTGAACTGCTGCAGGAGGAAGAGTGAAGAAAAGACAGTCTACTATGAACCAACTGAAATCCAAAGGGGCAGCTCAGCCTAATGAGCATGCTAGGCTGATACAGCATGATGTGGATGATCAATGTAGCTGACTGTATGATAAGATCTACCACCTCTGGGCATTACATTCTGGGTTTTAATATTTTGTTTTTTGGTCAAATAAATAAAAATAGGCCAAAGTTTTATTATGGGTTAGGGTGGTCTCAAGCAAACTCACTTTTCCAAACTGCTTGCAAAGGACACATGATGAAAACTGACCTGTTATCAAATGACAGCTCTGGTTTCCATTACCAGCATTTTCATTTAAGTTCTTACAGTGTGTTTTAAACTGTGAACAAATTCAGATATACACCAGCTGGATTTTTAGGACGCCTTAGAGTGCTGACAAGCAGAAATTGTACAGATAAAATCTGTACAGATACATCCCAACCCTGGCAACAATCTCATAGGGATCCTGTCTCAGACAGCTAAGACCAGAGATCACAGAATCATAGAATGGTTTGGGTTGGAAAGGACCTTAAAGATCATCTAATTCCAAGCTCTCTGCCATGGGCAGGGATATCTTCCATTAGACCAGGTTTCTCAAAAGATACTGTGTTGACAGGGACGACAGATTTTTAGCCAGAGAAACTGTAATGAAGAGTGAAATGGCTTCCTCAAGAATCCTCAGAAAAACTGTGATGGAGCTGGGAAGAGAACTAGCCCTCTTGCTGAGCTCTTGTTTTGCACTGTCACAAGCCACACATGCAGACAGCATTTGTGCTTGCAGTGAAAGTGAAAAAAAATGCATGGCATGAATTATACTGACCACTAATTATGTAGGGGCCTTATTCTCTCCTCATTCACGACAAACAGATACAAGAGTGAATGCAGTCACAGCACTGTGAAACATAAACATATAGCAAAGCAACACCTACAGATTAAAGGCTGCACCAGTGTAAACCTGGATATCAGACACCCATTTTCCAGGTGATGCCTTTGCCACAAGCCAGAGACAGTAACAACCTACTCCTGCATTCCACCACCCACCACCACCCGTCCTAACCGAAACCTCTGCACCCATTCACAGGCTCAGCTGTAAATGTTTAAAATAGAGGAGGAAAAAAAAAGCCAAAAGAAAAAGACTCACCGAATTTGGGGAAATGCTTCCTGGTTGCAGCCCCATGCATGCCAAGGTTTTAGCAAGCTCTGCTGAGTTCACTCCACAGTTTGGAGCAACGTTTGCCTGGCATCGGATGTGGACGTTCATTTTACAGACTGACGCGGGTGATGGGAGGGATGGAAAGTAAAAGCAAAGGAACAATTTAAATAACTTGCAGGGATTTACTGCTGAGAAATAATTTAGCGGTTCTGCTTCAGGAAATATACTAATCTGGATCTACCCTGCATCTTTACACTAGAGGGATTTTTGTCACTGATCTAAGCAGTAGCAAAATTAGGACTCTCATAAGGGAATAAAATCCTGAAAATCAGGAATAGATCCCAAACTCTCCAAGCAGGATGCCACATTGCCTAAAGCCATTCATAAGCACATATTTTTTAGGTACATAACTACCATTGCAGCTATGCCTCTAGGTACAATTAGTATTTATAACATCACAGAATTTACAACAAACATCCCCTGCATTTTCAGGTATCTAATTTGAAAGACAGTGCTCAGTGAGAAGCAAAAATCATTCTTGCTCTAACTCACGGGCACACACACCCCCTCTTGTGGGAGATGCAGGCAAATGGAGACTGTTAGGATTTTACAGTCTGGATCACGGAAACAAAAACGTAACACCAGGACATGCTTTGTCATCAATTAACAGACAGGGTAGTCAGCCTAAAGCAATGACCTCTTTTTCCCTTCGGATGCCTTTTCATTGCCTTATCTCATTAGCTGAGGAAAAACCTTCAGGTAAAGGGAAAATATGAATGCAGGAAGCAGAATATTTTTAATAATGCAAGTTAAACAAAGCTGTGCTGAGAGCGCAAAGTAGAGTCCTTCTGGCAGCCCAAGAATAAAAAGCAGATCAGAGGGTTTTTTAACTCTTACAAAGATGAATATTTATTGCTCAGCTTTCTCTTCAAGGTTGCACAAATCAAGCCCACACGGTGCATCAGGAGTCTAAAAATAAATGTATTTTGTGAAAAGGCAACAGTGAGGAGCTGCTCACTTTTACACTGCAGACCCTGTCGCATGATTCCCCAGAGCAAGGACCCGCAGTGGTCACAGAATGTCGGGACTTTGTAGTTGTGGACGCTGAACTTATGAGGAATGTTGATTCCAAACCTCTGTTCGGTCACCTGAGGCACCAGAAACAAAGCACAGGTTTAAAATTCAAATACAAGCTGATGTTCATGTACATACAGGCATTTCAGTGCAAAACTGAGGAAATAATTCCAAGTCAGAAAGTGTCCTGATCCATCACCTCACTGGGGTTTACTGCAAGGGAACACTGAATGACCAGCCTCACCTGCTGTGAGCCAGCCCTGCTCTCCTTGGCTGGACTACCTGGCAGAGCAGATTTTAAAATTAGGGTTGTCCAGACCTTAAATTCTTAAAGCCAAGTTAGAACTCGAAGTGTGGGTTACCTCATCACAAGCCAATCCCACTGCAGTGTGAGCAACAGCAGTTTGTAACCACGCAGTTTTCAAATTATTGACTTGCATACTGTGTGCAAAAATGTAACCTTAGGTCAAACTGTTGATTTTATCTAATTTAATACAGAATAGCTTTTGCACCTCCTCCTAAAATTCTCAATCCTCTTCTCACCCTCCTTGTTATTAACAGGCTTTCCTTTCAGCCACACATTTCATTTTATCACTGGCTCTCATCCCCTTTTTAACCTTGTTCTTTTCCAACTGTAAATCATTCAGATGTCAAAGACACTTTAAAAGCGTTTCATCGCCTGAAGAAACCAGCGCCCATTTAGCAAATTCATCACTTTTGACTTTGTTTCTCAACATTCAGGTCCTGGAAGGCTGAGGAAGAACCCACAACTCCATAAAGAAAAGTCAGGGGTGTGACTGGAACAACAAGTTTAAAGTGAACAGTGCCTCCTCACCTTTGGCTTCTTTTAAAGTAGCTTAAATATGTTATAAACCCTTCATAATCCTGAGAGAGGGGCGAGGACACTCACTGTTTAACTTGCACTTTACCCTTAGGCATTTTAACTAATTTTGATCTGACTTGTCATGGGTTTATCTTAAGAAGTTCAGCTCAGCAGTTTGGAACAAGAAATAACAAACAAAAGCGACTGCATGGCACAAAACACAGAGCTGCCTCATGAATAAATAGATTTTACTTGATTTTTCCTCAAACAGTTATTAAACAATTTCCAGTTACAGAAATGAGACATGCAATGCAAAGGGCAGTTTTAGGTGGGGATGATATTCCCATCAGATACAGCCAAAACTAGCAAGAAAGAAAACCTTCAGAAACACAAGTTATGCAAGGGTTCTTTGTTACAACACACAGACCAAAGGTGTGTGGAGCAACGGCCAAATGGGCACTTCAGGTTACCAGAAATGAAAAAAAGAGGCATAGCAAAGACTGGCATTTGGCCAGAGAAACCCACATCAGGAAACAGGCACCAAATTTTGATTGCACCACAGTTAATCAGGCAAGAAAATTACCAAGAAAAACAGTGGATTTTCTTGATGTCTTCCAATGAAGACCCCCAAACTTCCTAAACCACGTGCTAGTCCAAACAGTTACTGGCATCAACAAAAGAACAACCGGATGACTTTGCTCGGCCTTTACATGTCCCTAACACTCTTTCCCACTTTTAAATCCATGAATAATGACAACATAGAGTAAATTCTGTTATAGGGCAACCTCAGCAACCCTGACAATCCCAGACAGAGCATGATGACCCAAAATAACCAGCGTGACTTTACCTTGAGATCGGTCTTGTTAGTACTGTTTTGGCACGTGCAAGCTGTAACAATTAGGTGGTGGCAGCGCTTGTGTACAACACAGGTGCATACTAGGAAATAAAAGAGGCATGCTGAAAAGAGCTCTTGAAAGACTCAGAACACATCAACCCACCAGCTGGGTTCTTTAAGGCTCAGCTATACCAACTGCACACAGTAAAGATGTGAGAAATAACTGAATAATCGGTGCCTTGGAATTACCAAAATCTCCTAACATGTTTGGAGATGTATCTTTACTCCAGGCAACAAACTCCACTGCAACAGAAATTCTGCACTGGATCATTCATGCAGCCTAGAAAAAGCTGCCTATACAAAATATGGGTGATGTACACAGAAACAACAGCGTAATTTCTCAAATGAACTAAAAAAATGCTGTGAAATAACTATCCAGTGAAGAGTGTTTCACAAAACACACAAACCCCATCTTAGAGAACACAGGTCTGAGATACCCAGAGTCATCCCTGCATATCAGTGGCATAGTGCCTCTTAGGCTGGCTATCCAAGTGCCCAGGTTAGTTTGTCCCTGGGGCTCAGAGCAATGCTGGGGTCTGGGAAAACTGCTGGATAACTGCAGCAGAATGGGGCAGTGTCTATCCCAGTTAGTGAGTCCCCACCAAGAGGGCTAATCAGCCCTAAACCTGAGCTGGGCTCTCTCCAAGTCTGAAGATGGTTTGGCTGGAACGAATTTGGATTCCTTCATTCCATAACCCCGAGTCTGCTGCAGACACCACCAAGACCCACAGCCACTGTCTGCACAAGGAGATTTTTGTAGTGGCAACAGCGAATGGCAGATATTTTTCAGGGTCTCACACTATTCTGTTTGTTGCTCTAAGCTTCCACTCATGAAGGGCTACCAATAAGATTCACTTCCACCCAGATGTTTTTTGCAGTGTATCCATTTTGTTTGCATGCAGCTTCCTTTCATATGAGGACACCAACGCCCTGTTATATTGCAGGAGAAACAGTCTGCATTAGAAGGCTGTAATCAATGACCACACACCTGTGAAGCAGGTAACTCTGGGAAAAGGGGAGAGAAGGCAAAAAAATGGAAAGGCAGAACAATAATTAAATGCAAACAAGCACCACATACATCTATACAGCCATCCAGCCAAACCATGCATTCAGACAAAAGGTGCTGTGCCAGCCCACAAAGCTGCCTTTTTAAGTCACAGAATCCCTAATTTTACTTCATTTGAACTTCACAGGGAGAGAAAGGAAGAGGGTGGCCATTCCTGTAGGGCACTTTGTGTCACAGTACCCGCTGAACACTGTCCTGAAGGGACCCTGGGCGCCTCAAGTCTAGTTGGGGGCTGCACATAGCCAGCAACTCAGTGGATCTGCACAGGATGAAACTGGATCCCCAGGTGTTTGCAGGAATGTCTGTGGTTGCTTCTGCATGCATGCAAGCCTGACAGATGCTCAAATGCACAGTTTTGTCTGGCTGGGAAAGAAGAGGAGTGGTGGCTTCAGAGAAGCTTGTAACTGCAGGATGTCCCAGCAGCATGGGAACGTGCTCCCGAAACAGCACACCCTACACACACACACTGCAGGAGTGAGCACCTTACCTTGGCACTGGTATCCCTGCTTCCCAAACACGCCCCTGTTCAAAACAACACATGAACATAATTTAGCATCAGAAGGATGGTCATCTTGCAGGTTGTTTACAGAAGAGAGAGCCAAAATGCAAGAGGATGCCAAATGATCAGATCCCAAGGCAAAACTGCCCAGCAGTAATGGTGCAATCCAGCACAGGGGTGTGAGACCACAGGAAGGCACAGCACAGGTCATGGCTTACAGGGCAGGCTGTCAGCATGCTTGTATTTCCCTTATTCCCCCTCACTCTAATTTCTCAAATACCTCACTTCATTACAACACACACTGCACACATTAGACAGATCCCAGCAGCCCACACCCTGTTATTATCTTTCCCACTCCATGTTCTTTTGAGACATATCTACCTTTTTCTCCCTGCTCTGCCTACTTCCCCACATGCATCACCCCACATCTCACACATCTGATGGCTTCTCTGTTCTCAGCAGTTTTCTCTAAAATTTCAAGCAATCGTTTTTCTTGTCAGTGCAATCTCAGTGCTCCACTCCAGTCAATACCTGGGGTCTTTCTGCACGTTGCCTCAGTTACTTTTTATGTCCTTGAAATAACATCTGTGCTCACAAGGCAGGAACACTGCCTCATCCCCACACCACCCCAGTCTGTTTCCAGCGTCCAAGGTACACATTCCCCCTGGCCTCTCTGCAGTAGACTCTGGTTTGCAGCACAAACGTGCCCTGCTAAACCCGATGGTCAGTGGGTGTCACGCTGGTGGCCCTCGGTAAAGTGCCGGGTGACTGGCTCAGGACTGGGGGTGTCACGTTGGTCCCCAGGGATGGGAGGCTCCAAAACACGGTGCTGGAGCCGTCCTTACCAGATGAACTCCCTGCAGTGGGAGCAGTACGTCGGCTGTCGCAGGTAGGTGGCCATGAACTTGTGCCCGTTCACCTGGTGCACTCGCCTTCGCATCGCCCGCTGGCGCTTCCGAGTCAGGTTCTTAAAAATCCGATCCCTCTGGAGGGTCCCTGTGCAGGGGGTAGGAAGTGGACAAAAAAAAAAAAAGGGCAACAAAACATTAACATCATCTCACGCAGTTACTACTCCTGGTTTTGCTATGGTGTTCGACTCGGGCCCTCAGAGAAAGGAAAACATGGAACTGCTGAGGCAAGTCCAGAGGAGGCCACAGAGGGCACAAGGGCTGGAGCATCTCTGCTGTGGAGACAGGCTGGAGAGCTGGGGTGGTTCAGCTTGGAGAAGAGGAGGCTCTGGGAAGACATTAGAGCCCCTTTTAGCACCTAAAGGGGCTACAAGAGAGCTGGAGAGGGACTTTTTACAAGGGCATTGAGCGACAGGACAAGGGGGAATGGATTTAAACTGAAAGTAGGTTTAGATTGGATATTTTGAAGAAAGTAATGACTGTGAGGGTGTGAGGCACTAGCAGGGGTTGCCCAGAGAAGCTGTGGATACCCCATCCCAGGAAGCGTTCAAGGCCAGGTTGGACAGGGCTTGGAGCAACCTGGTCTAGTGGAAGGTGTTGCTGCCCATGGCAGGGGGTTGGAACTGGATGATCTTTAGGGTTCCTTCCAACCCAGACCATTCTGTGGTTCTATGATAAAACGCTTTTAAAAGCCATAATTGCACCTCTGGTTTAGAAGTCGGGAGACCATGGTCTAGAACAAGGATGGCATCTGGGACAGGTATGGAAGTTAATTGCAAAGGACCCTTTAGCTCAAAACTAACTTTTTCATGTAGAAATAACTGCCTTTTCCTATCTTCCTCTCACTCCTCTCCTATATTGAGACACGTCACTAACCTATTAATTCACAAGCTGTAAACAGACCGGAAGCTTAAGGCTAAAGGGTTGTTAAAAGTCACAGTTTTTTGGGCAATAAATCCTGAAAACATGACTACTTGTAACCAAATGACCAGCACCTCACCTGCTGAGCTAAAGCAGTGCCTTGCTTGGTATTCTCAGGCTACATTTCTGTATCATCATTTGCAGCATTTTTGCTTCCTGTATTATACAAAAAAAGTATAGGCTACCTTTTCAATGACTGTTAGTTGTTTGATATGTGTCACACCCAGCTTTCTTTAAAGTGTTCATTTTCCAAAGATAATATTTTACGGTTCTGGAAAGCAGGGAGCCAGGAACTGCCGACATTCAAATCTGAATTGTCCCAAAATTTACTTTAATTTTAGAAAAGAACAGACTATTTCAGTCATAAGGGACCCACAACAATCAGCTAGTCCAACTGCCTGACTACTTCAGGACAGACCAAAAATCAATATATTTTAAGAGCACTGTTAAAATGCCTCTTAAACACTGACAGGCTGGGGGCACTGACCACCTTTCTAGGATGCCTGTTCCAGTGTCTGACCAACCTCTTGGTAAAGAAATGCTTCCTAATGCTCAGACTAGACCTCCTCTGGCACAATTTAATATCACAATTTAATTATCTATCAGTATAATTTAATTTCTTGCTGGGTTTAGTTCGGCCATATAACAATTTCCTAGCAAAGCTCAATTTACACAAAACAAGTGACTCTCAAAAGGCAGAACTGAGCTCTAGGTCAAGAAAGCCATTCCCATCTGACACGCACATCCCAGCCACCTGGTCTCTGGGACCCTCACACAGACCGGGTCAGGCTCAGCTGAGCTTCCCAGATCAAAGCCTCATCTGGGGCACTCTTGCCTCAGAGGAAAGAAATGTATTTTGTGGTTTTCAAGTCAGTTGCTTTCCAAAGTAAAGGTCCTGAAAACAAGGGCATTCTGGGGACACACACTGGAGTCTGCTAGAGGTGATTGTGCATCAGTGTATGTACTCAGGGCTCCTGCTTTGAGCCTGGACTGGATGCAGGACAAAACCCAGCTCTTGCCAAACCCTCTGCATGGATATAATGACACAGGAAGGGACGGGCAGTCTGCAAACTTCCCACCCATTGGATCATCCCGGAGCAGTGGATGGGCAGCAGTCCCCAAACCCAGCTGTCACCATCCCGCTTATCTACCCACAAAAAGGGGGCAGAGCAATTCCCTGCTTTCAATTAACTTGGCTGATTAACTGCCAGAGGGGAAAAACAGAGGAAAAGCTGTCAACCTGATCAAGGCCTGAAATGTAGCAGTCCCACATCACAGGCGTATTTCCCAGTCCTCTTTGTAGGAGTGGAGATAAGGGAAACCATCCTGTCAGTACTGAACGCAGCCACTTCAAGGGGCCATGAGCCACACGTGTATTCCTCTATGTGCTCTTGCCACACAGGTTTAGGAGCAAAGCCAGCCTTCGTGGGTTCATCCCCTCCACAGGCACTAGTGGAAACCCCCTACATGATGGCATAACTGCGACACGGAGCACGGCTTGACTTTAGCACAGCTTGGATTTATTTTTAAAACGGAAGCACATGCTGTAAATTAGGATTTCCCCATTAAAACATACACGCAAAGAAAGGATGTGGTAAGGGTAATCCAAGGACTTAACAAAGACCTGTTCTCTGCTCCAAGCAGTTGGGCAGAGACTGGTGCAGAAGAGCCTGCCTTTCTAGGGAAGTGCTTAAACACGTGTTTAATTCCCACTGAGGTCAACAGGATTTAGGGGACCACAGGAATTGCCAGACTGAGTCAGAACATTGATCCACCTAGTTCAGCATCCTGCCTCTGTCAGTGGGCAACCAAAAAAACACATGACAGCAAGATGGAGGAACTCTGCAGCTGGGAGATAATTTGCCTCTTTCCCACACACAAGGCATCATTTTGATCTCCAGAAGCGAGAGCTGATATGCAGAAGTTTAATATTCCTTTCAAACATTCAGTTATTGCACAAGTTCAACAACCTCGTTATCTCCCAAAGGAAACATGCCTGAGAAGAACTTCAAGTGGTCAACCAGACCATGCCTCTTCCCCAAAAGGGAGATCAAGAGCCAGTTGCTTCACTGAGCCAGAGCCTCTTGCAGCATCACGTGGGAATTAAAAACAAAATAATAACAATAAAAATATTCCTTACAGTATCACAGCATTTGCCCAACTTCAAATTCAAGAGAACATTTGTTTGATCTAGGTTTAAGCAAGCAGCTTTTTTCTTTTTTTTTCCTGGATAAGGGCCAAACCCTCAACTGGAAAAGTATCCTGTACTGGTGTTCAGCATGTACAGGAGAACTTCTGAGGCATGCAAGGGGAAGCACAGGGTCTGTGAATGCGTGGGGAGCATGTAAATAAAGCACCTAAAGAAGGAATCCAGTTACCAGCTTGCTGCATACCAGCTGCTCCATTAGAAGCCCAGCAGCTGATGCCCTTGAAGTTCCTGCACTCATATTTAGCAGAGTTTAAGAGAATATGTTCCCAATTTAGCTCATGCAGTTTCTGTGTTTTTTACGGTTCCCATCAAGGACCAGCATGGGATGATCACCTCCCTGGTGCTCTCCCATGCAGCAGAGCCCACACACAGCCAAGAGAAAACCAATCCTCTGCACCAAGATCTGGGGACACTTGGATGTGGCCTGCAAAGCCACTGCTGTGCATCTCTGTGGTTTGCCTGGCTTCAGACACACTGCAACTTTGGAATAGTTCATGAAAATTGACAGTCACCTGTGTTTTCATGGGCAGCAGAAGTCTCCATGCTGCCTGTACTGGTGGATCACATCCATGGCCAGCCTAGAACCTTCTCCTCTGAGCTGCGCTTGGCCTCCCCCTCCTGTTCTCCAGCCACCAACATCTCACACAGGACAAGAGGTTCTGTCTTACTGATCCACTTTTCATTAGAATACGTGCTATAAGTTGGGTTTTTTTCTTTACTAAAAGCATAACTCATACCTCAAACATTACTTGAATTTCACATTTCCTCATGATACTTGGTTGTGTTACCCTGCTAACTTTGTGCAGATGCTGCACATCTTCCAGGTGATCCTCACCCGCGATTATGTTCACTTCACATTACATTATAACAAATCTAAATGTTACTAAGCAGGAGAGTGACTTCAGCAAGGCCTGGATTACTTTTCATATGCCACCAGCTCTACTGTCACTACTCTTCCCCTTTCCCGGTGCTGACTCAAGTGAAAAGGGGCGGGAGGGCCCAGTACAACCTCAGCCACACCTCAGGCTCAGGTGTAACTTCAGGAGACCACCCACCGTGTGATCTAATGGATCTACATATACAACCACATCCCACAGAATAAATCCCTCTCTCTGAGGGCTTGGGCACTCCCACACACCACACCGTGGAGCAGGAAGGTTCAGCCCTCCAACGAGGTGCAAGAGATTTTGAAATGGTGGAACATATCGCTATCAAAACCTCCTTCCTCCCAACCACCACCCTCTCCAGTCACCAGGAAGGCAGTCCCTCAGCTCACACCCATCACATCTGTTAAACAGGTCCCAGCACTGCTGAGGGAGAGGCTGCAGAAACCATCCATCAACACAGCACTGAAGTCTGCTGGTGGAAAGGCTGAGAGAATTTGTACCATTCAGCCTGGAGAAGAGGCTCTGGGGTGACCTTATTGCAGCCTTTCAGTACCTGAAAGGAGCCTACAAGAAATATGAAGAGGGACTGCTTACAAAGGCGTGGAGTGACAGGATAAGGGGGGAATGGCTTCAAATTGAAAGAGAGTAGGTTTAGATGGCATATTAGGAAGAAATTCTTTATTGTGAGGCTGCTGAGGCAACTGGCACAGGTTGCCCCGAGGAGCTGTGGAAGCCCCATCTCAGGAAATGTTCAAGGCCAGGTTGGATGGGTCTTGGAGCAACCTGGTCTAGTGGAAGGTGTCCCTGCCCATGGCAGGGGGGTTGGAACGAGGATGATAATTAAGGTCCCTTCCAACCCAAACTGCTCTGATTCTGTGACAGGCTGGCCAATGCAGCAGTCCCTTGTGCCTCTCACCTTTGGTGTCAGAGAATAGAAAGCCATCAGAGACATATTTCCCGCTCACGTTTTGCATTCTGGCCAGTTTCCTATAGGATATATATTTTCGTTCTGTACATGGAGAGCATTTTACAAAACAAAGTCATTCTAGACCACTTTAAGAGACCCAGACTTTTAAAAGCCTCTAATCTCTGGTAAAGCAACAACCACCATGAACGGTTCAAATGTCCAAATACTGCTACAGAAGTAGACAAGTAATTGCTCAGTGAAGGGAGTTTCCACATCCGTGGTTAAATTTGGACATCTGTAACTACGAGGGATACACTGTGCCTGGTTATTTGCAAAAGTAGCTGCAAAGTTCAATACTAAAAAGCCTCTTCCTCTTTCCTCCTCTCCACTCATGCTGAACACGTGTTTATGGCAGTGGAAATTATACACGCGGCGAGAGAGGAGAATAAATAACCCACCGAGTTGTCTGAGGACATGTGCAAGCACTAGCACATCCTCACTCACTCTGCATTCTCTAATACCACCCCACCTGTCCCCTGAGCTTACCTGATGCTGCCCTTCCTGGCCAGAGATCCCCTCCATTTCTCTCCCTCCCATTTGGTATTCCAGGAGTTTATTTCAGGCAAATCCTTACAGCCGTGGCAGTAACTACAGCAGTAAAACAAGAGGAAGAGCTGCAGGATGAAGTGGTGTGTGTGTGTGGAACTATTTGCCTCAAGTAGTTAAAGCCTGTCAGGCCCCATCTATCGGAAATCAATCTTGCTGTCTTGCTACTGTAACGCCGGCACAGCAAAGGTCACCCAGGTACCTCCTGACACATGTCAGTGTCTGGTGTTACACTCCTGTATGAATCAGTGGGATTTTTCTTTGAAAGGAATAAAACTGTTAAAAGAAAGCAATGTAAAACAGCCTTAAAGCAATAATGCTAGTAGATCAAAATTTAAATAAGCTTTTTTTTTTTTATTAGTACCAGGAACAGTACACATGTTATCCTGTGCTCCCCTGGGAGCACTGCAGGCAAGCTCCCCTTGCACTAAGTGATATACAAGCACAGAGCAGAGGCCAACCACTGACCTTAGTGGACTGTAAAAAAGCAAGACAGTGGATTGAGAGACCCCTCATCTCTTGCAAGCACTGAACAACAATCTCAGATCACGCTAAACGCTCATCTAGCCCAAGCCCTAACAGCGAGTTGCAATGGGTGTTTTAGGAAATGAATACATAAGCCAGATCAAGTAAATGAATTCACACCCCCGCCCCCTCCAGCAATCAGCATGGAGGTGTTCTCTCAATATTTACCTAACAGTGGGCTTCCTCACACCTACTGAATGTAAACTCAGGCTAAACTCAGATGTTTATTTTCCAGGCTGGAAAACATGTATGCTATGACAAAAATCCCTTACTAAGGTCTGGTATCTTTTAACCAGGAGTTTTATCACCATGATCCTGTGGATGGTCAAAACCATGGGAAGCCTTGCTAATTAAAACATTATACACACAAGACAGCACTGAAGAAGAAGCCAACAGCCTGACTCTGAAAAGGGAACAGGACTTAAAGGCTACAATCCAAAGTGGTTTCATTGCTGACTATTCTGGTTCCCTTAGCATTAGTGCTGCAGAATAAAAGCCCTGCCTTTCCTACTACCAAGCTTTTTCTTCAATTTCCGTCAAAAGTAACTTGGATCAGACAGTGGGAAACAGCCACATCCACAAAGAGTTAACTACAGAGGGTTTTTCTCCTACTTCATATCTGTCAGAGCTCTTTTCCTTCTGCTGCTTTTGCCAGTCTGTGCACGAAACCATATTGGTTCCCATCCAGGAGAGGCTCCTTGCAAAGCAAACGTGTGGCACATCAAACACAGACTGTGATTTATGTTTGATCCAGCTGCCATTTTGCCCTCTGAAACAGATAAAGCTTTATATGAAGACCAGAGAAAGTGATAGCTAGTGCAGGCAGCACTATGTTGTCTTCTAGGACTTCACAGAAAAGCCACATTAATGGGCAGCTCCTCTTTTTAAGATGCCAACCTGTCAATACTGTCTGAAAGAGTAAGAAGGAACAATGATGCTCTGAAACCAAAAAATTAGAGCTTTCACCACTCACGAGTATGAAACAGCCTTATCATCAGTCTTGGAAATGCAAACATGTAATCATGCCTGCACTGGGTCACACAGAACTGTGCACTGGAGACAAGGTTTCTGTTTCTCATCCAAGTCCTGAAGTAAGGCAGATCCACCTTCCTTGTTTTCTTGACAGATCCAGGACATAAATTCAGCTCTAAGTGATTAGCAGCATTCTGAGGACTGAGGCTGAAGGACGATGTTACAGTGAGGCAGCAGCAGCGAGAACAGGACCAATGAAGTTCACACAACAATACCAGTGAGTATGACAGCGCTCAGCTATTGCTACAAATCCCATCATAGGCTTATGTTTAGAATTACACAATGATGCCAAAGCTCTGGTGGCACCAGTAGGTGAGACAGAAAAGCTGACAGGACATGTCTCTGTGTTTCCCAGGCTTACCAGGTACAGCTCTGCTCCATCCATCACTGCTAACCTAACCTTCTCCTCACCAGCATGGGACTGGGGTTCAGCACCCTTTGGGGGGGCTCAGTTTTCTTCAGTCTCTTGCACTTGGATAGAGAAGTTTCAGGGAGAACAGGACAGCACTGCAAAGCTGGAGTGACCAGTATGTGGCTGCTGGGAACTGTCCACATAGGGAGGAGGGGAGAGGGCTGCAAAGCAGAGGGTAGAGCCCAGTGCTGGACCTGAAGGAGCTTTTTATCTGTTTGCATGAGTTCTGGGAGAACATGAGACAGCATGAAGAAGGCAGCTTGAGAAACTGAAAACAAGTATTCGGCTGCCACTTCGAGCCTACCAACCCGTTATGAACAATATAGAGGTTATTTTGCACAGAGTTTTAATCACAATTGCCACACAGGTTTTCAGATGCGCACAGAGCAGCTCAGAACAAAATGCTATTTTCCCCATCTGCTTTTACAAGTCTTTTTCTGGGAGAAATTGCTTTTAGATGTCTGCTTGTGGGTGTGACAGCTCTGAACAAGGCACTGCGGGGTGTTGCGCAAGGCTGAAAAATATGAATGGAAAAGCCTCTCCATTCATTTCTCTAGTGAGTAACCAGGAACTGAGCAAATGGGATACAGAGGGTAACAAAAGATTTCAGCAGACATGAGCAACCCCATGCTCCACGTTCTCAGAGATCACTGCATGCCAGCCCCATTTGTGCCTTCCAGGTCACAGGCTGCACAAATGTTGCTGGATGACACTGAAGGCAACAGCCACTTCCCTGCACTTCCCTCTTCCTTCTCTGTACAGGCACACCACACTGACAGAAGCAAGGGGACAGCCCCATTTTTCATCCTGTGCTTGTCCTTCTCTCAAGAGCAAGGAAGGTTTCACCTGAGCTCCATTTTACCATTCCATCTCCGCAAGTTTTTGCATTCATTTGGAGATGGCAACCTCGGGACACTTCTGTTTTCCAGAGAGACCAGGGGTGACAACGGCAGAGAACTGTCTCAGCTTGCACAGAGAGGAGATTTCAGAAGAGAAGGATTTTATTTAAAAATTAGGAGAGGGATTTGAGGGAGACAAGAGATACCTGAGCACCAAACTGAGCTCATGAGAGCCCTGCGCTGGCACTGTGACTGGAGAGCCACCTCATATCTGTCCCATACTGAGTAGGAGACATGACAACCATGCAGTTTGGAAAAGCAAGGTAAATTAGTCCAGTCATATCCAGTGAGATAACAGACAGCTGCTTCCCTCTGACTGTAGCTGAACATGATTTCCCAGCAAAAAGTCTAAAAGTCATCCCCACCCTACTGTTCCCCCCCCAACAATGGAGTCCTCTCCCTACCATCTCAGCATTAGAGATTTCAACTACTCCATAACCCACTCCTGTCACGTTGACGTGGGCAAGAACAAAAAACAACAACAACAAAAACAACACCAAAAACAGCCAAGCAAAAAAACCCCCAAACCAAAAAACAACAAACCCCACAGAAAAACCCTATGATTCAGATTTTAAGTCGACATGCACAGTGAGAAACAGGCAGCAATAACCATCTCCCCTCCTCACCTAAAGGCAGTCTCAATTTTATCAGAAGATCTGCACAACACATCTGCTTGCAGTCTCAATTTTATCATAACACAGGTACAATTCTCCTCCTTACCTTAAGATGTGCAAATAATACTAGTACCTCATACTTCTTACTGCACTGCTCATCAGAGCCTTAACAAACCGATTCCTCTCCCTCCTCTCCTCCCAATCATAATCATTACTATTTCCTTGTGCTTAGGCAAGTGAATTTCCACTGTAAAACCTCCTCTTAGTCCTTCCCACCTATTACACTCGAGAAAAATGTTGAGATGTGATTTACCAGGGAAGGAAACCATTTAAATACATTATTCATTGAAAACAGGAAAAGAAAACTAACAAAGCAGCTTTGATCTTTTACATGATTAATTCATGCACGAGAAATTCTCTGTGCCATAAGATTTAGAAGATTTCAAACCACGCTGGCAGAAGTAGCAGCAACAGAGTGTGACAGCATTTATAAGTCAAAGCTCCCATCAGTTGTGCAAAATCCTTGAGAAAAGCAGAATTGTCAGGATGGGCAAAGAGCAGGGAGATCCTGAACCCTTCCCTGCTCCTGATGCCTCGGGGCTCTGCCCTGTTGCAACCATCAGCAACTCACATGCTCGTAGGTGGTTCCCCAGCAGGTATCACAACACGCTATTAGGAGGCCCTGCCCACACAGGGAAGCACGAGATCCAAGTTAAACCTATTTTTAACCAGGTGCAGTTGAAAGCTATTTTTAAGTGGATGCTCTGGGGACATCCTTCTTTTGGGCCATGTGACCAGCTTCAGCACTGAAGTTGGTCACCGTGGTAGCAGTAAAACAAGAGTCTCCACTCAAGGTCTTACACTCAATTAGATCTCCTTAAAATTCCCACCTTTTTGTTCAGGCACTGCAATTTTCTAGAGACACGGGCTTAACAGCTGTCTCAGAGAAGGAGGAGCAGGAAAATACTTTTTATGTAACACGAGACAAAGCACACAAAGAAACCAGGATGAACAGAAGGTAAGTTGAAATGGGAGTATCGAGCAGCTTGCGCCCAGAGGGACCCAAAGTTTTGCAGCATTTCCACAAACAGCAACCACGTTCCTCGACACAGCCACCCCTAGGATTAAACCTCATGCCTTCCTCACCAGGGGCACTGCACCTCTCCATGAGAAAGCAAACTGTAACCCAAAGCAGAACTGGAATCTAGTCAGGAATAAATTAACTAGGAGAGCTAATTAACCAGAATAAGTGAAACACTCCCATTTTTTTCCCCTGTCAGGGCCTCCGACTGCTGCCGTGCGATGTCTCAGCTTTTCCCCAGACCCTGGAGGTGCACTTGGCCTTGGGCTCACCAGGGAGGATGACCAATACCTGAATCACCACCCTGCAACACCAGGATCCTCCTGGTGGACCGCTCACCCCACAGCTGCACGGACCCAGCCCAAGCGGTCCGGCCTCATACTCAGCTCTGATCACACAGCCGATCCCGGGCACTTTTGAGATTTCCATGTGGCAGCTTGCTAACGAGTTCTCTAATTGCAACAGCCTTAAAAAGCAGGTTGTTTACCATGTCGCTCTCCCACGCAGCTTCCCACACACCATGGGCTGAGTAAGACACTGCCGCAGCAAAGCATCTGTCAAAAGAAATAAATTCAGCCTCTTGTATCCCAAGCTCTTCGCTACCAGGAAGAGACCTGCCAACAGGCAGCACCTCTTCTCATCAGCACAGTCCCCACCTTGGCAGTGCAGCAAGGAAACACTCAGTGCTCGAGTGCTCAGGCTGGCGATCGCACTTGGCTCCACTGCACAGTCCCTCCTAGAACACTTCTGCAGATGGCACAGACCTTGACTGCTCTGACACACACTGCAGCCTTCCTAGTGCCAGCAGATTATTATGACTTCCCAGACTGATTTCCTAAGGGCTGAAGGTCAGGGAGGCTGCATGTTCAGGAAACACAGCTGTCCTCAACAGCTTCCTAGCAGCTACCACAGCCAGACCTGATCTATCCCCCTTCCCCATCTTCCCCCAAACAGGGTTTTCACCCTGCAATACATACTCCTCCATTTCTGAGATATGTTTCTGAGATTTCAAAAGCAGATGTCCAGAACTGAAACAAGTACAGCTTTGAAAATGCTGGGTGCCACGTGGAAAAGGTGCTACCTGCCTTGGCTCAGGATCATAGAATCACGGAATCAATCAAACTCTCCTTTCAGGGAGTTGCAGAGAGCGATAAGGTACCCACCCCCTGAGACTCTTTTACTGCAGATTAAACACCCCCAGCTCCCTCAACCACTCCATTTCAGACTTGTGCTCCAGACCCTTCACCAGTTGTGTTGCCCTGAATGTTGCCCCCACCAGCTTCAACAGCTCCATAATGGCCACCAGTGCCACCAGCCACTTTCATCCTCACAAATGGGTGGCCCTCTCCACCAGGTGTAAGAGCAACAGCAATAAGTACATACCCTGCCTCCCCACCAGCCCTCCCATCTCACTCCTCTCAATAAACAAACAAGCAGAGGTGGGTGAGCAGGAAGAAAGTCACTTTCTCCAACAGCTTGTGAGAGACATCGAAAAGCTGCACCTCTTTTCATCTTTCTTCTCAGTACCTCAATGGGGAAGGAACACACAGGGAGGGAATTTGTTTAAGTTCAAATGGCTGGAGATGACAGCCAGCCTGCAGTTTGATGGTCACAACAGCCCTTACACAGATTTAAGCTTTTCTCCCCCCATACAGCACCCTGCCTTCCTTCCAGAACTCCCTTCCACAGTCATTTTCCAGCCAGATCTGTCCCAACACATGGGACACAGGGTGCCTCTATGGCCAAGATGTGCAATAGCCTTCATGTGCAAGTTGTCATCAGCCCTTTGAGAAGCAACAACGGAGTCTTTCCCCGAAGGACTTGTTTTTTCCCACTCCACCTCTCATTCACAAGTGAAATACAGAACAGAGACAATGCAGGTAAAAATGTGTAGGACCTGCCTGAGACCCCAGATTCCTCACCCACCACCTCAGCACTCTGATCTGGGCAGGCTGGAGAAGAAACATCTTTCTGCCTTTGTCCTTGCTTACCTCCAAGTGCGATCTGCAAGACTGTTTTGTGAACATATAGGAAGGATAGATTTCAGACACAAAAATTCAGAATTCCCTGACTTCCGATAGTTTCATTTTCTAGTAAAAATTCTTCAAACGAAAAGATTTCTGGTTTTAAGGCAATTATCTACACTTTACAAATGAAGAAAACTATAATTAGAAGCAAATTCATCTTCTGGAGCTGGAGCAGCCTTTCCCCTCCACAGCCCCAGCTCACCAGCACGGCTGTGGTCTCACACAGCTCCAGGGAGAGAGGAGAGCACTAACAGGGAACACACACTTCCTAGGAAAGGACTGTGTGCTGCTGTGCCAATACAGCAAGGGACAGACACACTTGCTCAACAAGTCTGACAGCTAGACGGCAGAAAAGAGCTGAGATTCTGGGACTAGAAACTGTTTCAGATTCTAGCAAGAAACAGGCTTTGATGGTCACAGCTATGCTGCTGCTGCAGCCTTTCCTTGTCCTCCTCTACAATCCATCTGTCTATATTTTCCTCCTCTCACCTTCTTTTAATTTTTGAGTTTCTTTAAGCTGCTTCTTCCTGACAATTCTTGCCCACACCCCCCCATCACCATTCCCCAGACCTGTCTCCTACTTCCTTCTCTCTCTCCTAATATTCCTTTTCTCTGGCCTTCTTCCTGTCCCTTTTGTCTCTATTTCTTCTCCAATCGACTTTTCTCAGTGTTTCCACCATTCACTGTCCTTGCCTTATGTCCCAGCAGATGGGGCATGGAGAGCAGGACACCCTCTCAGCCAGACCTCCTGCCTTCCTCCCTCCTCTGCACCACCGCTGGGGTTTCCCCTCCTGCCTCACCACAGCACCCTGGGCCAGTGTTGAGCTCAGGCAAAAGATAGATCTGGCCCCAAACAAACCCACAGCCCTGCTCCAGCTTTGCTCAGTTTCCCAGTCCAGCCCAGCTGGTGCAGAACTGGCCCCACTCAAGGCAGCCCCAAGGACACCCAAGAGGATCCTTTTCAGACAGACAGATTTACCCTTTGTTACAAAACTGCCTCATTCCCATAAACCAGCAGTGTTGGCACTGCCAGGAGGAGCAGTCAGTGAGGTGGGAACCTGCTGAGTGCAGGTGGTGTCCCACAGCACTCAAAGCCACGCTGATATCATGCAGTTTTTCCCAGATCAGGAATGAGCAGATTTTTCCCAGAGAGCGCAGAAGGCAGACAGGGATGGCAAAAGCATTCAGCCCTCCCACTGTCACCTCTGCCAAGCTTGAGGTCACCCTGGCAAAACAGCATCAGGATCTCTTCACTCAAAGCTCTATTTCAACTCAGCATCTCATTCTCGAAAACAACAGAATCATTGCTGCTGAAGCACTCCAGGAAACAAAAACAGCTGGCACTGAAGAGCAGGAAACTCATTATTTTATGCTGGGCATACTCAGGAACAACCTAAAACAGGGGTGTATAAATTGCAAGTGTGAGTATTTGCCTTGAAAAGCACCAGTGGAAGATGAAGTCCGCTTCCTACAGCTCCATACCCACTCACCTAAGGCTGAATATACTCTTCTGCCTGGTTGTTTGAGAGATCTTGCCCAGCTCCAGTGAGGTGCAGGACTCAACTGTCCCAACATCCCCAACATGCAGCAGACTGATGCTGCCGGTCTTCCTCGTGTCTGCAGAGCCAGAGGGAACCTCGGTTCTCCCCACAATGCTTGAATAGCTTCCAGGTAAATTGAAGGAAGTAAACACTGTGGCACAGCAGCATCCTGTTACCTCCAGGTGACAGGGACTTATGGACACTGGACAGACTGGGCTGTGCTGCCAGACACAAGGAAAATCCTTGACTGTGGTGGTGCCACCTAAATTAGGAGTCTCCTCTAGCAGCCACCAGCACAGGGTGCAGAACCAGGGCTGGTGCCATGATCCCTGGCTGCAGGATCACAGCACTGACGTCCCATAGCTTCATGTTTGCCTCCTTCCATCCCACATTCACCATCCTGCTCCACTGCAGCACAAAAACCAGCTCCAGCACAGCCCTGCCCTCCAAGGCCAAGGAGAGAGATTTAAGCTCCTCTGGGAACTACGGTCACCTCTTCCAGGAATCACATTTAAATAAAGCAAAAAATCTCTGTTCCTCATTACAGCCAGGAACACTGAAATCCCAGGGCAGATTGCAAGCTTGCATATTTATCTCTAGGTTTCAGAGCCCAGACAAAACACAGCCCACTGAGGAAGTGAAGTTAACCCTGATATCACTGCTTGTTGCATTTTTGCAGCGCCTGGATATCTAAGCAGTTGGCAGATTCTGGCAAGTCACGAATTACTGACAGAACCCTCTCAGCATTAGACATACTGCAGTGGCTGTGGTGCTCAAATGGACTGTCTTCCAAGAAGTAAAGGTGGTCTTGTGGATATGCAGCAGGCTGGGGTGCTGCTCACCTCCTGGCTCTGCGTTAGAGCACCTCCATAAACACCAAGCAAAATGCTTCATTTCCCATGGCCTGGATCTTCCAGCAATCAGGAATAAACAGCTTTGTTTGCTTTCCTTTTCAAATCTTTCTTTCCTGTGAAATTCTGAATTTATCGTATTTGACTTTTTTTTTTTTTTTTTTTAATGGAGAAGCGGCATATGTGAGATATCAGAGCGTCAGGGTGCAAAAACACTTGGGTTCTCTCTGCAGTATTTACATGTGAAATGCAATATGCACATTTTGAAGGTTTCTCTTTGAAAAAGAAAAAAAGCTCATGGAGGCTTCAGGACAAAGAGCTGTTCTTGCTCCCGTTGGCTTGGCTGGTACACCTCTGTTGGGGTGCAGGTTTGCAGAGTGTGACCTCCAGGAGAGCAAGGCCTGCTCAGGACTTCAAGATCAGCCTCTGGAAACCCTTTACTTTTTAACCTGACTGATCTTGCACCAAGGCTGGGGATCCACTGAAGTTCACCTGCCTGTCACACAGAGATGCACAGCATCTGTCGATTACATTCCTGGTCTCTGCCAGGGCTCAATCTTCTCCTGGGTACACTTAGGGTGTATTTTCCCCCCCCATGGAGACATTGACATTGTTCTGACCTATCTCCACGTGGAAATACAGAGTTGAAACAACACGGAATCTGGAAATCCCTTGCCTGCAGCACACACACATGGGACAAGTGTACAGCACTCAAAAAAGTGTAGGCATTGGAAAAAAAAATGCAAGGGTGTAGAAAAACGTGTCTCATGCTGCTCTCTGCCACATAAGACTTTGGGCTAGACATTAAAGACTTCCATGTTCTCAGACTGGGAACCAAAGATAGCAAAAACTTTCTTTATCCTATTCTGTATTGATAGTGCCTATATAGATCAGGAGGTTCTCTAGAGGGTGTTATTACATGTCTTAAAACTCTGCTCTAGCTAGTAAACCAAAACAGAACAATGGCCCAACTAGCTAGGGGATGAGAACAGGACATTTTTCATTCCTGATTCCTGGTTTCCAATAATTTCTCCCTTAACTAAAAAAAACAGGCTAAAACCAGTCATTATTGTAGTTAAGAGAGGACTGGTAAAATCTTCTTTCCTCCCTCTTGTGCAAGAACCTGATAACATATCTGGCAATAGAAGTTTTATGGGGCTGAGGAGCTACATTATAGTGCAGAGCAAAGATCTTGTTAGCACAACACCTATACACCACTTCAGACTTCAAGGCTGCAGATTTTTACTGGTACCCATCTGAGGAAATGTTATTTCTTAAAATAAAAATCCACTCTGTGTTAGAAAAACGTATTCCAAGAAAAGTGACAGCAAAAGACCAAGTATTTGTGTTTGAAAACGAACTATCCCAAACACATGATGTGCCAGCTGCAAAATAAAGAAGCATTTCCTGGTCTAGAGGCAGGCTCAGGCTTCCTGAACCTGCTTCTTAAGTTACTTGTATGTAAGCAGTTTTAAGCCTCCCCCTTGGAGAGGTTGGAACTTTAAGGTCCCTTTCCAACCCAAGCCCATGATTCAATGATTCCTTGCTGCTGCAAACCCTACCAACATTAACTATTTAGTAATGAATACTAAATCTGCTCTACCAAGTCACTCGGCTTTTCAATATTCTCACTGTTCTATTTCTTGCCCAGGACTCAAATTTGTCTTTGTCTTTCCTGACACTGTAAGAAAAGAAACAACCATTACTTATCTAACAACGATGGAATTAAAAGTGAACTTCAAGCAGAATTATCACATTGAGTGACAACGTAAAAAAAAAAAAAAAAAGTCAAAAAAAGGCATATTGCAAGAGTTCAAAGCACTAAAATAGAAGCACTTTATTTTCTACAGGGCTTGCTTCATTCATTAATTCAGTCAAATACTTAATTTGTATTAATTTAATTAGCTCTGCTCAAAATTAAATAGAGCAAATAGCAAGAGAGGCGGCCAACTGAGGGCACAGGCAACGCGCCTCGCAGGCAAAGCTGCAAGGGGACGTGGTGTTCCTTAGTGTTGCAAGGAGAGAGGTTCATACCATCCTCCAGGCACACACCTGGGGCCTCTCAGTGTCCAGTCTGACCTTGCTGCAGCCAAACACCCACCCACCATCACCTGCTCTTGAGTATCTCTACCAACTTCTCACAGGTGCCCAGAAGCCCCAACAACAGCAGCAGTTCACCCAGTCACTGCAAGGCTTTTTATTTCGTCAATCACCTTCTGATCAAGAAGAACATAATGCATGATTTGCCTTTTCACAGCTGAAAGCAGTATTCAGAGGCAGAAATATACAAGCAGTGGAGAGAGGGGCTGAATTCATGTCACCCTTTGGGGCACCCCAACAGCATCGGCCAGTTCCCACAAGCAACACAAGCCCCAGAGTCTCCTCACAAGAGACACAACCTTCACCCAGAGCCAGGGGGACCCCGATGACACCTGGGAAAGCACAGAGGGGCTAGAGGACCATAAAGGCCCTCAGTCAGTGTGTCTTCCTGCCAGGATGCTCCCAGGTGCTCCCAGGAGGGATGAGGAAGATCGCCTTGCTTGGAAGCTGTCCGCCTGGAAATGGTTATGACCAAGGTTAGGGGAAGAGGAAAAACATTAGAGACTCTACACCTTATACAGCACTGCATGTTTTAGAGAGAAATGAAGCAGAATTTTTTTAAAGGAGGCCTACAAGAGTTGAGATCTGGTGGATTATCTCAAAGATTCTGGCACATACATGGAGGGAGGGAGGGAAGCAGGGCACTACAGGTTCAGCTAAACCACAGCTCCTGCAGCCCCCAGGGCTGGGCAGAGCTGAACTGACTCCTGGCAGCCACAGCTTGTCCTGTTACACACACACTGCACCCCACTCCCATTCCCAGCTCCTCAGCTGACAACGTGTCTCACATCCATGGAGGTGGCACATCCACAGTAAAAACAGACCCCTCAGAGCAGGCATACCCATTATTTTTAAGAGAGCAGCGGCAAGGAGACACAAACAGAGACATAGAGAGGTTAGAAATGCTAAAGACACCCTTGAGGGAAAAAAAATCATATTTATATCCAGAGTAAAAAGAAGAAGGAAATTTTAAAATAAATGATTTTTGGAGACTTGAAAAAAAATCCTGTTATCAGGCAGGGTGAAATAAAGAAAACTCAGAGAAGAGTATATAAATTCATTTCAGGAGGGGAGGGAAATCAATTCCTAAGCAATGCCTGAAGTCTGGCAGGCAGAAGGTCAGTCCTCACCTTCTCTATGAAACAGCCTGGACTGAAACAGCTCTTGAGTTAGTGAGGGAGATGGCTGGGGAAGGATGTGCTTCCCTCCACCCCAGAGAGGTGCCAGGGCCACCAAGACCCAGCAGAGCCAGCAGAGATGGGGCACGCTGGGAGAGCTCAGGAGCTGGACTTTGATGATCCTTGTGGGTCCCCCTCCAACTCAGAATATTCTGTGATTTCTGTGAGAGGTAATCTCCTCCCAAGCTAAGGAGATTTTCATTTTAATTCTGCACTGGTTGCTTTACACAGGAAATGTCAGCTGAATGAGGGGAGTTAATATAATCAGGTACAGCTTAGCACAGCAACAAATACATCCAGCAGAGAAAATAAAGATAGGCAGAGGTAATTTCACTAGAGCTCCCTTGCTTCCTACTGCTCCATTCCTTTCTCTTCCTGAAAAGCTACATGTATTTTTAACACGTGAAACAGGAAGATTTCCCTGCCTCAACACAGCAGGGTGGTAACACTGATAGACAGAAGAGCCATATGAGAACCTGCAGAGAACTAACCTCTTTCCAGCTGTATGTTTTCTACACTGCCTTTATCCTGACAGCACACGAATGCTTCTATGGGACACACTGCACCCCTCACAGGAGTGACACCCTTCTCCCCCATCCCTGCTGTAGGTGAACAGAGCCAAATATAGATTTTGGTCAGAAGAACTTTTGATCAAACAAAAAAAAACCACCATTCCTGAATGCAAATAAAGTCCAAGCAACCAACACTAGGACTGCCTGTTTTGGGTAAGCTTCTCAGACAACAAAATAATACAGTCTCAGGTGGACCTAACATCCAAGTCTTTTTTATTTGGGTGTTGGTTTTTTTTTTTTTGGGGGGGGATGGCTTTTTTTTCTTTTTTATTCCCCCTCTCTTTACCCACATTTTGGACTTTTGCTTTGCTGGATTTAAGACAGTGGCATCTGAGCCCCTGTGAATTTGGCTATTTCCATAAACAAAACAAGCAGCTTGGCATAAAACCTCTCTGAGATGAATGAGGTGTGTCAGGACCAGCAGCAGGCACTGACCCTCCACCTCTGCTCAGTGGAGCTCTCAGAAGCTTTTCAAAGGAAGATGCTCCCCCACAGTTCAGGCTGACTCCATTACATTATCCTGCTGTCTCCTGAAAGCCATGAGGAAAAAAAAAACCCATGTGGGTTGCTTGAAGAGTCTGTCTGTGAACACTGTCATGATGCTCTTTTTACTTGCTAAAGTCTGGCTTCTTTTTGTAGCACCACGTCACCACTGCTTAATCCTTTTCAGAGCAGAAAACACATCAGAGATACACTCTTAACCATTCAAAGTCATAAGAAATGTCCCAAATATCATATTGCTTGAAAATCCACACTGGTGGGACACTGATCACTGGGTTCTCTGCGTGCCCACAGACACAGAAAGCCTTCAGGAGGTCTCTGCCACATTAGCCAGAAGAAGCAGGGAGGATGTGATAGTGGCTGCCCTCCAGATCAGGGGAACAAGTGGGAAACCACTTTTTGTACTTTCAGGTTCTGAACTATTCTTGAACTTCTTTCCATAAAACTTCGAATTTCAAATACAGTTCCAAGCCTCCACATTTCCAGCAAAAGAGAGAGGACAAAAAGAATCAAACATGATGTTATAAACAAGCCCTCACTGCTTATTAGACGGAAAGCCCTTCGTTGTGGATGCCTCCTTTATCCAAAGACTGGGAAAAGTCAGTATCTGCAATCAGGCTTGCCCTGCATTATTTCTATTCTTGGAAACTATAAATGTGACCATACATGGGAACAACCAGTCAACAAAAAAACCAAGGACCATCTTCGATGTTCCTGTTCTGTAAGTCTATACATCCTCAATAACAACACAGAAAAGAGAAGTAAACCATTTCCAACATTTCCCATTTCCCCTGGAAAGCAGTAGCTGTACAAACATCTGAGTTCTCCATCCCTCATCTTTGAGACTTTGTTAGCAATAAGCCTTCACAGCTCAGCCTCCAGCACAGATTTGAAGCAAACTCTGGATTAATGCTCAAGCCCAGCATCCCTGCTCAAACCTGCTTCAGATGGCCAAGCATGACACTCTTGCATGTGGATACAATTTGGGATGCAGGTCACTAAAAGCCCCCCGTTTCCTCCCTCTTTCCATCATCAGTTCTGCAATAGGCAATTACAGCCAATTTCTAGCGTCCTTTTCACCCCTAAGAGCCACGGCCTCTGGACCTTCAGAAAAGTCCTCCAGGGCTCCTTAGCCCAGTTTTGGACTCACCCTATTCTCTGGTCATAAATAGAAAGCTTCTTGCAAGTGGACTTGAAAAAGTAATCTTGATGTCTCCCTGTCAGAGCACAGCTGCAGGGAGGGGAAAGGGTAAATGCTCAGTTAACATTTTACATGTGGATAAACACAAGAGCAGTTCCCAGACCACAACAAAGCTGACACCTAGGCAGAAAAAAACATTGATTCTTACATGATAGATAGAGAGATAAAAGTTGTAGTGATGATGTGACCTGCCCAGCTTTACCTGGTAAGTGAACTTTACTGGAAAAGGGAATTCCGGTCCTCTCTGCCTGACTGCAGTGCCAGAACGTCATATTCCTCATCTTTTCCATCACTCTAAGACTATAGATTTCTTTAGGAATTGAAGCCAGGCTTTCTGTTCCTATCTCCCTCCTAACATACCTTCTACAAGAGGAGCTACACGCTGTCAGTCCTCCCCAGGAGTAAGAGCAGCCCCAGGTGCACACACTCCCAAAAGCATCCAAGTAAAGCACAAGCTCATATTGAAACCTGCATTTGAAGCACAAAGGCAGGGGCAGTGACAGGCCTGGGCACCAGCACAAGGTGGGACCCGTGGGAGATGCAAGGCAGGAGAGCAGAGCTCCCCCAGAACTCTGGAAGCAACCACCAGCACAGCCTTTGTGCCAAGCACAAAACAGTTTCTGGGTCAGAACCAGAGAGAACATTAAAAACCCATCTCCCCCATGCTGCAGGTAACAGCAGATCCTGCCTCAATTCCTGGCTTCTGTACAGAAATCATCCCCCAAAAATGCAGTTTGAGGCTGCAGCTAAAACAAGAACCATGTTTTGAAGAAAATAAGCTTTTTCTGTGCCCCATCCCAGGTTTCCTGGGTTGCTGCAGCACGGCTCACATCCACGCTCATAATTAGAATCACAGTAAACAACAGGGAAATTAAAAATATCACGCTATAAAATGAAGTTACAGGAGAAAAAAAGCTGTCCAGATACTTTTTCAGGGCAGCTGTCACATTAAAAACTTCTAAGTTTCCTGTGCAAAGTGAACCCAGGAAACAGAAACGCTCATGAAATAGATGGGAACCATTACAGAACAAAAATCATCCAGATGTTTTAAACATGTTCCGTTTTAAACATGCTCTTTCTCCTTAGCCTGCCCTTCAAGAAGCACCCAGGTGAAAAGCAGGAGTGACAAAAACAATCTGTTTGAAGGACAACTTCAGATAAATAAACCATATCACACACGAACCAGCTCCCCAGGTCTAAGATCAGGGCAGAGGGCACAAACAGCACGAGCTGTTACCAACAGCCCCTTCCAGATTTCCCCCACTGCTCCAGAAATCTCCAGCACACCACAGCACATGCCTGGTAAAGAATGCCATTCCCTTATGTACTGCTTGGTAACTGACAGCAGGAATATACACCAGAGTTCTTAATGGAAACAAGCCAAAATAATTCCCTTACCTTCTGTGAAGCTTCCTGTAAGAGTTATGGCAACAAACACTTTGCCTTCTGGCTCCAAATCCACCTGAAAAGGTAAAGACAAAGTTAGAAGATTGGTTTCTTTAAAGCAAAAACTCTTTTCAGGATTTTGCATGACTAATCTTGCCAACATTTGATAATATTTAAACCTGTACATATCGTCATGCACGCCCTTAATTAAAAAAAAGGATCCATGGCTCAAATTGTCCAGCTCCATAAAGAAAAACCAACAAATTTGATTCCTTCTTTTTCCTAGAAGTGCTGCACAATCTCAGCCTTACTAGAGGAAACAGAGATTTAAAAAAAAATAAAATATGGTTCACTGTATTCCAATTTGTCAGATAAATGAAGCAGGACTAACACTGAATGCACACAGTTCTCTGAAAAGATCAATGCATACCTGTTTTGAGAATTATATGGTTATTTCTTCCCTATTATATATTATCTCAGTGAAATGGTTTCAGTCTCTCAAAATATCCTCAGAGCTGAGGTAAAAGCTGATTTCTTACATAAATCACCTTTTGGCCTTAAACCATAGGAAATAGAAAACTGTTAGTGCTGTTACCTAAGGACTTCTTGTCATTTAATCTAAATTAGATAAAGACAGAGATACAGAACATAATTTCAGGGATCAGAGATTCAATTCCAGTGTCAGTCAACCTGTCCTTGAAAGAAAGTACTTATTTTTTGGTGAGTAGATTTTTCATTTTTAGATACATTTTTAATAGAGGTCTGGCTTTTCTATTTATTTTTGTTTTGTTTTATTCACCAGCTAAAATCACAGCTAAGGATCCCTGAAGTTTGAGTCAGGCTGTCACACAGAAATCTCACTTAAAAACCAAAACCAAACAGAACAAGGACAAGGCACTCCCCGACACCCTCCGCAGATTGCAAGTTTAAAATTAGCAAAGAGGAGCTTCACACCTCGTGGGCATCGATAACCTGTGCTGAACAGGAATTCTGAAAATAGAGCTCTCTGGGGGAATAAATAAACATCATTATCCAAACCCTCTCTGTTCTTGCACAAGCACCTTTCCTTAGTCTGGCAGAAAAAGAAGCAAATTCACGTTGGCAGCTCCAAGTTTCATCACAGGAGTGCCCAGAATTTAATGCACCTTGGTCAGCACACTGCAGAGTAGAAAAATACTTCCCAGTCCTGCAAGGCAGGATGATGTGCCCAGGCTCCCTCCTTTTTCAGGGGTAACACACAATGTAATCCTGCCAACCCTTTGATTCCTCTCCAGTGTTAACTCATGGAATACAAAACAGGGATGCTAGAACTGCTCGAGAAAATTCTATCAAAATGTTGATTTTATGGGCTCTATATTTTCCACTAAAAAACCCGATAAAGATCAGTCTCGCAGGGAAAATTTAAGTCAATATTTAGCTTCGGCTCAATATTAATTTTCGTGCTTGCTCGTGTTGAATATTACACTGGCTTTAGGAAGCTGTGTTTGAACAGCCCTCTGTCTCCTTTAATACTGAAGACATTTCCCCAAATAAATTTCAACTCCAGTAATATCAGGCATCGTTTTTGTCTAAATTTCAGGTCACTGGAGAGATGCACAGCTTTGTAAATAAATAGTTCTTTCAAAAATATATAATATCTATAATATGCCATCACCTAAATTGATTTATGGGATATCAAAAATTCAGATTTTATGGGAAGATCCTTACTTACTTAGGCTTCTAAAATCATTCTTCAGTGCTTATCACTTTCCTGCCAGTCTCTGTACAAGACACATGAGACTCCTGCCTTCACACTCACAAAGAGGGTCCTTCCTCCCTTCTTCTGACACACATGGTCTCTGGTGGGATGCAGAGCAAATCCTGCACTCCTTGTTTAGTCTTAAAAGCAAAGGTTGGTCAAGACTCGAGAAGTTGGGCTGAGACCAGGAGATGCAACAAAAGCATCATCCACCTTCGGCACAGGGCAGAGGCAAAAACTGGTCCAAACTCCGTGGCACTCCTTTGTTCTCCACCACTGAAAACTGGATTCCTCTGCCCCCAGCACAGCACAGCCCTCTGCCCGCAGCACAGTCTTACAAAACAGAAACAGAACAATTCTGGAAGTCACAGCAGGAGATTTATGAGAGTTATAAAACAATTTATCTCCCCATCCAGACTCCAAGATTAAAGACCAGTCAAATCCCCTACACCAACTAAGCAACTGTGCTCAGGTTATACCACAGTGCAAGAGCACTCAGCAAAGAGGATCTAGCTACACTCAAGATCTTCCCACAGCACATGTAAGCAGGATCTAATTACAAATTGCAGCTGAAAGGCTCCAAAATGAGGAGTGAAGCCCCAGCATGCCAAGAGCTGCTGAAACTTTGGCACACCAACACCCCACTGGATTCAGAACCGATAGGGAATTTTTATCCTAAATGAGGTTAAACCAGACAGTCTTAAGAATTTCTCTGGTCTTAAACTGATAGCAACAGCAACAAAAGATAAGATGAAATTAAATGAAATGAAATGGAATAATAACAGACCACAGGTAAAAGTATGGCTTTTGGACCTGCTTGTGATCTCCTTTAAAGATGAAATTTGACCAGCTAAGTAGCAGCCAACACAACACCCGAGATAACTCCCAGATATGTGGAATGTGCCCATAACAGAAAATAATCTCTGACACAGAAAACTGAAATCAAAGTGTCAGACCACAGACCTGCCTTCCCATGAACCGGACCGAGACCAGATGATCAAGCAGCTCCCAGGCAGCAACACCCACTGGACAGGACATGCTTCTCACCATCACACACCCTGTACCACGGCCACACAACGTGGAGGGGCCTCGTGCTGGCAGCAAGTGACACCTGTGAGCTCCTCACACTTGCTGGACCACAACCCGTGACGCTGGTGCAGCCCCACCAACGTTCCCACGCTGAGCTGGTGTGAACAGCAAGCAGCTTGCTCTGCCCCGGCCCTGGGCTAACCCCAGCCACCCCTGCAGCTCAGCCCCTCGTGTTCCTGCCCCTGCTTCACACCTTCCTCGTGGCCTTCACACTTGCTGTGCAGCCACAGGAGCAGCACATGCTTTGGGATAGCTTTACCAACTCAGCAAGCAACTGCAGCCACAACTGGGCTTGCAGAAATGTGCCTGTAACCATCTGAAAACAGATGCCCACAGATTAGGAGTGTGGTACCCTACTTCTTCCCTAAAAGGAGGAACTGCTAATAAAAGCTCTCCTTCAACCCTTTTAGTCACTAAAGAACTTAAATTACCAGCACCCACTTTCACAGACTGAGAGGGCTTCTCAGTGTCATGTTACTTCATAAGACCTGAGCACTTCAAAAGGAAGCAGCTGCCAAAGGACTGGCCCTCCAGCCATGGAAGGGATAACCCTCTCTGGGGACGGCTGGCTGGCAGCCCAGGCCCTGACTGCGTGCTGGCAAAGCTCTGGCAATGCTGGTACCTCCCAGCACCAGCGAACACCCTCGGGATCCAGCCTCCCAACAGCAGTGCGGGTGTAACACAAGTACCACACGGATGCCAAGTTTTCCTTCTCACTTCATTTCTTTCTTTTCCTCCCAGCACTGACCATGGCTGCTTAAAGGCAAAAAAAAACAAAACCAAACAAATAACAACTACATTTTTACAAAGAAACAAAATATTACATAGTAATATTCTTGACAGAATTAGTGAAGTCCAAAGTAGACCACAAAATCAGTTTGGGTCAACAACGCAGCTGACGTTGATCTCCTTTTCCAAAGAAAGCTGGAGAGGCTCAGAGAAACTCCACAGCCTCAAGGCAGCACATATTATGCTCAGGGGAAACTCCTACACCATAATATAGGAGATAAGTGATACAGGAATGTAACCATATGTATTTGACAAAATAATCAAAGAGTAATAGCACAGAGAAAAGTTTCCTAATGCCAAGATCTATCTGGCACAGGATAACTTCTTTTAGGGAACCACAGACTTCTGCCTGGAAGGTTTAGTATCAAAGCAGGAGATAAACTGCAAAGGGAAAGTCCTGCTGTATTAGAAGAAACAAAGAAGAAGTCTGAAATTCTGTGCATGCCTCATATTGTGAATGCTGTGAGGCGACCTCTGAATAAATCAAACTAAACTGGTGGCATGCAGCATCACACCACTGGCACACAGAGCTGCAAACAACCATCACCCTCCCCTCTCTCCAGTGCTTTCATCCTCAGCCTGGTCCCCCAGGGAACAATCAGGAGGAAAAACATAGACTTTCTGGCTGGTTTAGAGGTAAGCTGGCCAGGTTTTAGCTCACTGGGAAGGGAGAGTGTGCTTATCAGTGTAGTAAATCCTTTAGTCACCTTCAAGGAAATGATGACAGCACGTTTGTCCATAGCACCAGGGGTGGATAAGATCAACTGTTGGAGTTCAGCAGTACCTGTGAGAACACCACAGGATTTTGGCCCAGAGCTGAGCATACACTTTAACTTCTGTTGAACTCCGCAGCCGTTCCTAAGAGAAAACGAGCGCTGCAGGATTTTGGCAAGCGAGCTGGAAGCGAGCAGGTAAGGATGATGAGTTCAGCCACGGCTTCATTACACTTCCATCGAGAGACACAAGCCCTTGGCAGCGAGGCCGAACGAGAAGCGAGGAGGACTCCACTCCTAACTCAAACCACTCACACGGTGCCCCATGCCTGAACTTGCCGAGATCGTGTCGCTCCACGTGACTTCAAAGGGAGCTGCCAGAGATCGGTTTCCCACAAGGAGGGGCCCCAGTCAACCACCTCACACACCTTCTCCAAAAAGGGCTGTACTAATATCGTTCCCAACAACAGGGCAGGTGTTATTTATTCCCTTTCTCTGTGTTATGAAAAAAAAAAAAAAGCTAATTCAGGAGCAGACAAGGGAACAGATGCAGGGAGACCAAGACAGGGCTCCTTAATCACATGCCTTCACACATATAATAAAAACTGGTCATGCATGATTCACCAATGGAAGAGGTTTGGAAAACAAATTCAGAAGGAGGGTAATCTCTCAGGCAACGTATCAACACCCAGCTGAAGCATCCACTGAACTCGAAGAGCAGGTATAGTCAGTTGGCCTCCGAGACAGCCCGTCGTGCCTCTGCGAAGAGGCAGCTCCAAAGGGCGGCTGCCTGCCTGCGAGTCACCCCCTCTCCAAAACGGAGACAAGGTGGGCCTCCAGGATGAAAAGACATCTTCAGCACTGCATCTGGCACAAGCATTAAGTCTCGCAAATACAGGTTTAGAAAATGATTTTTTTTTCTTCCCGTCCCGCCAACAGATAATCCAGTCTGGGAAGCCTGATCCGAAGTACATCAGAATCAGTGGGAATCTTTTTACCGTCTTTGGGTCAGACACAAAAGAACAACTGCATTTACCCTGGAGCCTAGAACAGCCCTTTCTCCCATTGCTGCTCCCTCCTTCCTTCCCCACAGGCACAACTCATAAGCATCCTAGAAGTACACCCTTTTTTTTCTAAGCCATGTCAATGCTGACGTGGCTTCAGAACCAGAACAGGCCAGACACTTGCAGTGAAGAAAGTAAATATAAAAGCTACCTGGGGACTTCATTAGCTTAATTAAACAAGTAGCTATATCTTTTTACTTCCTCCATAATTTTTAATTTTAATTAACAGAACTGCATATGTAATCAGTCATTTGCAGAGGCAATTCCCAAGGCTCTGTTCAGTTGAAAGGGCTGAAAAGTCTGGGTTAGGCTGAAACTGGTTTTTCACATGCCTCTAGTTATTTCTTGTAATCTTTCTTGTTTAAGCTCCTAACAGATCACGCTTATGGAATGTCAGCTCTTTCTGTGTTTTAATAATGTAGCACCTCCTGAGCGTGCCTTTGTTGGACAGGTCAAATAGAAACTTTCCCAGATAAATACACGGTGTCTGGATTAATCAGTCCCTCTTGTCCTTTTCAAGGCTGACAGACACCTGTCTATCAAGTCAAGCACCTATGAGAATTCTTAGGGCTGTCTAGCACAGAGGGGATTTTGCATTTCCAGATCAACAATTTAAAGCATTACAAATGCATATAGTATGAACTTTTAAAGACTCAAGTCAGTGTGCTTAACAAAAAAAAAAAAAAAAAACAAACACATAAAAAAACCCCCAAACAACAGGGTGTTGTCATGCATCTTGTCATTCCTGCAAAGGCTGGAAAGTGCTGAGGGCAGTAATTCCCACTGCAGGTGCTAAGGGCAGACAGGGACAGTATCTCCACAACCCAGGGCAAGCTCTGTGCAGGGGAGGCCCAAGGAGATGCCATTTGGTGAATGGCAGCAACCCAAGCTCTTGCTCCACCCAAGCTTTGAACCTCATGCTGCCAAACTGCAGCATCTCCCTGCTAACAACAACAACAACATTTAACTTCGAAGCCAAGTCACCAAACAATGAGGGAGAACAGGGTGTCCCAGTGCTGGGGAAAGGCTGTAGGTAAACTCAAGAATGGGTGGAAAGACAGTCTCTCCCATAACTCCTATAACCAGTTATTCCAGCTATTACTGTAATATTGTCATTCTAATTTTTTGTTTCAGGACAGCTGCTTAAAATATTACTTTTGTTTTCAGTCAAGCTGCATAATTATAAGCTGTGCACCAGTCATGAACAATCATGCATAACTAATGACTCTTAGCCAATCCTGGACTCTTTAATCAATTTTAGTCTGGTTTCACCCAAGAGATTTCCCACCTCAACAGGAGACTTGCTCAGGTAGGAACAAGATTTGTCTATCCTGTGAAAATTCCTGCCAAGAAAACTTTCTTGAAGGGCTACAAATAAAATACAGATAAATAAAATATAGATTAAAAAAGGTTTCAAATACTCAAAAAAAATAGAACTTTCAACAGCATGAGACAGAGCCTGCTCCTAATGGAGTTACACCAATTTATATTGCTTTTGAGAAATCTCACCTCTAAAGCAATGAATGATTTATGAGTAATGGCTATAGGCAGCTCCTCTTTAGTGTATTTTAAGAAAAATTTTAGGTTTATAAAGTTAAAAAGGGAGAAACACAGACATAACTGGTCCAGGGACCATTATGTTTTTGTTCTCCTTATATTCTTAAAGAAAAACAACAGCAGCTCTCCAGAGGGATTTTTAACCTCTTTTCCCGAGTCATGTGGCAAGGGGAGGGAATCCAATTGCCTGTTTGTAAGTCCCACAGTACTGAAGTTTCTTGAAGAAGCAGCAGCATTGACCCCAACAGTACCACCACTGGGCAAGAACCCGTTCCTTCAGAAATTTAAGTGAAACTCAAAACAAAATGGGGGGACATGGGAGAGTCTCGGAGTCCCGCAGACACACTGGAATCTGCAACAGAGGAGGGATTTCATCCGCAACATCAAGACAAGTGTGGGGCTAGAAGTGACCAGGCTGGCAAATGTGCTGAGAAGAATGCATGAAGAATGACCAGACCCTACCAGTGAGGGTGCATTTTCTGAGGGCACAGAACATGCCAAGCATGGGATGACACCGCGAACTGCCCACGAACAGCAAAGCAGGGGCAGAAACTACCGCAGTAATGGTACATGGCAGCCAGGGGAGATGCCAGGCAGAGAGAAAAGGCTGCTCTGAGCCTCCCTGAGCAGCCCCTGCAGCAGCCCAGCTGGCTGCAGAGAAGAAGGGGAAGGACACCACATCTGCCTCCCCAACTCCCTCCCACAGCCTGTACGACTGTGGTCCGTGTGAAACCAGAACGGTGTGGGCAGGACGGATGCTGCCTTTCCCCATGACATGAACACACAAGCAGAGCTTTACCTCTGCTGAGCACAATTAAACAGTAATTATTAAATATAAATCTTTGTAACACCATGCCAACTACCACCATGTCCAGTTCATCACTGGAGTTTCCTTCCAACTCCACTTGCCTTCCTCCCACAGCTACTTTTTTTTTTTAAGGAGGGGAAAATCACAGATTACTTCAATTTCCCAAAGGAAAATACTGACATCAATGCAGGACCACTAAATTAAAGGGTGGCAAACGCAGGACTTCATTTTCAGCTGTCTGAACACTTGATTACAGCAAATGCACCCATGCTCACAGTCAGTAGCTGCTATCAGGCTATCAGCTTTGCATATACACTGTATGGAAATCTGCCTGCAAACACCTATGTGTGCAACAGCAGGTAAAAGAGGCTGAAACTGGGACAGGACCTCTGCTCTTCAGGGGACTTGGGAGCTTTGACCAACAAATAACCAACAAAAATCTTCTATTTCCATGTAATGAACAGTAACAACACATCAATAAACCTCAACAACCAGTTATTACCAACGCACCAAAAATCTTTCAACAGCCATGGAGCCCTGGGACATGAGCTATCACACTCTGGACACAGGAGTTGCAAAGGCATGATGCTGACAGACCTGTCACTGAGTACACAATGCAGGGAATGTCCTTTTCTATCTCCAAGTTCTGGAGTTTATCAACGAGCGTATTTTCAGTCTTCTTCATTAACTCGACACTACTTGGCAGAAAACACAGGAAGCTGTGCCACTTTTGCTGTTTACAGTAACAAAGTAATAAGTCACTGACTGGTGGCATGTAGGCAAGTTGGTGACACTTCCCATTTGGAAATGCTCCAAGGGTCACAGCAATGAGATGGTGAGCAGAGCTTCCCCTGACACAGCTGAGCTTTGCACTGATGCAGTGTTCCCCAAGAAGGAAAGGGCAGGTGAGTGCTAGCGGGGCAGTGAGCCCAACTAGCCCACACACCAGCCAGGCCTGGGTCTGCCCAGAGAGGAACAGAAGTACAGAAGGAGAAATACAAAGACTGGGCAGAAAAGCAATAATGATTCTCCCAGCCCTGAGAAGCCTACCACGGCACAGCATTCACCTGCAGTTTAATTAAACTTATTAACAAATCTAGGCAGACTTACGAACCATTCAGGACTTCACATATAACAGCAAAGTCTGCACGTGGTCTGAGGTTCTGTGTCCAAGGAACTCTTGCTGGCTGCCCAAGAATCATCACCGCACAGCTACAGCAGGAGAGCACTGTGTAACCTGAGGGAAATCCACTGGGTTGTACAGTTTCAGTCCTCAATGCCCTCTTTATGGATCCAACACAGGGAATTGTGAATCCCTAAACCAACTGCAATACTCTGCAAAGAACCCCTCTGCAGTCGTCTCCCCAGTACCTTGCTCATTTACATACTTGTGTTGTTCTCCAGTGTTCAGTGCTGGGAAATATTTTCTTGTTATTCACAGGTTTTATTGCCTAATATTAAGCTTCTGAGAAATTACTCTCATTCAAGTCTCCATTAGGTGTGTCGCTATTTTTAAAATATCTTCCTACTACATATAATTCATTTGGTGTACTGCTGCTTTTCCATTTTTGTCCAAAAGCTCTTTCTTCTTTCTAAAACCAGGCTGCAGCCGATGAGATCACGAACCATTAAAATCCTTTAGTCCCCCAGATACAATCCCTCAAACCTCTCAACACCTCAGGTAGAAAGGGGAAAGGTCACAACTTTCTGCTACTCCAACCATTTCTGTCAGACACTCACTTTTGAAGAGCTAAATCCTGTGTTTTTAATAACGGTTAAAAAGTTAAACCCTGGTGGTATAGCAAAAAGCAATCTGCTGGAAAAGTTCAGTTATTTATGGTGCTTAATGACTACTAATGAGCACAGTAAAATTAAAAAAAAAAAAGAAGGATTCTGGAGTGAGATGTGATTGACATCTCAATGCCTGCAGCTTGACTGCAGGAAGATGGGGTTCCACAACACAGAGGTACAGATGCAAACCAACAGAGGGCTTGATTTACAGGCACCTTCCTTCCTCTTCCCCTTGACACCCAGTGTTGAAATAATCTCTTCTGAGTTGAGGGCCTTGCAACAACCCAACTTGCTCGGTTGGCAAGTGGTTTGTGCGGTATATGAGGATCCAAGAGGAGTGTGCCCTTATCATCACTCATGTTTCTCAACCTGACTTCCAGAGCTGCTAGAACACTACATCAGGGACAGACTGAACCCTGAAATGTGGATGGCAGAAATGCCAGGGAGGCCCACAGCACTGGTTTTCACCCAGGGAAGCCTCCCAGGCAGGCTGCCATCCTAGTATTCCAATTCCTACAGCAGTGTTGCTGCATCACTCCTGAAGACAACATGATGGATGAAAGGAGCTGCAGACAAGATCATGCCCATCTCTGCCTTTCCAACCAAAGACAGCAAAGCCCCTCGGGGTGCTGAGGAAACCTTAGACTGCCAATTTTATAGACAAGGAAAGCAATGCATGGGGATGGCACAGGCAGCACTAGAAACAGAGCTTGGGGTCTTCAAAAGCCTGGCCCAGCCCACTGCAAAACACCTCGGAAAAGGGCAAGGAAGACTCTGTACAACCCACGAAAGCACCAAGTGCAGAGGTCAAGCACAGCAGTCCAGAAGTCAAGAAGAGTCAATTGCTCCACAGCACCAGAACTCATCAGTCCTTTCAGTGACCTTAAAGCCTTGCAGTAAGTGCTTTGGGGGGCACACAGCACCACCACTCCTGTCAGCTTCACAATGCATTAATTCATGGACAAGATCAAGCTTTCAGCAATATTTCTGGCAAAACCTTAGATTTCAATGACATGTCCCAGGGGCATGCCAGTCTTTAGAAGGACAGCTCCAGTCATGGATATTCCCATTTAAAGTCTTAACTGCATTACTCATCTGTAGTGAGGATACAAGAAGGAGAGATTAATTCCAGCAAATTTTGATCCTGGCATGGGCTGTGACACCATGGGAAAGCCTAAGCACCTATGTTCCAATAAGTCTTTCCAGATCTGGAATTAATCACAGTGACTTCCTGCTTCCTCCTCCCACTTCCTCACCTGGCAGTTTCTTAACACTAAAGCTATAAAGGACTATAATTTATAGCCAGCCAGTATTAATCCACCACATCCCCTCTTACACTCCATGTTGCAAGATGATCTGCCAAATGATTTGAGACAGAAGGATGTAAAGCAAAGTATCAAATATGAGTGGCATCTCACAGGAGAGAATCTGCTTGGGAGACAGGTAAAGATGTAGAGAAAGGTTAAAAGCACTTTATGCCACATACTCCCTCTACCATTCTCTGCCAGCCACTTATGAGATTGTTCAATATCCCTGGTACACACATCCCAGAACATCATGTAAAAGCAATAGCAGTTTCTGGCTGCATAGCCAATTAGATGTTTCCAAAGGTACAAAAAAAAAAGAGGAGTGCCAAGGCATGCACTCCCCCAGCATTCCAGAAGGTATGATGTTTGCTCCTGGTGTCCAGATGTTACAGCTCATGACTCTGCTCTAATCCCACGAGGTCCAGTGCTGGGAGCCACAATCAAGTCTTCACACAGCAAAAAGAATGTAGGTTGCAGCTGACAACACCCAGAAAGGACACACCATTGCCAACATCTGCTTTGCCAAGTTAGATCATATCCTATTTCTACAGTGGTTTTTGTTTATGGTTTTTTTTTTTTCCTGTTTGGTGTTGGGGGTGGTTGGTGGGCAAGAGGGAAAAGTCCAACAAAAATATTTCTGTAAAACAGCAGTTAGAAAAAAGGGTGCATAGATGAAGTTCTTCATAGGAAAGATCCTGGGTTGTTCATGTGCAGAAAGGATTAGGAAAAAAAAAAAAAAAGTCCTGAAATCCTGAGGCCAAGCACTGCAATAAGAGACAGACTGTCCAAGATAAGCAACTTTTAGTTCCATCGAGTCTGTGATTACAGTTTTCCTCAGCTACCTCATGAGAAAGATGATCTCACTACCCACTTGTGACCATTAAGTCACAGCTGTGACTCCAGCAATTAGGCTGAGACCAGAAGGAGCTGAACAGGCCTCCAACCTTCCCAGGCCACCGGATCGGTGACAAGGCACCATGTCACTGTTCAGCTGACCCAGCCATCTGCCTCCATCCAAAGGAGAGGAGGCTCTTCTGCAGTTTATGTGCAATTGCAAGCTGACAGGCAGCTTGCTGGCATCTACCAGCAGCACACTGTCGCATGTTTCCTCTTTTTAATGCTTCTTTTTCCCATTCTGAAGCGTGGTTTCAAGATGAGGAAGCACTTCTCAATCAATGTGACCAAGATTTACCTCAGACTAAAAAAACAGAGGTGGAGGACACCCAGAACTGGTATGCAGAAGAAAAGTCAGAGTATGGTTGGAGTGGTTTTGCTCACACGTCAATTGAGAACATAATCTGATGCTGACCACATTTCCCACCCATAACTCAACATCACCCACGAAGCTGCAGGAAAAATGTTCTTCCCTTCAAAGAAAGCTTTTGCTGAGGATTGCCACAAGTCCCAGCACATGGCAACCCCAGCTAAGCCAAGAGGGCAGGCTCCCTTACAAAGCCGTCATATTTAGGACAACTGTTGTCATGATCCCTCCTTGATAAATGTTTAGTTTCTTCGTGAATGGAAGGCCATTTTATCTGTGCCACAGTGCTGCATGTGCTTTATATACAAACAAACATGCTTTTAACTCCAGTGCACTACCTAAAGCATAAATACCCCCCCGGGAGCAAAGCACGTGGGTGGCACTGCTAATGTGGACCTTATGCTCCTCTTCCCACTGACAAACAGCCCTTGCTGAGGGGGGACACATTCCCTTAATTCCCAAAGCAAAATTTTATTCACTCCAGGAAAAGTCACATCAATTTTAGTCTTATAACCTCAACCAGAGAGCTTTCACCGGCTGAGGACAGAAATCCCTTGGACAGCCTTTATCTTCTTTCAAAATAAAATCTAATCACTTGCCTTCTTTAAGATTTACCAAGCCTTGTAATTTAAAGCTGAGAAGCCAGTCAAACAATTCCTGTCTTCTGTATGAGCAGGACTCTCAGCAACCACCTTGAGGGGAAATAAATGAAAGAGGTACAGTCCCTCTAATAACCGATAAACATTCAGTGAAGGGAATGATTACAAACATAGTCCCGTAAGAAGGATAATAAAACACATAATGCTGTTCAACTCCTAATA